>JAVJIF010032603.1:0-203800 GCA_038442645.1 Agave tequilana
GACTACTGTGACCAACAGGAAATCCAAAGCAAGGCAAAGGCCTCATCCTGCAATGTGGTGGGTGCCTCCTCCGAGAGAAGCCGAGACTGATGTTCCCTCGTTAACCGACTCAGAGGAGGAAACAATAGTCTGTCGCAGAACCCAATCAAACCGATGGAGGGAACCCGTTCAGGACAGGCGTACTTGAAACAGTACGGCGAGACGGCAGTAGCCCCTCCACAAACCAACTGCAGAGCCAATCAGGCCCTCCACAAAGCCACCGGTGGAGAAGCAGAAAGAAACTCGGTTTTCTCGAGTTCTTTTGAAAGGTATGGCGGAAGGATCCACGACACCTTACCGCTTTGATGTCCTGGCTCAACTAGCCAACATCCCGGACGCATTACCTTGTATGAACTTCTTAGACTATCAAAGCGACCAGAGAAGCTCTACAAGAAGCTCTGGCAAATGCCGAGGTCTTCATGACCCAGGTGCCGAAGGGGAAGATGTGGAGGATTGCCTCCACACCTCCCCAAATGCTCCCTGCATTACCTTCACAACAGATGATATGCAGGTTAAAGGGAAGCATGATCGACCCCTGTATTTCACAGGGTATATCAGATCGTCTGAGGTGAACCGCATTCAGGTAGATCCAGGGTCCGCATTGAGCATCATGCCTCGCCGGGTCATGCAAACACCTGGCATTCCTACTCATCATTTGAGCCCTACTCAGACAACTATCTATGGGTTCAATGCCAACCAGGACCCGTCCGATGGGGAAAATCAAGCTCAAATGCCAGATTGGAAGCCTCAAGTCGGAAGTGACATGCTACATCATCGACGCTGACACTTCCTACAATTTTATTGTTAGGACGACCGTGGATTCACCGAACTCCATCGTTCCCTCTACTCTCCATCAAGTCATGAAATACATTGACGAGAATGGAAAGGTGCAGACGTTGATTGCCGAAAGGCATCCGTTCAAAAGGGTCGAGAATTATTTCACTAACTCTTGTTGTACCAAGATCCGGTGGAGACGATGAAGTCCCGCGACCAGAGGAGCCAGACTCTGGTAACGAAGCTGA
This sequence comes from Agave tequilana, assembly GCA_038442645.1. Taxonomy (NCBI): domain Eukaryota; kingdom Viridiplantae; phylum Streptophyta; class Magnoliopsida; order Asparagales; family Asparagaceae; genus Agave; species Agave tequilana. Next base: position 1,062 of record JAVJIF010032603.1, read on the forward strand.
CACACCGAGCCCGAGAAAGAAGAGTGCCTGTGGAGTTAGAAACACTTGTAAAGAGCACCAATAAGCTCGATGTTGATAATACCACCGACGATGTAGACGGTTGGTATATTAATGAAGATTTAGATTTTGCGTATTTCTCTGTGTTTGCTTCTGATTCAGTACCATCAGACACTAGCACCGAAGTAGACGATGACCCCTGGTCTGGCAGTAGATGCTTTGACATCGTTGCATGTACCAGTGAAGTCGTCCTTCGAGACGTACCAAGATAATGGTAATGCGCAAGAATCTATATTTATGGTTCCAGCAAGACGAAAAGGCCAAAAACCAATTCTTTTTGGGCGAATCTCGTCTGAGCCAATGCCCTGCGAAGACTCAGGAAGTGAGGAGGAGTCCCCTCAGTTCGGTCATTATGAACCAAAAGCACTCAAATGATGAGATGCATGGGATACGACCTGACCAACAGACCCGGATTGAACTTCGGCAAAAGAAGGAGGACGCTGCTTCGATCCTTTGTGCCGAAAGGGAAGGCCCCTGATTATTATCATCAGACGCGCCGGGGGTTGGGTTATGTATCGACTCCGGTCCCATCAGCCTCCGATTCTCAAGAATTGTTGAGCAACGATTACTCTTCAGACACATCATCGGGAGTCAGATGTCAGTGTCGGCAACATCTTCAAGGAACTTTTCAGTGAACATGGTTTCGACAAGCCACCTGGAAGATGGAAATGAAGAAATGATCCAATCTGATACAGATCCTTGGATCAAACATTTAAATGCTCTTTGGGACACTCGCTTTGAACAGCGCGAGCCACCCACAGAAGACAAGGTTGTTCAAGTCAACCTAGGAGATGAGGCTAACCCTAAGCCCATCTTCATAAGTGACGGCCTGTCACCTTCGGAGAAAAAGGATCTAATATCTCTTGTACAAGAGTATATAGACGTCTTCGCCTGGAATTACGAGGACATGCCTGGACTTGATCCTCAAGTGGCTATGCACCGCCTCAACATCAATCCGGACGCAAAACCTGTCAAACAACAGCAGCGACGGTTCCGTCCAGAGATAATGGAGGCAATTCCAATCAGAAGTCAGAAAACTTATTAATTCTGGCTTCATCAGGGAAGAACAACATCCCGACTGGGTAGCCAACATCGTCCCCGTCGCCAAGAAGAACGGGAAGATCCGGATCTGCATCGACTTTCGCGATCTAACGAGGCCTGCCCCAAGGATGAATTCCCATTGCCAATCACAGATGTCATGATTGACAATACTTTGGATTCGAACGAATGTCCTTCATGGACGGATTCTCAGGATAACATCAAATCAAAATGTATCCTGATGACGAAAGCATACTTCCTTCAGGACACCTCTAGGGGTATATTGCTACACCGTCATGCCATTCGGACTGAAAAATGCAGGGGCAACCTATCAAATGGCCATGAACGCCATTTCCATCAGCAAATACGCAAAACGGCGGAAGTTATGTTGATGACATCGCGGTAAAAAGTCGCACTAAAGGTGATCACATAGCGGACCTGAGGGTGGTCTTCGACAACATGCGGGTTCATCAATTGAAGATGAAATCCCACAAAGTCCTTCCTGGGGGTGGCCAGTGGTAAATTCTTAGGATTTGTTGTAACATCCACCGGAATTCACTTGGACCGGAAAAGGTCCGCGCTATCCAGGAGATGCAACCCCGAGAAATCTCAAAGAACTAGGGGATTGCAAGGACGATTGGCGTACATCCGTAGGTTCATCTCAAACCTTTTCGGAAGATGCCAACCCTTCGCTAAGCTGATGAAGAAGGGTGTCTCGTTCATTTGGGATGACGCCATTGCCAAAGCGTTCGAGGAAATCAAGCAATACCTCACCCAAACCACCAGTCCTTGCAGCTCCGGTATCCGGGAAGCCTTTCCTGGTATACGTCCGAGCAATGGATCATTCTTTGGGAGCTCTCTAGCTCAGAACGACGACCAAGGACGAGAGCAAGCAATATCTACTATTTGAGTAGAACAATGATCGGAGCCGAACATCGGTATAACCCAATCGAGAAGGAATGTTTGGCATTAGTGTTCGCTATTCAGAAAATGCGACACTATCTGGTAGGCCAAACTATAAACGTCATATCAAAAGTCAACCTCCTGAGGTTACTTAGACTAAGCCTTCATCATTAAACGGCCGACTGGCAAAATGGGCCATATTGCTCTCCCAATATGAGATGCACTTTTTACCACAAAAGGCCATAAGGGACAAGCGGTGGCGGATTTTCTAGCTGAGCACCCAGATCCGAGGGCGGCCAAAGTCTACGAGGATCTCCCAGATGAAGTTGCTGAAGTCTGCCTGACTCAGACATCGTTCGAAAGTCAAGTATGGCAACTTTTCTTCGACGGTGCATCAAGAACAAGCCCCAAGGGACACGTAGTAGCAGGGGTGGAGTAGTACTCGTATCCCCACAAAATTATGTGATTCCCGAGCTGTCTCATTAACTGAGCCTTGTTCCAACAATGTGGCGGAGTAACGCTCTTTTGATTGGGATGCAATTCGCCGATGAGATTGGCGTTAAAAATCTCGAGGCATATGGAGACTCTAAACTCATCGTCAGCCAAGTTCGCGGGGAGTATGAAGTCAGACATGAGGACCTAGTACCCTACCACAACGCAACTATCCGCATGGCCGAGGGGTTACAAACTTCTACATCGACCATGTACCGCGCAGGCCAAAATGCGCACGCGGATGCACTCGCATCCCTCGCGGCCTCCTTAGCTCTTCCAGCCAGAGCAATGGAGAAGATATTCGTCTACAGCCACGACCTGTATTGCCCGAGAATGCTCTCGAGAGCTATCAGGAGTCAAAGGGAGATTGTCGAGGCAAAGAAGCACTGGAATTGTCAACTGGTCGGAGCTTAAAGACTGGCGATTCCCCTACATTGATTTCGTCTTATACGACATTCTCCCTGAAGACACCAAAGAGGCGGCTGCCATTCGAAAGAAAGCCCCCAAATTCTACTATAATGCGATGACGCGAACATTGTATCGTCGATCGCATGACGGGATCTTACTCCGATGCCTCTCACCAAAAGAAGCCCATGACGGTATGTGTGGAGCCCATCAACCCTGGCCCAAAACTGGCACATCGACTCCAAAGATTGGGTTACTATTGGCCTAAGATGGTTGCCGACGCCGTCACTTATGCTAAAAGATGTCACGCTTGCCAAGTGCATGGCGATTTCATCCATCAAGCACCAGGCTACCTCCACTCTACAACCTCTACCTGGCCATTTGAAATGTGGGGGATGGATGTGGTTGGCCCTATCAGCCCACCATCATCAAAGGACATCGGTTCATTTTGGCAATAACCGATTACTTCTCTAAATGGGCGAAGCCATCCCTTTGAAGGAGGTAAAATCGTCTAACGTGATCAAGTTCGTGAAACATCATGTTATTTACCGTTTCGGTATACCTCGGCGAATCGTCCATGACAATGGACCTCAGTTCATCAGTCAGGCTTTCCAGAGATTCTGCGCTAAGTTCAGAATCCAGAGTGTATCCTCGACGGCATACTATCCTGCCGCTAATGGCCTCGCAGAAGCTTTCAACAAGACTATTGGCAAGCTTCTCAAGAAGTTCGTCTCGAAAAGTCAACGAGACTGGGATGACAAGTTGGGTGAATGCTTATGGCTTATCGCACAACTGTGCGAACCCCAACTAAAGCTACACCATTTTCTTTGGTATACGGTGTGAAGCCGTGCTCCCACTGGAAATCCAAATTCCATCTCTACGCGTCGCCTTGACAGCGAGAGACGACAACAGAGGAGAAGCATCGACAGCGACTCCAGGAACTGGAGACCTTGGATGATAAACGTCTGCAGGCCCAACAACAAATCGAGCTCTACCAAGCTCGTATTACCAGAGCTTTCAACAAGAAAGTTAAAGTGCGAACTTTCAAGAAAGGCGATCTTGTCTTAGCCGTCAGAAGACACATGGTAATGACGCATAAGACAAAAGGAAAATTCCAGCCCAAATGGGAAGGACCATTTGTAGTAGAGTCAGTCTACTCAAACGGGTCATATCGCCTCATAACCTCAAATGGCGATACGCTCATGATGCCGATCAATGGCAGGTTCCTGAAGAAATACTATCCTTAGATAGTATTCTTCCGCTGATCAAGTTAAAAGTACACCTCTGATCAAAGTAAGAAGAATTTCTTCATTATAACATCCGACGCCCCCGACGGCTAAGGATAGAGGAAAATGTTGGCTTTTAAGCCCAACATAAGTCTTCGACAACTCATCATCTGAGGGGAATAGCATGGCTAGCCCAACTCAAACGGTAGTTGGTAAAGGCACCTCAAATCCGTTGATAGCTGAGGGTTTGCTAAAAATCCTAAGTGGACTTGGCTCCACTTTTTCCTCCAAAATCTCTTACCAATTCTCATCCACAGAATGGTAGGTCTACAAAATACAACCGTTACTAAGTTAACACTATACCTCTGGTAATGGAAACTTTTCAATATTCCTTGTCGAGTACAAATTTGTTTGTCAACTCTACACGGAGTATCGAACTTTCAATTTGCCAAGTTAACACGATACCTCTGGCACTTCAAATTTTCACTTGTCAATTCTCACCAATAGAATGACAGGTCCTCAAATTGCTCTTATCATGAGTCAATCTTTGTCAAGTTAATACTACACCTCTGACAAATTACTGTTAAAGTTTAACACCACACCTCTAAACAGTAATCAGGTTTCTGTCAGGTTAATATTACACCTCTGACAGTCACCTTTCTTCAGACTTCCATATCGAAGCTGAAATGGATGATGCTAAGTTAACATTACACCTCTAGCATCAAGTCATTGCTAAGTTAAACAATACACCTATGGCCATGACTTTCCCTCGGACTTCCTTATACAAGCCGAGATGACCAATGCCAAGTTCAACATTACACCTCTAGCATTACCCTCACTGTCAAGTTAAACATTACACCTATGACAGTGACACTTCTGAGTTAAGTTAATATCACACCTCTGACTCACATCCTTGTCAAGTTAACATTATACTTCTGACAAGACCACTTTCAACCCGTTAAGTTAATATCACACCTCTAACGATAACAAACTTTCCTAGATTCCCCACGAGTCTAGTCTCACTTGTTATTCTCTTCAACAGAATAACAAGTCTACCTAAAAAATTGTTAGGTTAATACTACACCATCACAGTGTTTCCATCAAATCCCCAGCTGAGCTCAATCAAGTTAATCCTAAACACTCGATAAAAGTTCACCCTCCCTGGGGGTACCAATTCTACTTGTCACTTTCTCTTATAAGTGGCAGGTCCACCAAAAAAAAATTTATTTCATCTCTGTCAAGTTAATATTACACCTCTGACAGTATTGTGAGAGTTCCTGAAATAGGATCTTTCCCTACAAAGTTTGACTTATTAAGATTATCATCATAATTTTGATAAAGTCAAAGATCCTTTGCTTCTACGAGTCTAAGACAAAAAGTTCAAGACAATGAAAGAGGCAAAAAGAAGAGTGTCACTTTTATTTATTTCCAAGCATATGAAAGTGATACAAAATGCTCTCTTATACAATAAGATTGAGTGTTACAGTAAAAACGCTCTCTTATACAACAAGATTGAGTGTTACAATTAAGGAGTACAAAGAAGTCCCTCTCTCTCTCAGAGGTTGCACTCACTCCTTGAAACCGCATCTAATTCCAAGTGCACGGTGGCTGAAGAAGTGCCAAATTGTGGCCACGATCAGAAGCTGGTTGCACCACGATGCATGATGTAAACACCGAAAGAGTCCTAGCTGACTAAGCTAAGAGCAATGGTGTTCTTGAGGTCTGGTGGCAGCAGAAAGTCCTGCAACACTTCGTTCATGAGCATCTCTTTCCCCAGCAGACCATCCAACAAACATGGAGTGTCCTCGATGTTACTTCTGGGGTGAGAGAGGAAGGGGATGCTAACCACCACTATATCCACCGTAACCCCCTCGCCGCCATCCTTACCCTGACCATCCCTTGCCAGCAGGCATGACTGGTGCGTCGCATTCAAAGAGATCTTGGCGAGGGTTAAGTCCCCGACAAGGGCCATGACTTCTTCCCTTGTAGACGACGAGGACCATGACTTCTTCCCTTGTAGATGAACATCGAACGAGTTCGCCGACCGGAATATTCTCCCAGGGGCCCAGCGAACCTGAAAAAGGACAATCAAGCCTACCTACAAGGAGTAAACAGGGGGTTAGAAAATCTGAAACTTAGTATACTTCAACAAAGAAAACTAAGTGACAGACGCGGCTATTGTCAAAGACTGCAAACGCGGGAATAATCCGCGCAGCGAGCCAAATCCCCGCGGTGACAGAAACAGACGCGACGTTAAAACTATGATAACACACAGGATTCAAACGCAGTCTAAGATTTGCATCAGCGAGACGCGAAAAGACTCAGATGCCGAAAATTGCCATCTCCCTGTTGAATGAACAGGGGTTGCAAAATTCGGGTCTGAAACCTTCGGCCCGAGTTGGAATTCATCCAAGTCAGTGGCTTAAAACGCGAGCTTCATGAGCAAAGTCAGCGTCAAGCGCCAAAGACTTCTGTACTCGCGTCCAGCGAAGTTTAAGTCGGCGGTGCAAATTCCAGAAGGAATGCACCAACTCAGACTTCATGAAGAAATCCAGAGGATGGTGATGCCAAAGTGCAAACTTGGGTGGACTAGAAACATCACGGCAAGTCGGGACGGCATACCAGCAGAGGCCTCTGTCAAAAGTTTAACTCTCTGCATCAGAGTATGGACATGAAAGGTGATCAGAGAGACACTTTGTCCTGAGAGACCAAACAGAAGCATGAAAGCTCTGGGTCACCTTCATCCATGGAGGCAAACCCCTGGTGAAGTCCTTTGAAGGGGGAAGGCAGAAACTCTCAGAGCACTCGCTCTCAAAAAGAACACAGTATGGACTGTTAAAGGGAGAGAAGGAACCCCTATTTATAGGTAGCCCCTGATCGCTGTCATTAATGGTTCATTAATCAAACCGTCGGCCTTAATGACCGCACGACCGTCAAAGTCCAATAGGAGTCTGACGCGTGGAACGTTGCTTTGGGAACCGTCGCAGGCGCTGGTCTTAAACCGCCAGCGCTGGTTTTGCATTAAAAGGCATTAACGCCTGAGTCCAATGAGGAACCAACGCGTGGACAACTGCTTCGGGAAACAACGGATGACCCGGTTTCCCAATCGTTAGCAAAGACTTGACGTTCAAAGATCTCATAAAAATCTTTATGTCAGGCCGCATGTAACCTCTACATCGATACGCAGATGGGAAAACCGCGTCCCGGAACCCGCGTCTCCTTTTTTCAGAATGAATAACGTCCACCTGCGTTCCAAAGGAAAGTCCGCGTGACTCAGAATCGTGTCCCTTCAGCAAACAGGGCCCATTTTAAGGGAAAGCACTTGATTCAGCAAAGGACTTAGCCCATTCTGAGATTAATGGGAAAATACACAAGGCTGCGTCCCTCGCGTCGCGTCTTCATTGGCAGGACAGACTCGCGTTACTCAAAGCTGCGTTTCTCTCTGCGAGTTGACGCCGCCGCGTCTCCATATGGATTGACGCCGCGTCTCATCAAAAGGACTTAGTTCTATCTGAGTCCTTATGAACTAATGACCGCGTCTCCCTATGGATTGACGCTGTGTCCCATCAAAAGGGCTTAGCTCTGCCAAAGGTCCTATGGGTCAAACGCCGCGCTTCACTTAAAGAACTTAGTCTCACCTAAGTTCAGCATTCACAGTCAGTTAATCAAAGATTGTGATCAAGAGGTCAAATTCATCCACTGCGAGGCAAAAAGGAGGTGGAACCAAAAACTTCAAAGACTTTTATTATATCAAAAATGATAAAAGTTAATACAGAGTGTCCTTTTCTAAAAAAAAGAGAGAAGGCTACAAGTCCTGGTCCGCCAAAGAACGGATTTGCTCTCTAAGGCGATGTATCTTATGTTGACGCGCCTTCTCAACCTCCATGAGAGCTCGGGCCCGCAGATCCGCTTCAGACAAAAATCCCTGCGCTTGCACTCGGAGGGATTCCAGCTCGGACGAATAAACAGAGAAGTTCACTTCGGCTTGCGCCTTGGCAACCTCTAACTCCGCTAGCCTCTTTTCAGAGGTAGCAAGCCTCTGTTCGTTGAAGACAATCATGGCCTCAGCCCTGGCTATAACAGCTCGAGAGTCAAGGATAGCCTGGTTTGCGGCCTGTATGATCGTCTCTGACTCCTCGGACTCAATCGCCAGCCTTTGGTGATCAGCCTGGACACGTACAAGAAGACGAGTGCTATCGGTGATCCTCTCCTCCACCTCTTTTCGCTCCTGCTCTTGAGCAGCAAGGAGCCTGTTCAGCGTTTCTTGGGCTTCGTGGGATGAACCGGCATCATCCTCCTGAGACCGAAGCACTCTCAAATGTTGTCCCAGCTGATCCACCAGCAGCTGACTCGCCTGGGCTAGCGAAGGGCCTCCGGCCAACTTGATGTTCTCAACCTGGTTTCCGAGAAACATCTGGGCAAAGTCAAGGGAGCTACCCCTAGTCAGGACGAAATCGATGCATGTTCGCATCGAGGTAAGGAACTGCTGCACCGCCTGGCGTGTCAAAAGCTCCATGATATCATCATCCGAAGTGCTCCCCGATCCCCTCTCTATCACGTGGTGGGGGATGTAGATCGGCTCTGTTGGTGCAAGAGTTGAGCTGACCACGGGTACGGCAAGAGCAGAAGCAGCCACTGGCGCTTCTGGGGGTGCCACCTCTGCAGGAACCTCCACAGCCAATGACAGGGTAGTGAGCTCGACCTCCTCAGAAACCTCAGCCAAGACTTGGGCCGTGTGGCCTTCCGGAGGGACACTGACCGTCAGACTCTCTACCTGGGCCCCCTCGGTTCTCTCTGCAATTATCTCAACATTAGCCAGAATGGTTAAAAGAGAAACATCCGGGACATCAAAACTTCCTTACCAAGCTGGAGGTCCAGAGATGTCGAATCCTTGGGCGAACCCTGCAGAGGAGAAATCTCCCTGACTTCAGTAATGGCCTCCTCTTCCTGCAGAGTAGAAGCCTCCCCAATTTCGGTAGTTGCCTCGGCAGCTGGAGTCTCAACTCCTTCCGGCTGGGTCAACTCTTGCACCATCTCCTCGATATGCGAGGAGGTTGCAGCCTCGGTATCCTCAGCCAATCCTGCAGCATAAAAGGAGAATGTTAAAGCCTCCTCGTCAAAATGAAAAAGGAAATCGGGTCAGAAGGTGAAAAGAGTACCTTCAGCAGGAGCAACCGCTGGTGGTGACGTCGTCGCCGGCCCACACCCATGTATTTCCTCCTCCGAGATGTGTGAGAATTTGCTCGGATCGAGAGGAGCGGGTTCGTCACCATAATCGACCTCATCCTCAAAATCGCTTTCCTCTGCGGATAAGGAAGACGACGGTTCAACATGAGAGGCCTCGGTAACCAGAGCCTTGCCTCTAAACACCCCAGTGGTAGGGCTGGGGTCAACCATCCGAGGACTGGAGATGAAGACAGAAGGAGACCCAGGCTGTTGTGCCTCATCCCTCGTCTGAGCTGAGGAAGACTCGGGCTGAGCTGAGATCCCCGGAATCTCAACATCGACTCCGCTCATTATATCAACCTCGAGCTGCTCGGTCTCGTCAGTGGCGGTGGGTCTGTCAGCAGGCTCCCCTTCCTCTGCAATCCTGAGGCTCCTGCGGTGTAACCTGCGGGCATGGACTAAGGGAGTGTCTTCCTTGTCCACCTTTTCCTCCCTCGGCTCCCCAACACCAGAAGGGATGTCCGCGGATTGAGAAACTTCGGCCGTCAAGTCTCTCCGAACCTTCTTTGGGGCAGGCTCAGCAGTGGAAGTAGAGCCTTGACGACGCTTGCTCACCGCCAGTCGCGCCCTGGTTGGTTGCGGCTCCGCCCTTGTTGCTCGCGGCTCCTCCCTTGACCTTCTCCCGACCTCCTTCAGAGCCTTCAGGTACTGCTCGACGCCTCGCGAGCGTTTACCGAACTCCGACCTTGCTTCGAGATTTGCATTGATACTCTCAATGCATGAATACTCCGGAACAAAGTTTGGTGTCTGGTTGACTTGGAAATACCAGGAGCAGAAGCTGAAACTCATACGGTACTTTGACCCCTCGGTAGGTAGACGGAAAGTTGCTTCCGTCCCTCGGCCACACTGTAGTACCAAGCCCGAGCACCTTCGAACAAGTTCCCTTCGAAGGCGAGTCGAGCATTGGGATTGCCGACGTAGAGTTGATCGTAGCCGAACTGTCGGGCGAAACGATTCGGCATGTACGGCTCGATTGTGCATGAAGTCCCTTGCCGGAAAAGCACATATCCGGGCCGAATGTTGATCAACCACCAGAAGACCCCCGAGGACAACCTCGTATAGTCATCTGGGCCCACGAAATCAATAAATAGATCCCCGAAAGATGCACCAGGGATCTCGGGGAAGCAGCGATTGAGCTGGTAGTTCGAAGCATCTGAAATGCACTTACGGACGAAATACATATAAGTATTATGCCAGTCCGAACCCTCCAACCGCTGTACAAAAGGGGCGAAACCCTCACTCCAAGGCACCAGCGTCATCAGGGAAGGGCAGTGCATCACGTACCAAGCCATGAGGTACGTATAAGGCAGCTCGATCCGAGGGTTGGGCCTCTTCACCGTCGGCTTCCCCTCTGAGTCAAGGATCGGCTTGCCATGGGAGTCGACAGTCTTCCCGGGTTCGCAGAAAGCCTGGGTTAACGCCCGCAACCCCCTCTGAATGCCAGCCGCCACGGCCGGAAGAAGGGCTATGGGACTGCCATAGGCCAGGAGCACCGCCGGGTACACCACGTCGGCAACAATGACTTCATGTGGCAGCGTGGGCACCACACAACGCTTCAGCCACAGCATTAAGAAGCCCGCCAACAATGCTCGATCAGAGATAGGGGTCCGAGCTTGATGGTGAAAGCTTTCGAAGACCATGTCAGGTTCGAAACCGTCCTCATTCGAATCCGTGGTGTAGAAGCCTTCAGAAGCCTGGTCGACCCTGTCTTCAATTTCCTGGTCGGAGCTGGGAGCCAGTCGAGTTATTGGATGGTCTTTCTTATTGACATTGTTGAACAAGTAACTGGCCTAAGACAGCTGCTTGATTCCTCCCGACCTCCAAGTGGTTATCTGGCCGCAAATATGGAAGTGACATAATACTTCCCAATAAGTCTCGTACATTTGAGGAGACCCTTCCTTCATAAGGTTGAGCTCCTCAGTGGTTGGGATATATTCCTCATAGGAGAATCCCCTGTTGCCAGCCCCGAGACCTCATGCAACTCGTGCAGTGCAAGGCCCATCTCTCCGACCGGGGTGAAGAATGTCCCCGTCAAAGAATTGTAACGCTCCAGGACCCCGAAGAAGTTCTGAGAACTCGGCGGGATGCCATACTGCACGACCCTGACTGCTGGGTACAGTCCCACATGCTCCAGCAGATCTCCAAGATCGGTAAGGATGAAGCTCACCATCCTGCGCCACCAATACTTCTTGGTGGAATGAACCCACCCGGGCGCACGGAACTCAACCGGAAAATCACCCTCCGCTTTCATAAACGCGTTGAGGAAGTAGTGCCGAGTTTTGGTATCTCTCCAACTGGGAGCTCAGACTTGCGCGACCCGGGGAACAGGCCAAGAACCGCCCTATCATGACTATCATGACGGTATACCCTCTGGGAGCCCAAGTCACCGAGGGTAATCTCAGGGACGTATCGGGAAACGTCCAATTTCATCTTCCGAGGGACGGACATGTGCTGGAGATAAGACAGCGGGAACATCCTCTCTATTTCTGGAAGAAAGAATCTCCTATCCCCTATCTGACGGAGCCATCTATAATTTCCATTATACATGGAATAGCCGCCATCACCGATACGATCCCCGAAGAAGAAGGCAGGCTTCTCCAGCTTGACGCGATCATCCGTTGTGAATGCTGCATCGGTCATAAGCACCCGAGGGGTCCTCATATCAACATTGGAGAGCCTTTTCTGGCGCTCCTGTGACTTGTCAGCAGTCACAGGTACTGTCCTTTGTAGCACAAAGGCCAGATCACGGTCAGCACCACCTACATGTCCAAAGTGGCGCTTCTTGGCGAGTGGGGCAGAAGGGTGTGGCACTGCAAAAGAAAAGGACATTTAATTAGACACTTTATCAGAAAAATGCTAAGTGTCTATAGTCCAGACGCAGAAGAAATACTGGACGCAGGAATTATCAAGTCCGCGTCCAGACCTGCGAATCTATAGTCCAGACGCAGAAGAAATACTGGACGCAGGAATTATCAAATCCGCATCCAGACCTGCAAATCCGCATCCAGGCGTAAGATCAGCAGGATCAAGTCCGCGTTTTGCAAACCAAGACTTATGAGAATTCTCTATGTACTTGGGCTCAGGTGCAAGGTTCATCAAAAACCTGCACCTGATGAAAAATCTTCAAGTCCGCGTCCGAACTCTTCACAATTAGAAATATTCTAAGTGAAGAATCTGAAATGCAGGACTCGCTGGCACGGGTCATCAAACCTGCGCCTTGGTTATCAACTCAAAGACCGCGTCTGAGACCGCGTCTGAGAATCAAACACGGTTTATTTTCTGTGTTGACGATCCTGTTAATGAGCTTCCAGTAATGGCGAAGGTTCAACCCTAAGCGGCATTATACCTGGGAAAAAGAATGCCTGCGCGGAGGAACCGCCCCTCTGGGCCTCGGCGACGGCCGCTCTTGAGGAGGATGTGGTTGACTTGGTCTTGGGTGCCATTGGTGATTAAGAATCCAGTAATGGGGATGAACAGAGAAAAAAGACCTCTTTTTCTTGACAACCCTAAACAAGTACGCTCGGAGAAGAAGAGGTATCTCTCTGACTGTTGCCTTTTATAGGCACAAGGATTCGCGAAGATACGCGGCGCGTGGCTCGATTAGTTCTGCAGTGAGTCATCGCTTGACGCGTGGAGCAAATCAATTTCTCTGCAGCGAAGATCGCGCACCATAGCCCTGCAGCGAGTCATCACTTAACACGTGGAGCAAATCATTTAATGAATCGGGAAGTCCACGCGCCAAAAGGTGAAATCCCGCCGGTTCCCCAGGCCAACTGGCAGCGCAATCATGACATGGCACAGATTTGCACCCAACGGACTCACCTCTTCGATGGACGTGCCCCGTCATCACCGCCATAAATGCATTCAAAAAGTCGCGTCTCTCTAAGAAGTTCGCGTCTTTCCAGCCCGGCTGAACATCGCGTCTGCTTTATGGAAGATCAGTCGCGTCTTAAAGCAGTACCATCTCTGCTTTTCAAAAAGGACCAGTGTTCGGCCTCCTGCTTCTGCAAATCAGTTCAACAGTACACTGGCACAAGCAGGTGACCAACCACTCCTGGCTTAAAGCGCGCCCATGACAGACTAAAAGCAATCGGGGAGGTTTAGACTGTGTATCTAGACACTCAACACGATCAAACTCTGGTGGCCTCAAAGAGTTCAACAGTACACTCACGAAAACCAACTCCAGATAAGATCAAACCCGGAGCATTAACAGTCCAATCATGGAGGTGAATTCAGCTAGAGTCCAAAGTATTTCAAAATCCGTCCCAGTTAACTGCGGAATATCGAAAACTTTGGAGGGGGTTCTGTAGGCTGTCTAAAAATCACTAATAGACAAGCCATTAAAAGGCAGAGTTTCAGCATCAAGGCGCGTGGGCTCGACACCCGCGTCTCAGCATCAAGGCGCGTGGGCTCGACACCCGCGTCTCAGCATCAAGGTGCGTGGGCTCGACACCCGCGTCTCAGCATCAAGGCGCGTGGGCTCGACATCCGCGCCCCAACCTCAAGGCGTGTGGGCTTAAACCCACGTCTCAGTTATAACCGCCCTGGTTATGGGGCCAGTCGCCTCCCACATAGCGGGGAGGTCAGCCCCTCATCGTGGAGCATTTTTTTTGGGGGCACGTTCACCCCCTAGGACCTCTATAAATAGCCTCGGTTGCTATGAGGTCGGGGAATCAGAGGCAATCAGAGAGAAGAGGGGACGATAAGAGGAGAGTGGCAATTGGCAATCAGCAATCAAAGGCATTTGGTGATAAGAGGATCGGCAATCAGACGACCAGACACGGCAGAAAAAGGAGAGAGCTCAACTCTTCGTCAAGCTTGCTGCGTACAAGCTACTCTTTGCCTACCTTCTCTTTGAGAGTTTTGGTAGACAAGAGCTGTGCTATTCTTTCTACCAGCCGAAGAGAAGATCCCTGACGATCCCGACGGTCATCCGGTCAACGGAGAACAAGATTCACTCTCCACCGCCACACGAAGAACCCAGCATTAAACAAAGGGAGATTCAAGACTCAATATCCTCCCTCCCTTGTAACTGGAAGGAAAAGTTTTTTTTTTGTTGTAATCTTTTCATCTGATTTAAGGAAAACTTTACAGCAAAGACCTTCTTTCTCCTTTTTCCGGCGCGTACACAAGGGGAGGCTAATAATCTTGATTCGCCAAAGAACGGATTTATTCTCGGAGGCGATGCATCTCGTGCTGACACGCTTTCTTAGCCTCCATGAGAGCTTGGACCCGCAACTCCTCCTCAGATAAGAATTTCTTCGCAGCCAGCTGCGCTCGTAGAGATTCCAACCTGGAGGAATGAGTGGAGAGGTTTTCTTCAGCCTGCATCTTGGCAGCTTCTAGCTCTTCCAGCTTCTTCCTGGCAGTGGCAAGTTTTTACTCGTTGATTTTAATCAAGACTTCTGCCTTGGCTATGGTGGCCCGAGCAGTGATAATAACCTGCTCTGCGCTCTGCATGACGATTTCAGATTCCCTTGAATCGCCAATCAGCCTTGGTGGTCAGCCTGAAAATATTGGAGATGGCGGGTCTCTTCAGCTATTTGTTCCTCCATCTCCTTCCGCTCTTGTTCTTGAGTGGCAAGAAGCCTATTTAGGATCGCTCGTGCCTCGTGTATTGAGCCGGCATTTTCCAAGGACTTGAGCTCTTTCAAGTCACTTCCCAACTGCTCCACCAGCATCAGGCACGCCCTGGCCTGCGAAGGACCTCCAGTATGACCGATGTTCCCGATCAGATTTTCAAGAAGTACTCGGGAAAACTCGAAAGAGCTGCCCCCAGAAAGGATGAGGTCAATGCATGATCTCATGGAAGCAAAGAACTGCGGCACCATTTGACGTGCCAGTTCTTCCATGATATCATTGGGTGGAGAGAATTCCGCTGACGAACTCCCGGATCCCCTTTCCACTACAGGACGAGAAGCAAAAATTGGTTCGTCTTGCGCAGGAGGGATGTTAACGATAGGTTCATCAGAAGCTGAGATGGTCGCCGACACTTCTAGGGAAGTTACCGTCGTAGCAGCCTCCACGGCGACTGAAGTAGCAGCAAACCTGACCTCTTCGGGGCCCCCGGTCGAGGCTTGAATTGTATTGCCTTCTGGGTCGACGCTAGCCGCAAGATCCTCTACCTGAGCTCCCTCAGCGCCCTCTGCAAATCACCCAAAACGTCAACCATGACAATAAAAAGGAGGACATTCAAAGCATCGATATTTTCTTACCAAGCTGAGGATTCGAAGACGGTGAATTCCTGGGCAGATCTTGTAGGGTTGAGGTCTCCCCAACTTCAATAATTGCCCTCTCTTGAGGCATTTCAGTAGCAGGAGCCTCAACGCTCTCCTGCTAGGCTAGCTCTTGTATCATTTCCTCGATGTGGGAGGAAGTTGCAGCCTCATTGTCCACGGCCAGCCCTGTAGCATAAAGTTAAAGGGAAAACGTCAGAACCTTTCCCTAGTTAAAAAAGAAATCGGGTCAAAAAGACAATGAGAGTACCTTTAGCAGGAGCAATTGTTACTATTGGCGACATCGTAGGGGTCACACCCTTGTATCTCTTCCTCCGTAATATGGGAGAATTTACTCGGATCTGGAAGAGCGGGTTCATCGCCAAAATCGACGTCACGCCCGAAGAATATTCATACTCTCTGGACGAGGAAGATGATAGTGCAACATAAGAGGCCTCGGCATCGAGACCTTGCCACCGAGTACCCCAGTAGTAGGGCTGGGGTCGACTACCCGCGAGCTGGGCATTAATACATTAGGAGACCCAGGCTGTGGTGCCTCATCTCTCCTCGCTTGAGCTGAAGAAGATCCTGGCTGAGTTGAGACCCCTGGAATCTCAACATCATCCCTTCCCACCAGGTTAACCTCGAGTTGCTCAGCCTCATCAGTTGCAATGGGTTCATCAGCAAGCTCCCCTTCTTCTAAAATCACGGGGCCCCTGCTGCGCAATCCACGAGGACGAACAAGGGGGGTTTCGTCTTCCTCCTCCTCTTCCTCCCTCTGCTCCTCAACACCGGAAGGGACGGCCTTGGACATGGAAATTTTAGCCGCCGAGTCTCTCCTGGCCTTCTTCGGGGTAGGCTCAACTGTGGAAGTAGAGCCATGGGGACGTTTAGGCACCGCCCGTCGACGCCTTCTAGCAGGCTGCTCCTTAGGTGGTGCTGCTCTCGCCTCCACCCCTGTCTCCCCTCTGGCCTCTTTCTTAGCTGTCTGGTATTCATCGATACCTCGCGTACGCTTGTTGGATGCCAATTTGTCTTCATAGGATGCATTAATGCCCTTGATACATGAGTAATTTATTAAATAATCTGGCATCTTGCTAGCCTGGAAGTACCAAGTGCAGAAACCGAGGCTTGCGTAGCAGTTAGGAGTCTTGTCGGGCAAGCGAAAAATGGCCTTTGTTCCTCCAGCCACACTGTAATACCAAGCCCGAGCACCTTCAAATAGATTCCCATTGAAGGAGAGTTTGGTGTTGGGATTGCCGACATACAGTTGATCATAACCGAATTGTCGGACAAAACGGCATATAGGGCTCAATTGTACATGAGTTCCCTTGCCGAAAGAGCAGATACCCGGGCCGTATGTTGATAAGCCACCAGAAGACTCCCGATGGCAACCTCGTGAAGTCGTCCGAACCTGCGAGGTCAGCAAATTTATCCCCATAAGATGCACCGGTAATCTCGGGGAAGCAGCGGTCGAGATGATAATTCGAAACGTTCAGAATACATTTTCGAACGTAGAACATATAGTAGTGGGACCAGCTCGAGCTCTCCAGCCTCTGTACGAAAGGGACAAACCCCTCAGATTGAGACACCGGCGTCATCAGTGAGGGGCAGTGCATAACGTACCAAGCCATCAGGTACGTGTAGGGAAGCTCGATCCGGGGATTGGGAGTCTTTACTCTCAGCATCCCCTCCGAGTCAACCTCCGGTGTACCTTCTGAGTCGACGATGGCCTCCACTCTGCACAGGCTCTGAGCCAGGGCCCGTAATCCACTTTGGATTTCGGCCACCATTGCTGGAAGGAGAGTGATGGACCGACCATAGGCCAACAAGACCGCCGGATACACCACGTCGGTAACAATCACTTCATGCGGCAGTGTCGGCACTACACAGCGCTTCAGCCACAGCATGAGAAAGCCCGCCAGTAATGCCCGGTCAGAAATGGGGACCCGGGCTTGATGATGGAAACTTTCAAAAACCGAATCAGGTTTGAAAGTGTCTTCATTCGACTCTGTGGTATAAGAACTCACAGAGGCATCAATCCTCTCGGCGATTTCCTCGTCGGAGCTGGGAGCTAGAATGGTCACTGAGTGATCTTTCTCAGTTATACCATTAAACAGGTAGCTCGCCCAAGACATCTGCTTAACTACCCTAGTCCTCCAGGAGGTTATTTGACCGCAGATGTGGAAGTGACACAACACTTCCCAGTAAGTCTCATATATCTGAGGGCACTCTTTCCTCAAGAGATGAAGCTCCTCAGAAGTTGGAACGTATTCTTCATAAGGGGCGTCTCCCATAACCAGCCCCGAAACTTCATATAGTTCATGCAGGGCAAGCCCCATCTCTCCGATTGGGGTGAAGAATGTCCCCGTCAAAGGGTTGTAGTGCTCCAGGATCCCATAAAAATTGTGGGAACTTTGCGAGATACCATACTGCACAGCCCTGACCGCATGACGCAATCCCATTTGTTCCAACAGAGCTCCAAGTTCGGCAAGGACAAAGCCCACCATCTTGCCCCACCAGGACTTGTCGGAAGAGTGAACCCACTCGAGCGGGCAGAAGTCAATTGGAAAATCACCCCTTACCTTCATGAATTGATTAATGAAGGTAGTGATGAGCCGAGGGGTTTCCCCTACTGGGTATTCAGACCTGAGTAATCCAGGAAATAAATCAAAAATTTCCTTCCCGTGTCCGTCAGAGTGTACAGTTTTGGTGCCTAGTATGCCGAGGGAGACACCGGGGACAGATCGGGTAAGCTCCCATTCTATTGCTCGGTGGACAGACATGTGCTGGAGATAGGATAAGGGATACATTCTCTCCATATTGGGAAGAAAGAATTTCCTATCCCCTATCTGGCGAAGCCACTTGTAATCGCTGTTATGCAAGATACTACCATCCTCGTCAATGTTGTCCCCAAAGAAGAAGATGGGTTTCCTTAACGGAGTACGTGAATCCGTCTCAAATCCTCTGTCGGTCATAATTTCCCGGAAGGTCCTCATGTCGACCTTGGAGATCCTCTCCCTCCGTTCCTTCGACTTGTCAGTAGTCACAAGAGCAGTCTTCTGCAACACGAAGGTTAGATTGCGGTTAGCACCACCTACGTGCCCGAAGTGACACTTTTTGGAGAGAAGATTGGAGGAATATCTCACTGCAAAAGATAATAACACTTGATCAGAAATTTAAAAGAAATGATTAAGTGTTTACAACTCGAACGCAGAAATAAACCCAGACGCGGAGATCATCAAAATCTGCGTCCAGATCCAATGATCGCAAGGCTAGTATGGAACCCGCGTTTTAAAAATCCAAGACTTATGAAAAATTTCTAAGTATTGGACTCAAACGCAAAGTTCATGAGGACCAGCATCTGATTTCACAAGACGCAAGAGTCATAAGAAATCTGCGTCTGAATCTTTCACACTTAGAAATATTTAAGTGTTGAATCCAAAACGCAAGGTTTATTGGGGCCCTGTGTTCAACAAGCAGACGCAGATTCGAGCAGATAAAAGCAGAGGTCATCAATCCTGCGCCCTGTTGATCGACTCAAAAAACTGCGCCTGACGATTAAACACGGGTTTGAGCCCGCGTTGGCGGTTCATATTCAAAAGGAATTTCAGAGTTAAAAGAACTCTGTAAACCCCTTTTAATGGCGGAAATCAAGTCCGATGGCTTTTTATACCTGAAATAGGGGCTTCCTGCATGGCGGAACCGCCCATTTTGGTTTCAGGAACGATGGCCTTTGAAGACGAAGCAGTACGCTTAGCCTTTGGTGCCATTGTGATCGATGATTCGATGTTCGATGAAGGAAACGAGGAGAATAAAGAAAGCTTCTTTCTCAAACCCTAACAGATGCAAACAAAGAAGAAGGAGAGTCTAATGATGACTCTTGAAGGACTGTTGCCTTTTATAGGCACAGTGATTCGCAAAGATACGCGGCGCTTGGCTCGACGCCTAATCACCGCCTGACGCGTGGACAGCGCATTAAATGCAGCGTGAAGTTCGCACGCCAAAAAGAAGATGTCCCCTCAATTCTACAGGACACGTGGTAACATACTCATGGCACAGATTCGCATCCAACAGTCGCGTCTTCATCTCTAAAGACGCGTCCCTTCTCAACACGGCCAAAGTTGCGTCCGGAAAGCCGTGTCTTCGTTCTAAAAGACACGTCCCTCCGAAGATCGCATCTTTTCAAACCGGCCAAAGTCGCGTCTACCTCACGAAGTAACAGTCGCATTTTCATCCCAAAAGATGCACCCCTATAAAAGGCGCGTCTTTAAAACAGTGGTACCCTTGCGTCCACAGAACTGGCGTTCAGTCCTTACTTCTGCAATTCAGTTCAACAGTACACTGGCACAAGCAGACGACCGTCCGCTCCTGGTTTAAAGTACACCAACGACAAACTCAAAGCATCAGGGAGGTTTAGACTGTGTATCTAGACACTCAACACGATCAATTTTGACGGCTTCAAAGAGTTCCACAGTACACTCACGAAGGCTATACTCCAAACAAGATCAAGCCTGGAGCATTGTCAGTCCAATCATAAGGGTGAATTCAGCTAGAGTCCAAAGTATTTCGAAATCCGTCCCAGCTAAATGCGGAATATTGAAAACTTTAGAGGGGGTTCTGTAGGCTGTCTAAAGATCACTAAAAGACAAGTCACCAAAAGCAGAGTTCCAAACTCCAGACGCAGGGTTAATCATAGCCATCCAAGCAGCACTGCAGCACTAAGGTGCGAGGGTCGAAACCCGCGTCTCAGCAGCACTGCGGCACCAAGGCGCGAGGGTCGAAACCCACGTCTCAGCAGCACTGCGGCACCAAGGCGCGAGGGTCGAAACCCGCGTCTCAGTTATAACTGCCCTTGTTATGAGGTCAATCATCACCCACATAATGAGAAAATAACCCCATTGTGGAGTGTTTTTAGGGGGCACGTTCACCCCTGAAACCTCTATAAATAGCCCCGTTGCTATGGAGAAAGGGTCAGAAAATTAGATCTTGACTTAAGAATTTTCACAGAGAAGGAAAGAGAGTTCAACTCTTCAAGTAACTTGCTGCGTACAAGTTAAACTTTGCCTATAATCTCTTTGAGATTTCTGGTCGACAGAGCTGTGTTACTCCGTCCGCCAATCGAAGAGAAGATCCCCAAAAGTTCCTGACGTTCACCCGGTCAACGGAAAATAAGACTCACTTTCCATCGCCACCTGAAGAACCCAGCATTAAACAAGGGAAGATTCAAGATTCAATATCCTCCCTCCCTTGTAGTCGGAGTATAAGTTTGTTGTAATTTTTCAATTGATTCAAGGAAACTTTACACGAATTTTTCTCCCACCAAACATCTGTGTATTTGTACTTAAAGCTTATAAATAAAGGAAAATCTTCTGTTTATTTGCTTGAGTCTCCTATTTTATGGCATGCTAGATTAGGGCATGTAAATTATAAGTCATTAAAGAACTTGTCTAATTTAGGATATATTCCTAAACTCAACTTGGAAGAAATTCGCAAGTGTGAGATTTGTGTTGAGGCCAAGTTGACAAAAATTCATTTCACTCAATTGATCGAAATACAGAATCTTTAGGGTTAATTCATAGCAATCTGTGTGACTTGAAGTTTATGCAAACTAGAGGCAGTAAAAAGTATTTTATTACTTTTATTGATGACTGTATTGTTTTCCATTATGTTTGCAAAGGGGAAAAACTTACAAAAAAGAGTTTGAGGAGCTAAATTACAAGTATTCTTAAAAAGATTACAAGTAGATCCCCTCAGAGATTCTGGAGAAGTGTGCCGATAGGAGTCTGGTCAGCGCGCGACCACTTTGTCCCTTTGACGATGCGAGCGATGAGATTCCCTTCTCGCCTGGTTCCGGGAATCAGAGAATAGAGGATTGGTAGAACCCTCTTGCTGCTTCTCAAAATCGCCTTCGATAAGGAATTCCTTCTCGCCTGGTTCCGGAGATTCCTTGAGAAGAAGGACGATGTTAGGGTATCAACACCCTGGATAGAGAAAGCAATTCTCTAAAAGGTCTCTGAATTCGAGAACGCACGGTGCGTTACGAAGAAGCCTCAGTCGAAGAAGCTAATTGATCGATTCTTGCGATCAGAAGGCAATTGATGGCTCCTTCCTCTGCAATCCGATGCCTCTCCCTTGTGCCCCTGACGGGCTATTTATAGGGAAAGTAAGGGTATAATCGTCCCCTTTGAAGATATAGAAACAGATTGAACTGAATCTGTTTGAATCTGGAAAGTAGCCTTGCTGCGAGGCTATAATAGCTTCCGCGGAGCTAGAAAATGGCAAATCGGTTGATCTTTCCGATATGTTATGATCCTTTCCATATCGTTGATTGATTCTCCTTGATCCACTTACTCGTTTCAAGAGAGTCAAGAGATTGTGGCAATCACCTGCCATATTTGAATCCTGATTGGATTTGATTAGATTGAATCCGATCTCATCAGGAGATTTGATTGGTCAAAGGTTGACCATAGCAGGCTGATGGCGGAGCTGCCCGCTTTGAGGCTCATAGCGGAGCTAGAGGCAATTCCTGGCGAAGTCCGAAAAGAGGGTCTTCGGCGAAGCTATCAGTTGGCTTCCTGGCGGTGCTCTGGATGATGTTAGTCTCTCAAGCGAGGCTATCTCCTTGGGCTAATGTAATGCTAAATGCTAGCATTTTAGACCTGCTGAGGTCTGTTAGAAACAATCCGGGTTCACTGTTCTGCTTGCTGGATCAGTGGAGTCCATCGCTTCCTTGTCCCTTGGAGGTGGGTGAAAACTGGTCTTCAGCTCGTCTGTCCCTTGTCTTTTGTAAATGTCAACAAGTTTAGACATCGTTCGGACCAATGAGAATCTTGTCTTTTTTAAGTGTCAACAAGACCCCCTTCAAAGTTTTCAAAAGTCTGCAATAGCCCAGATTTCGAAATACTTTGAACTGCTGTGATGGTGGTGTGGAGTATGAACATCGCCATGATGGTTGAGTTCAGCTTCGCCTTCAATCCTGCTTTGGGATGTAGATTCGCCGAGGAATCATGTAGACTCGCGTCTGGGTAGCTTCGCGGCTAGGTAAGTTCGCTCTGGAACATCTGTCGCTTTCCCGAGGCCAACTGCCGTGGGCCAGTTACGAGGAGGATTACTCCTTTCTTCATGCTGATCGAGGGAGATATTCTCCGATTTGCACGTTTCCAAGGGAGGATATTCCCTTTCTTCTAGGCGCAATAAGTGCCTTTTATGAGGGAGACGTTCTCTTCCCTTGTACGGTTCCAATGGAAACCGTTCCTGTTATCAAGGCGCAGTAAATGCCTTGAATGCGCTCGTGCTTCCACGCTTGAGGTGATCGCACTCAGGCCATGGGGCCTATAAATAGGACACTTGAGGTCCTCTGAAGAGAAGTGCCTTGCCTTTCTTCTCTTCTCTTGGTTGTGAGAGATACTCAGATCTCTGAATTAGTAGGAAAACCCACTCTGGTTGTCTAACCGGCCAAGGACCAGTAAGTCTCGATCATTCAAAGACTTCACTGCTTTTAGGGAACTCATCTCCCTTGATTTAGCTTTGGCAGCTCGCTTCAGGGATTAGCTTCCCTTGTTCTTCATCTTGCAATTGGCTGCTGCAGAGAAGGATCTCATCATAGTTTTCTGTGAAGCTATCATCTTGGCTTGATCAGTGAAAGATCGTTGCTTGTTAAGTCCGCTGCACAGGCAGGACTTGGGACTTGGCTTCTTCAATAGTTGAGCCAGTCTTGCCATATTGGTGAGGTTGAGACTGTTCTTCACAAGATCAGTCTGACTTTGCCGTATAGGCGAGGCTAGGACTTGGCGTTTGCTGAGCCAGCCCCTGGTTGCCGTGCAGGCGAGGCTTATCCTCTGCTTTGACTGAAGTCGGATTACTTTGCCGCTGAAGAATCTGACTTAATGTTTTTGTGCTTGACTGCTAACTTACTCCAATTTGCCTTGCAGTGAGCTATGCTTGCCAGTCTGGTGACTTGATGGAAGAAGCCATAAAATTGCCTTATGCTTCCCCGGTTGAAGCTTTACTTTTAAGCAGGAGGAACAATTCGGGGCAGTGGGTGCGCGTCCCAGAGGCTGTTGGCAGCCTCTTATCCGAGATGATTCGATCTGAGGTGAGGCTGGTTGCCGACTTTCAACTTTGGTGGCCTTCGTCGGGGACGATCCACTTCAGGGGAGTGGGCCTCACACCCGTCAGATTACTAGCATCAAAACTAGTTCCCATTATAGGTGATCTGACGTGTTGGCGGCGATAAGCTTTTATTGCCAGGCTTCAAAAAAAATGGCCTGATAAGACCCGCCATTTTGTGGAGAAAAATGACCGTGTCCCGGTGGCAGAACTGGTTACAGCCTTGTGCAGGAGGAAGGCCTTTCGTGTCCAGTTGATCTGGTCTGGAAGCAGATAAAACCGCTTGTATGCCTTTTATGCAAATGGCCTTGCTAGGCAACTTGGTGTGTTGTATGAAACACAACTTTGATGTAATATCAAATGTATCTTTGCTTTTAGATCAATGAAAGTTCTTTGTCTGATCATTTGATTTTTGCTTGCTTCACTGAGAGTTTGGCCATTGCTGGGCTAAACTGCGCACGGGCATAGCCCTTCCTTTGAATGATCTTTGCGAGGCTGTCACGTCAGCGCCTCTTTAGAGGGCTAATTCAAACCTTTCGGTTAAGTCCTTGAAGGATTGCGCGAAGTCCGCACTTTGCTCTTGTGCGGAGTTAACCCCTTAGTGGGATTGAACCGTCGCTTTTGGGAAAGCGCCTCAGGCGCTTCGGGCACTGTTTCGAATTAATTCGAAACGGCGGCATGTGCCCTTTTTCGAGGCCTTGATTTAGGCGCTGATTGGCCTATAAAAGCCCGATCGGGCTGAGAGAAAATCATCATTTCTCTTTGAATTTTCCAGAGTACTTGACTCTTCTTTTCTTCCTTTTTCAAGAGTTCAAAAACTCCTGTAATTCTTCAATGGCGCCCAAGAGACGACCGGGAAAGGAAGCAGCGACTTCTGCAGCGGAGGGCCCTCCTCCGTTCATTGAGCGACCGATCGCTGGTAAGAGACTCTCTAATCTGATTAGAGAGTGGTCTTCATCCTTTGGAGTCGATACTCGGCTATTAGGACGATCGAATATGATCTGTCCTTATCAGGGAACTCGTTTCCCTTAACTTCCCTATTTTGCTTGCACCAGGGAAGTAAGAACTGAACAGTTCTTCTCTTGGGCTTCCATAGGAAGCCATTGCTTGGGCAATCTTCATCCTGTTGAGGAACAGGATATGGGTCGTGTGCCTTCAGTTGTGGCCACGAAGGGTGACTGTTATCCATAACGTCCTTTTGATGACGCCAGCCCTTAGGGCTATGCCACTTCTTGCAAAGATGCAGTCTTATCTGTGAAGCGAAGCTTTTTATCAAAGCTATTATCCCGCTGTCCCTGCTTACTGGGCGAGGCTATGCCTTAGCGAATTTTTGTGTCTTCGCGTCGATTTGATTGGTGAACTAATCATAGTTCATTTTCTTTTTGTTTTTGCAGTGCATCACGCCTCCGGCCTCCAGAACAGTCTATTTGGCTTAACCAGTCGAGCAGGGAGCATCAGCTTGCAGTTCATCGGGCAGGCTTCCTTGTTCAGTGAGCCGAGCCCCCTTGTACGGGATACGCTCATTCAGAGTGGTGGCCCGCAGGCCATGCGGAGCATTTTGACTACGGCTCCGTTTGAAGATATCGACCGTCAGGCTTACAAAAAGCCTGACTTCATGTTCGGGGATGCTGCACCTGATCCCGATCGCCAGTTACAGGCCGGTGAAGGCCAGTGGATCTTCCAGTTGGACGGCGAGAGATTCTATCTCCCGTCTACTAAGCGGCATTTCGCTTTGTCTTCCTTCGCGAGCGTGACTCAGGCTCGGAAGATGGCGTGGGGCGTGAGCCTAAATGCCGAATCTGTAAGTGTCGGGAGGTTGACATTCCAGACCGGCTATTCGAGGGCGGGCTATCCTCGTAGCATAATAGGGCTATACCCTGGGAAGGTGGCGAGGGACCTTCCAGTAGGAGAGAATCCAGCTGCGGCGCCGACCTTTGGCACTCAGTTCTGCGAAGTTGACGGGAACTATCCCGCCACGGACTTCAGGGCTCCTGGTTGGGTCCACCCTCCTAGGTCATGGTGGGCGGAGTTGACCAATTATATCCTCAATCATTTTGAGGGGAATTAGAGAGGTTGAACCTCTATGAGGCCGTCAGGGCGACCTGCTACGGCATTGAGATGAAGGTGGCGTGCTTCTACGCCATTCTTGAGTTGTACTGCCCAGCCTCGGGGACTTTCTTCACCCCGGTTGGTGAATTGGGCATGGCCCTGCATGAGATGCGAGAGATCTCTGCTTTGCCCTTCGGGTCTCTTCCATATGAAGAGTATTTTCCGTGTGAGGCGGAGCTGGCCCTCTTGGAGAAGCAAGAGCCTGCTTTGCTTGAGACATATCGGGAATTGGTGTGCCATTTGCACATTTGCTCCAGCATCCACACCGGTGGCAAAGGTAGCTCGAAGAGCTTGAAGAGCTGGGGGAACTACTTGTTCCCGGACATGACTAGTGTGCCCGAGGCAGCTCATTGCGGAGTTGCTGAAGAAGACATCTTGGCGAGGATGGAGGTGCGTGCTGAAAAGGACATCGTCGTGACAGAAGATGATGGTCCTTTCGAGAAGGGTGATGTTCTTCGGAGCTTTCACCATCAGGCCCGTCGGCCTATGTCTCGCAAGGCGTTGCTGGCTGGCTTTTTAACCATCTGGTTAAAGAAATGTGTCGTGCCTTCTTCTTCGAGTGACATCGTCCATCCGACTGTGCTGCTGCCTGCCGTCCGCTTGGTTCATGGCCACCGTCTGGGTCTTCTCCCGGCCATGGTGTGTTGTATTCAGAGGGGCCTTCGTGTACTGACGGAGGCTTTCTGCAGGCCAATGGCGTCAAGGCGAGGGAAGGGTGCCGTCTTGCCTCGTGACGGGCCCAATCCTAGGGTAGGTTTACCGTACACCTACTTGATGGCGTGGTTCGCCTTGCACTGCCCCAGTTTGATTGGAGCTGGGGAAGACCCACCTCAGGGTGTTCAAACGGCGCTTCTCCGTCGTTTTGAAGGCTGTCTGTGGCAGAAAACTTATGTGGCCGAGGCCCGTAAGTTAGTGCGTCGCTATGACGCTTATAGCCTATTCCGTTGCTTTCCTCGCCTGCGGGGTGCAGGATACAACGAGGAATTCCATGACGTGGAATCAGGTCGGTCCCCCATGAGTCGGGGTGTTTTCGAGTGGCTGGTCTGTATCCGGCCCTCGCATCTGCTGTACCGGAGTGGGGATACCTGCTACATGGAGCCCTACATTCCGAGCCGGTTCGCCCGCCAATTTGGGTATGACCAGTTGTATGTGGGCAACCCGAATCCGGACCTGGCTTTCATGGGGAGCCTCATTGATGGGGCTCGTGCTTGGCGGTTCTTTACCGCGGATGGCACTGGAGCGTGGCTACGCACGCCGTTGAGGGATCCCGGCCTATGGACGACCCTGTGTTTCTGCCAATGGTATGCAGCTTCGAATTCCACGCCTCCTGGATTCAAAGCCAATAGTTCAGGTGTGAAGTTGATTTCTCATCGGCTGAGGCAGAAGGCTTCTGATAAGATGGAGGGCAAGCGAGTCCGTGTTCCTGGCATAGAGGAGTTCATCGCTGTGGATGATAGCGAGGCTTCTGATGCAGAGAGCCCTCGCTTCGAGGCAGAGACAAGACCCGATGCCCCGAAGCAGGTGCTCGTGAAGCCGGATCTGGTGTAGTGGGGACAACTCCCCCACAGCATGTGGAAGAAGTGGAGGAAGGGGACTCTGAGGTCCACTTCAAAAGGAAGCGTGGGAGTGGATCCCGTAGGAAGTTGTCGGCGAAGAAGCCCCGTCGCCAGACTCCTACCATTGTGGTGGAGGGTGAGCCCTCTGCTGCGCCTCCTTCTGCTGCTCCATTAGTGGCTGAGCCGTCGGTTGCTGAACCGACTACTGGTAAGATTGGTCCCATCTAATATGCCTTCAGCACGCTTTACATGACTCATCATTCGCTCTTTGTTGCAGGAGCTGAGGCAATTGGAGAGCAAGGGGAGCACTACGATCCCCTGTTCACTTATGGAAGTGCAGCTGGTTCCTTTGCTCGCTCGGAGGAGTCCGGAGGTGATGCGGCCGATATTGGCCCTTCGGGCGCTGGGACTTCTAAAGGAAGTCCTATGGCATCCAGCTCTGCCGGGTGGTCTGCGGAGGAATCGGCGAGTGGGCCGGCTATCCGCGTTGAGTCTGGTAAGAACTTTCCGATGGGACCCTTGGATTCTGATGCGGCTGACGAGGTGACATCGGCCTTCGGTAAGACTAAGGTCTCTTGGTCCTCGCCTATTTGTTGCGTCTCCTTTTTGACCTTGGTTTTGTTGCAGGCATTCGTCCCCAAGGTGCATCAGCTTCGAAAGAAGCGGAGGGTTTTCCTGAAGGGTCAAAGGGCGATATGAGCGCTTCGACCGGGGCAGACGCAGCTGTGTTAGACGCGCTGTATGGCGACCTGCCTTTTTATCAGCCCAAATCAGCGGAGGGCCCTGAGGTTGAAGAGGCGGCAGTCCCGGAGGTACCCCCACTTCCAGTCATATCAACGAGTGGGGTGCAGACTGTCTTGCCGAATACGGCATTGAGGGTGATTGTGAGCCCTACCTCCCCGACGCTGGTAGTTGAGCCTGCTGCTCAGGAGGTGGTTGCCAGTCCTACCTCCGCGGTGGCTGGCGTGCCGGTGTCGCTGAGGACTCCGCCGAGGTCACCTTTGGCTTGCCCTGCTGCTGTCGATGTTCCCGCTTCTTCTTCCGCGGTGGTGTCGACTAGGTTGGTAGATTGCTCCGAGGTTGTCTCAAGGATTGATGAAGCTGAGAATGACTTTATCGGTAATCTGGTCGACAGCTTCTATAATAGTTTGGAGCAGACTATCGGTCTAGTCTTGAAGGGCTCGCCTGTGCCATTTTCGAAGCTGAAAATGGTTCTCTCCCGTGGCATCGAGTGTATCCGGGACTTTGAGGGGTACCATCAAGCTACTGCTCTGGAGCTCCTGGTAGATGACCTTGAGAAGGACGTGGAGGAATGGCGCCATTTCCATTGTTCCGACGCAGCGTCTTTGGCTGATGAACGGCTCGCGCGTCTTGTCGCCCAGAAGCGCGAGGCTCAGCTCGCTGCTCAAGAGGCTGTTGAGGCTATCTCCTCTGACTTGAGGTCCTTGGAGGCAGAGGAAGCAGAGGTTGGGAGTGCAATTGATGCTTCCAACAGTGCTCTTCTTGACGCTGAAGATAAGATCAAGAGGGCTGAAGAGATGATCCGAAAGGCAAATCTCCTCTTGTCCAAAGCTACACAGATGCGTCATGAAGAGTCTGCGCGGCTTAAGCAGCTCAGGGCTCGAAGTGAGGAACTGGCGGAGCGGAAGTCATCACAGAGGGCGACTTTGGCGGAGACCGAGGCTCGTCTGGCTCATGCGGTGGACTTCGATGCGGCGGAGCTAAGATCACAGGCGCTGGCCCAGGCTGAAGATGACAGGAGGACGCGGCTAGCTTCTCTTGGAGATCGGATTCGATCTTATCATGTACGCCTATAGGCTCCTCCATGTATCCCATCCTTCTGAATTAATAGAAAGATTTTTCTTTTGTCGTCTGTTGTTTGTTTGGATAATGAGGCATGGCTGTATGTTGGTTCAGAGGTCGCAATGACATAACCAATTGAGATGTTGCCAGTCTCGAAGTCAGCCCTTTGCGGGGCTAAAAAGGGGAGATACTTGCCTTTTGTAAATGTCAGCAAGCATCGAGATTGAGACTTAGCTGTCTGCTGGTTCAGAGGTCGCAATGACATAACCAATTGAGACGCCGCTAAGCTCAATGGTAGATGAAACTTGGCGATCTGCCAGTTCAGAGGTCGCAATGACATAACTGGTTAAGACGCCACTAAGCTCAATAATAGATGAAACTTGGCTATCTGCCAGTTCAGAGGTCGCAATGACGTAACTGGTTGAGAAGCCACCAAGCTTCAATCAATAGGTGATACTCGTCTTTTGTAGATGTCGACAAATATCGAGACCTGTCTTTTGTAAATGTCAACAGGACTCGGGATTGAGATTTAGCTGTCTACTGGTTCAGAGGTCGCAATGACATAACCGGTTAAGACGCCACTAAGCTCAATAATAGATGAAACTTGGCTATCTGCCAGTTCAGAGGTCGCAATGACATAACTGGTTGAGAAGCCACCAAGCTTCAATCAATAGGTGATACTCGTCTTTTGTAAATGTCAACGAGTATCGAGACCTGTCTTTTGTAAATGTCAACAGGACTCGGGATTGAGACTTAGCTGTCTACTGGTTCAGAGGTCGCAATGACATAACCGGTTAAGACGCCACTAAGCTCAATAATAGATGAAACTTGGCTATCTGCCAGTTCAGAGGTCGCAATGACATAACTGGTTGAGAAGCCACCAAGCTTCAATCAATAGGTGATACTCGTCTTTTGTAAATGTCAACGAGTATCGAGACCTGTCTTTTGTAAATGTCAACAGGACTCGGGATTGAGACTTAGCTGGCGACTGGTTCAGAGGTCGCAATGACATAACCAATTAAGACGCCACTAAGCTCAATAACAATGGAGTTTGGGAATAGTCTCGTTTTCACGGGGAGAAACGAGGGAATCACTGTCATAGGTTTAGTGTTAACGTAACAGTGAAATATATGGTCCTACCATTCTATGGATGAGAATTGGTAAGTGATTTTGGAGGTCTCATTTTCTTGGAGAGAAACGAGGGGATTGCTGTCATAGGTTTATTGTTAACGTAACAGCGGAATATATGTGGTCCTACCATTCTATGGATGAGAATTGGTAGGTGATTTTGGAGAGGGAATCAAGTGGGAACGGGTCCCTTGGGATTTTAAGCAAACCCCCAGCTATCAACAGGTTTGACATGCTTGGAGAAAGAGAGAGAGGCTCTCTTTGTGCGCATTCCGGACGCGCGGATCTCGATCAGAGGTGTAATGTTAACCTGATCGAGAGCAAGATCCTTGATTAAGGATAATACTTCTTTAAGAATTTGCCATTGATCGGCATCATGAGGAGGTCGCCATCTGCAGTTGTAAGGCGGTATGCTCCGTTTGAATAGACTGTCTCTATCACAAACGGTCCTTCCCATTTAGGCTGAAATTTGCCTTTGGTCTTGTGCGTCATAATCATCGGTCGTCTGACGGCTAAGACTAGGTCTCCTTTGTGGAAGACTCTCTGCTTGACCTTCTTATTGAAGGCTTTTGACATCCGAGCCTGATATAGCTCGATATGTTGCTGAGCTTGCAGCCGCTTCTCGTCCAGGGCTTCGAGCTCTTGAAGACGCAGGCGATCATTGTCTTCTGATGTCATCTTAGTAGTCAAGGCTACCCGTAATGATGGCATCTGGATTTCCAATGGGATGACCGCTTCGCACCCATATACCAGGGAGAAAGGCGTATTGCCTGTCGGTGTCCGAACCGTAGTCCGGTAGGCCCAAAGGCATTCACCGAGCTTTTCGTCCCAATCTCGCTTGTTCGAGGAGACAAACTTCTTGAGCAGCTTGATGATTGTCTTGTTGAATGCCTCTGCCAAGCCGTTGGCAGCAGGATTGTAAGCTGTTGAAGCCATATTCTGAATTCGGTATTTATCGCAGAACCGATAGAATCCTTGGCTTATGAATTGAGGACCATTGTCATGGATGATCCGCCTGGGGACACCAAATCGATGGATGACATGGTGTTTGATGAAGCTAACCAGATTGGAGGTTTTAACTTCGGCCAACGGTGTGGCCTCTGCCCATTTTGAGAAGTAATCGGTTATTGCCAGGATAAACCGATGACCTCTTGCCGAAGAGGGACTGATTGGCCCTGCGACATCGATTCCCCATGCTTCAAATGGCCATGAAGCAACAGTAGGGTGGAGCAACTCCGAAGGTTGGTGTATGAAGTCTGCATGGACCTGGCACGCCTTACACCTTCGTGCGTATTGGGTGGCATCGGCCATCATGGTCGGCCAGTAGTACCCAAGTCTGTGCAGCCTGTCTTTAAGCTTTGGACCTGGCTGGTGAGCTCCGCAAATACCATCATGTGCTTCTTTAAGCACTTCCTGTGCCTCTGAATGAGAGAGACAGCGGAGGAGGACACCGTCATATGAACGACGGTAGAGTGTCTTCAAAGTGGGATCATAGTAGAAACGGAGCGACCTTCGTCTGATGGACGCCGCTTCTTTGGGATCATCTGGAAGCAGACCGTGCAGAGCGTAGTCAATGAGAGGGAAGCGCCAATCCCTCGGCTCAAGATCCACGGAGATATTATGGACCTCTTGGATCCTTAGCATATGCTTAGAGCATACGAGATGCCGGGTTACGACTGTGAGGTGATACTCGGTGTCGGCCGGTAAGGCTAGCGTCGTCGCTAATGCAGCGAGAGCATCCGCCTTGGTATTTTGGGATCGGGACACATGCCCGATGTAGAAGCCTTCAAATAAGCTAGCCAATTCGATGGCTGTATGATAATAAGGCACCAAGTCCTCATGACGGACCTCGTATTCGCCTTTAACCTGATTTATGATCAGCTTTGAATCGCCATAAGCTTCAAGGTAGCGTACCCCCATTCCCTGGGCGAGCTGGAGGCCAATGAGTAGGGCATTGTATTCCGCTACATTATTAGAGCATGATTCTGTCAAGGAGAACGCTCTGGGAAGGATATGATCCTGTGGGGAGATGAACACAACCCCCACTCCGGCAATAATCTTTCCTTTGGGGCCCATCCGCGATGCTCCGTCGAAGAACATCTGCCACACTTCCTCTGCTGAGGTCGCATTAGATTCGAAGACTTCATCAGGGATGTCTTCGTGAAGTTTTGAATGTTCTGGAACTGGATGAGCAGCTAAGAACTCTGCAAGGGCCTGGCCTTTAACTGCCTTCTGAGGAGTAAAGGTCATGTCGTATTGAGACAACAGAAGTGCCCATTTAGCCATCCTTGAATTCAGCGACCCTGGCTTCGTCATGAGAAGTCGTAAAGGGTTCACCCTGGAGATGACATGTATGGTTTGGCCAACCAAATAATGTCGTGTCTTCTGAACAGCGAAGACGAGAGCTAAACACTCTTTCTCAATAGGATTGTACCGAGATTCTGCTCCTATGAGAGTTCTACTCAGATAGTAGATGGCTTGCTCATGGCCATTGTCGTCCTTCTGAGCGAGGAGGGCGCCGAGGGAATAATCCAGGGCTTTTACATAAAGCAGGAATGGTTTTCCTGATGTAGGGGCCACTAAGACAGGAGGTTTTGTGAGATACCTTTTAATGTCTTCATAAGCTTCTTGACAAGCTCGATCCCACATGAAGGCAGTACCCTTCTTCATTAGTCGGGTAAATGGTTGGCAACGGCCCGATAGATTTGCTATGAATCTTCTGATGTAGGCTAATCTGCCTTGCAAGCCTCGGAGCTCTTTGAGATTCCTTGGTGGATGCATGTCCTGGATGGCTTTGACTTTGTCTGGGTCCAAATGGATCCCTTTTGATGTGACAATGAACCCAAGGAATTTGCCACTAGACACTCCCAAGAAGGATTTTGTCGGGTTCATTTTCAGCTGATGAGCCCGCATTATGTCGAACATCGTTCTCAGATCGCGAAGATGTTCATTTTTGCTGCGGCTTTTGACGGCAATGTCGTCAACATAGCACTCCACCGTCTTTCGGAGATGGTCGCGGAAGATCATGCTCATCGCCCGTTGGTAGGTTGCTCCGGCGTTCTTCAGTCCGAAGGGCATTACAGTGTAGCAGTATACCCCCAATGGCGTTCGGAAAGAAGTATGCTTCTCGTCATCAGGATACATCTTGATCTGGTTGTACCCTGAGAAGCCGTCCATGAAAGACATCCTCTCGAACCCGCATGTGTTGTCGATCATGACATCGGTGATCGGCAGTGGAATTCATCTTTGGGACAGGCCGTATTGAGATCACGGTAGTCGATGCAGATTCGTATTTTCCCATTTTTCTTGAGGACGGGGACTATGTTAGCCACCCAATCTGGATGTTGTTCCTCCCGGATGAAGCCACAAGCAATGAGTTTATGAACTTCGGCTTCAATAGCCTCCATGATGTTTGGGCGGAACCGACGTTGTTGCTGCTTGACTGGCTTAACGTCGGGCTTGATGTTTAGACGGTGCATAGCGACCTGTGGATCAAGTCCAGGCATGTCTTCATAGCTCCAGGCGAAGACATCTATATACTCTTTTACGAGCATTATCAATTCTTCCTTTTCGATAAGTGATAAGCTTTCACTTATGAAAATAGGCTTAGGGTGATCTTGACTGCCTAAGTTGACTTGGATCACCTTGTCTTCGGTAGGTGGCTCGCGCAGCTCAAACCGCTTTTCCCATTGAAAGCTCAATTGCTGGGCCCATGATTCCTCATTGGCAACCTCTGCGGGTTCCAACTGACTGCTTGAAGTCATGAGGCTTTCGAATATTCCTCCTATGCTGACATCAGAGTCCCATTCGGAGGATGAGGTCGACTGTGATGGGATCGATCCGTCGCCTTTGACCTGAACTGTTGTTGATGACGTGGGTGTAACATACCCTAACCCCCTGCGTGTACTATCATAGTAATTTGCAGGTTTTCCTCTTGGGACGGAGTTACGCATCAAGCCGCGTCTTCCTTTTCCGAAGTTTAGGCCCGCTCCCTGCTTCAGGTTGTAGCCCATCTTTTCATAATATGGCGCGCTGATGGCGCGTAATGGAAGAACTGTGGAACTTCTGAGTCCGAGCTTGAGTCTGTAGTTGAGAATCTCCCTGGCCGGGCTCTGCCGAAGATTATCGGCGACTGTCCTTGCTTGGACGGAGGGATCACCAGCGTGGCCCCTTCTATAACCTCCACAGATGTAATGGCCGAACTTGGCTCATGTACGGGCATGCGAAGAGAGCCATCCATAATGGATTTAATCGACTCGATGCTCGCAGGATAATCAAAGAAATATCATCGTTAATTATCCATTCGCCTTCCTCATCAGAAGGGATCTTACATCGGGGATCATTAAAGCATGCTACAATTGGCTCGCCAATCAGAATGGCCGGCATGCCCGTTTCAGATTCCGAATCTGCCTCATTGCCACTTTCATCATCGTCTGGCAATGGTTCTCCCGGCGTTCCACTAGCCTCTTGATATAGGAGGGCATCAGTGAAGTAGTTTTCCACCCCCTTAAAGGGTTGCTTTTCAGCGAAGACAGTTCGTACTGTCGCATCATCCTCAACATACTTGAAGCACTGATGGAGAGTGGACGGAACGATCCAGTTGGCATGGATCCAAGGTCGTCCTAGTAGCAGGTTGTATGATGTGTCAGCATCAATGACATAGCACGTCACCTCTGACTTCAGGCTTCTGATTCTGCAGCGGAGCCGAATCTTTCCAAGCGGATGGCTGCTCCCGGCGTTGAAACCATATATTGTAGTGGTGGTTGCAGACAACCTGTACAGTGGTATGCCGAGGAAGTAGAGGAGCCTTTTGGGGATGATGCTGAGAGCAGACCCCGGATCGACTTGTACTCTTTCAATGCAGGTTGAACCGATATATCCGGTATAGTACAGAGGTCGGTCATGCTTGTTGTCTTTGAGAAGCATATCTTCCGCCGTGAAGGTAATGGCAGGTACCTTTGACTGCGCGTGATGGCACTCTGAGCAGGGAGGCTGCATCTCATCACCAGGGATCTCAGGCATGCATGTCAGAAAGGACTCTGAGTTGGCTAGCGCATCTCTGAGTGCCTCTCTCGTCTCTTTAGAGAGACGAAGAAGCTCGTGTATTGTGATACGAGCCGGGATATTGGCTAAGTGGGCCAATATATCAAAGCGAAAGGGCGTGGCTAACCCTTGGCCTGGCGGTTTCTTCAACACATGGTCGAATCGCACCTCCTTAGGCTTCTCCTTCCCTTTGGTCAGGACTGGAGTGGATGCCGGCATTGGTACTGACGTCGTTTGCCGTTGTATCTCGTCAGTAGATTTGTCATATTGCCTTTGATATGACTTTCCAGATCGGGTGCCCGTCTGTTGAGGCGCATCTGCCCACGCTGTACAGGCATGCTTTTCTTCTTCAGAATCGCTGAGGGAAGCCGAAGTAAGATTACCATCGTCTGGCAGGACAGAGATGACATTGCAGGACTTGCCCTTTCTGCTGGAGTCGTTCGACGTCTGCTGTACGTCTTGGACGAGGTCAGGGTGTATCCACATAACTTCCCCTGTCTCCAATGTCAAAGGGACGAGACCCTTGTTGTATTGAGTCATGGCTGGAGGATGCTTGACTTCTAGCCGTGGCATCGGGGCTGGATAGGTCCCGTCAGGAACCATGACCTTCTGGGTAGTGCCGAACTCAAGAGTCACCATATTGGCAGTGACTTTCTTCTGTTCCGTCTTCAGTGTGAGGACTCCGGCGTCGACCAAGGCTTGAATTCTATCCTTAAGAACATAGCACTTGTCGGTAGGATGGTGGATCATCCTGTGGTAGAGGCAGTATTTAGGGTCATTTGTGCGCCCTATCTCATTAGGTCGCCGAGCATCTGGCAGCTTCATCTTATTCCCTTTATGGAGCAGATGGAATATCGTGACCACCTGGTCATCTCTGAAGGAGTACTGCTTCGGAGGAAACTTGGGCTCTTGGCTGTTGACGCCGCTTTTCTTGGCCTTTGACTGCATGTCCCCGGTCAGTTCGACGGACATAATTTCCTTCCCTTTAGCTTGGGAAGACTGCGGGAGATCGCTACGCCCTTTGTTGTTCGTGCCCCATTTGCTTCTAGGGGCGGATGGCTCGAACTTCTTAGCCGATTTCTCGGCTATCTCAGCTTGTTCGACCAATTCCTTCCAAGTATGGGCCTTGACAGCCCCCATGCGAACTTCTACTTGATCCGAGAAGTTATGTCTGCATGTTTGTAAAAGCATAGGTAAAGGCATCCCTGCTGGGCACATCAGAGATAGATTTCTGAACCGCTCAATGTATTCACGGACAGATTCGCCTTTCCTCTGCACAGTGGAAAGGAGCTTATCCATGGTCACTTCGGTATCGTCCTCATAGAAGCGAGAGAGGAACCGGGTTTCCAGGTCGACCCAGGAATTGATAGAGCCCTGAGGAAGGCTTCGGAACCAGTCGAATGCTACCCCTTTCAGGGTGCCGATGAACAACCTAGCCATGATGGCGTCGTTGTTTAAAACATTACCGGTCTGAGACCGGAAATAGTAGATGTGCTGATTGGGCGAGCTCTTACCATCATACGTGTGCAACGTTGGTGGTTTGAACTTTGGCGGATATGACACCGAATCCCATTCCAGTGGGTAAGGACGGACTACCCCCACTTTCTTCAATTCATCCTTTTGAGCCAGGGATGAAATTTGAGCTTGAAGGCCTTTAAGGACTTCGGCATCCAGGGAAGAGCCTCCCTTAGATTTCTCCGTCTTGGGCGGATCATTGCTGAGATGCCCCTCCTCGTCATGATTACTTCCGGTATCATCATTCCGGTTGCTGAGGAGCTGAGCGAGCATCTGTTGAATATTGTCCAGGGCCTCTTGCTGAGTTCTAGAGGTCTGCTCCTGAGCCTCCAAACGCCGACGAAGGTCGTCATTGGCGTTATCGGCCATATTAACCGATGCTTTGTCCGTTCGCACGGAACTGACTGTTGCTGAAGAAGCATACCCGCTGTCTCCATCTTCTCCGTCAGACGATTGGGGTGATCGTCCGGATTGTGGCGGGATCAGGGCCCTTGAGGAAGAAGGCTGTTCATAATTATAGGGTATCGCTACCCTGGATCTGGTGTTTCGGAAAACACCTTCTTCATGCACCAAGACTTCAGCTAAGCCTGGGCAGTAGTCCGGATCTGGGGAGCCGAAAGGGGTGTCGTCAGAGGCTTGACTTCTTCCGCGCGGCTCTCGCCCCCTTCCGGTCATGTTGACGGATGCAGAGGCTGGATCCGGTGGCCCGCTCCTTTTGGGATGCCTCATCGGGATGCGCGCAGACAGTCGATCAAAGACTGATCGCCGATATGGAGAGGTGGCAAGGGTCGGTCGTAACCGACACTGCATAGAATGGACCATCACGAACTGGCATCCACTTCGTCGACAACAGGAGGAAGTAATCTGGAAATGCTTTAATCTCCGCTTGTCCGCCAAGAATCCTCGCAGGTCGGCCCTGTAGGGGCCTGAATAATCTGGTATATGGGACAACGCATCGTTCCCCTTAGTCCTGCGGAAAGGATTAGCACCGAATAGTGCTTTGGTTCTAGCCTCGCGGCTGTAAACCCGATGAGTACGCCGAGGTACAATAGCCTTGCTTGTGAGGACAAGGCTAGCGGTAGGCATTGCTGCACTAGGAGACGGTATGATTGCCGTCTTGACTTTATGGTTGGCAGCATTGTTGGTACAGGCGGGCATCTTGCCTTTTTCTTCATAAGAGGGGCGCGGCTTTGGCGAGGCTACGCCTGAAGCTTCAGCAGAGGACTTCTGTTTAGGCTTCCATATCCGCTTTGACAGAGGATGTATAGGTTCGCAAGGAACCTGAATAGCCACAAGCGGGGCTGTGGGGTGTTGGCGAAATTCTGCCTCTGATTTCTGATCTGAAACCTTGGCCATGAAGACCTTCTTGTGCTTCCGTGCTCGAAGCATCAAGCCACCCCCAGAGAGGACTTCTTCAAATCTTCTTTGATCAATTTGGATAACTAGGTTCTCAAAAGTGCAGGATCTGGGCTGCGGACATGTTTCCTTGTTGCGCCAGAGGACCGCGGCAGGTTTGTAGAGAACCTTTTCCGTCTCCGCAGAGACTTTGCTTGAAGATTTAGCCAGAGAAGATCTGGCTGCACCGGCTTTTCTGAATTCAGAGATAGACCCGAAGGTCTGTTCATCGCATTGCGACACTTGATTCTCAGCAGAGGAGAATACATTCCCCAGCGGAGTCGCCATCTTGTTTTCCATTATGTTTGCAAAGGGAAAAACTTACAAAAAAGAGTTTGAGGAGCTAAATTACAAGTATTCTTAAAAGATTACAAGTAGATCCCCTCAGAGATTCTGGAGAAGTGTGCCGATAGGAGTCTGGTCAGCGCGCGACCACTTTGTCCCTTTGACGATGCGAGCGATGAGATTCCCTTCTCGCCTGGTTCCGGGAATCAGAGAATAGAGGATTGGTAGAACCCTCTTGCTGCTTCTCAAAATCGCCTTCGATAAGGAATTCCTTCTCGCCTGGTTCCGGAGATTCCTTGAGAAGAAGGACGATGTTAGGGTATCAACACCCTGGATAGAGAAAGCAATTCTCTAAAAGGTCTCTGAATTCGAGAACGCACGGTGCGTTACGAAGAAGCCTCAGTCGAAGAAGCTAATTGATCGATTCTTGCGATCAGAAGGCAATTGATGGCTCCTTCCTCTGCAATCCGATGCCTCTCCCTTGTGCCCCTGACGGGCTATTTATAGGGAAAGTAAGGGTATAATCGTCCCCTTTGAAGATATAGAAACAGATTGAACTGAATCTGTTTGAATCTGGAAAGTAGCCTTGCTGCGAGGCTATAATAGCTTCCGCGGAGCTAGAAAATGGCAAATCGGTTGATCTTTCCGATATGTTATGATCCTTTCCATATCGTTGATTGATTCTCCTTGATCCACTTACTCGTTTCAAGAGAGTCAAGAGATTGTGGCAATCACCTGCCATATTTGAATCCTGATTGGATTTGATTAGATTGAATCCGATCTCATCAGGAGATTTGATTGGTCAAAGGTTGACCATAGCAGGCTGATGGCGGAGCTGCCCGCTTTGAGGCTCATAGCGGAGCTAGAGGCAATTCCTGGCGAAGTCCGAAAAGAGGGTCTTCGGCGAAGCTATCAGTTGGCTTCCTGGCGGTGCTCTGGATGATGTTAGTCTCTCAAGCGAGGCTATCTCCTTGGGCTAATGTAATGCTAAATGCTAGCATTTTAGACCTGCTGAGGTCTGTTAGAAACAATCCGGGTTCACTGTTCTGCTTGCTGGATCAGTGGAGTCCATCGCTTCCTTGTCCCTTGGAGGTGGGTGAAAACTGGTCTTCAGCTCGTCTGTCCCTTGTCTTTTGTAAATGTCAACAAGTTTAGACATCGTTCGGACCAATGAGAATCTTGTCTTTTTTAAGTGTCAATAAGATACTGTTATGTGTATCTTTTAAACAGTAAGGATGAGGCAATAAATATGTTTATAACATATAAGCCGAAGTTGAGAATCAACTCAACAAGAATATCAAGATTCTAAAATCCGATAGAGGCGGAGAATATGAATCAAATGATTTTAGTGAGTTATGTGCTAAATTTGGTATAATCCATCAAACAACAGCACCATATACTCCTCAGCAAAATAGAATTGCTGAACGGAAGAACAAAACTTTGAAGGAGATGGTCAATTCCATGCTCGTAAGTTTTGGAGCTCCGCAAAACTTGTGGGGGGAAGCTCTGTTAACTGCAAATTATATTCTAAACAGAGTACCCACAAGAAACTTGGTCTTATACCATTTGAGTTATGGCATGGAAGGACACCTTCCTACCATTACCTCAAAATGTGGGGGTGCCTTGTAAAGGTGCTAGCACCATTACCTAAAAAGACTAAGTTGGGAGAAAAAACTATAGACTGCATATTCATAGGCTATGCCTTGAATAGTAGTGCCTACAGATTTCTGGTTCATAAATCAGAGATACCAGATATTCATGTAAATATGATTATCGAATCTAGAGATGTTGTGTTCTTTGAAGATATTTTTTCATATAAACGGGAAACAGATAAGACTTCTGAGAAAAGAACACATGAGATGGCGTTCAGGGATGAAAGCCCCGAGGAACCGACTGTTAATACGGAAATTGAACCAAGAAAAAGTCAGAGATCTAGAATCTCAAAATCTTTTGGTCCAGATTTCATAGCATACGCTATGCCTCAAACATTTAAAGAGGCTATGTCAACCCCAGAAGCACAAATGTGGAAAGAAGGTATAAATAGCGAAATAAAATTCATACTAAATAATCATACTTGGGAATTGGTAAACTTGCCTCTTGGCAGTAAACCATTTGGTGTAAGTAGATTTTCAAAAGAAAATTAAAATCGAATAGATCTATTGATAAGTACAAGGTTAGATTAGTAGCCAAGGGTTATCGACAAAAGAAGGACTTGACTACTTCGATACTTATTCACTAGTAACAAGAATAACATCCATTCGGATATTGATTGCAATTGCAGTATTGCATAACTTAGATATCCATCAAATGGATGTCAAGACTGCATTCTTAAATGGTGAGTTAAATGAAGGAATATATAAGGAGCAACCTGAAGGATTTATAGTCAAGGGCCAAAAACACAAAGTGTGTAAATTGGTAAAATTCTTATACGGTCTAAAGCATGCTCCAAAACAATGGCATGAGAAATTTGATAGTGTCATGATCAAAGATGGATTCACTATCAATGATTGCGATAAGTGTGTTTACACTAAAACAGTTGGAAATACATGTATCATTGTTTGTCTTTATGTAGACGACATGTTGATACTTGGGACTAATATTGAAATTATTAAGTCCACTAAAAGAATGTTATCAAAAAATTTTGACATGAAGGATCTGGGGTTGCTGATGTAATTTTAGGAATTAAAATCACTAGAACACCAGATGGAATCAATCTATCTCAATCCCACTACGTAGATAAAATGATAGAAAGATTCAAGGATCATGGGATAAAGGAGAATACTAATCCTTTTCTCCCACACGTCCACCTTCATAAGAATACATGAACTGAAATACGCCAGTTGGAGTATTCTCAGATTATCGAAAGTCTAATGTATTTGATGAATTGCACTAGACCCGATATTGCTTACGCTGTAAGCAAGTTAAGCAGATACACTAGTAATCCTAGTGATCAATATTGGACTGCTCTATTACGAGTATTGGGTTATGTATCACATACCAAGGAATATGCCTTGAGATATGGACAGTATCCACTTGTACTTGAAGGATACAGTGATGCTAATTAGATTGCAGATTCTGAGGAATCAAAATCAACTAGCGGATACGTATTTACTCTAGGAGGAGCAGCGGTATCCTGGAAATCTTCCAAGCAAACATGTATTACCCGTTCCACTATGAAATCGGAATTCATAGCCTTAGATAAGGCCGAAGAAGAAGCATAATGGCTTCGACAATTTTTGAAAGATATACCATTATGGTAAAAGCCAGTGCCCGCTATATGTATACACTGTGATAATCAAGCAGCTATATTTAGGGCACAAAATGTTATATACAACGGTAAGTCTAGACATATTCATCGTAGACATAATACTGTTAAGCAGTTGCTCTCAAATGGAATTATCTCTATTGACATTGTATCATCAAAAGATAATTTAGCGGATCCACTTACTAAAGGTTTAAGTGGAGAGCGTATAAACTGCGCATTGAGGGGAATGGGTCTAAAAGCCTAACCTTACCGAGTCAGCTTAATGGAAACCTCACTGAGCGACTGGAGATCCCACGGACTAAGTTCAAGTGGAAAAACTAATTATGATTGACTCAGCAAGTAAGCACTTGGGAGCTTGACTCCAATCCATTCCTAAGGTGCACATAAGTGCTTTTCTACAAGTGGATTAAGGATAAGCTTAACGCTTTTAATGATGCCTATATCTTGTTACTAAACAAGTGGAGTAGAGTAGACTACTCTTAATAGGACGATCACCTATGTGAGTGTAGAGTTGGGTCGGCTCTTTGGGAATTTCTATGGAGGCTGTTATTCCCTAAAGATACTCTCTGAAACCAAGAATGTCCAGGGCTAAAATGGAAAGTTGATTTGGAAAGTCACTGTGTGAAGCTTGTTGACTTGGCTTATACTAACGGCTAACAGTTCAAGACCTAATTCACTGATTAGCCAGTAAGTCCGATAAAACTTTCGCTATGGAAGGTTCAAGACCTAGTTCACCTATCCTGATGCAGTTTCTTTTCTAAAATACCTTTCACAATAGAGTCAGTCTCTTTGTGTGTCAATTTCTTGAATCTCCATTCATTGTAGGGGATTGTTGGGAATATGAAGAATATATGTGAATCTTTGAATTGAATTACGGCGAGATCCGTTGATCGAATCAATTGGATGATGGTTGGAGTGTGTTCTTCCATTGGGGATGAACGTTGTATATTCACATGTTCAATTCCGACTTCGAATAAATGAGATATTCATGTCTAAAGATTGCCTAATTCAAAGCCAAAATGGGATTAAAAGTAGCTAAAGGCATTTAGTCCTACATTGGCAATGGGATGGAAGTTCGTAGTGTTTAAATAGAGAAAATTGAGAACAAAGGGCGTGCCTTTGGGTACTTGGAGTTTTCGCCCGCGATTGGGAGGAAACCATGCCCGCACATGCGCGCGCGCCGCCGCTGGCGGCGGCGGCCGGCAGGGCTCGGGCACGGGCGCGGGCACGGGTCCAGGTCCGGGTTCCCTACCCGGCCTGGTTCTTTTTGAACTAGGTCTCACGGGTATGGGTTACGTGGAGCATACCCGCTCCGCTATCCAGATCCGAACCGCCCCGCCATCCAGATCCGAACCGCCCCGCCAACGGCTGTCTGTAAACCGTCGCGGCGGTTGGACGGTTGCGGCGGTTGAACCGAACCATTGCAACTGTTCGTCGGGTTCGGACCAGATTGCCCCTTCCGGAGCGCTATAAATAGCGCTCCGTATTCTCAATTGAAAAACACCAACAATAAGAAAGAAATCTGCCTTCTGAAGGAGATCCTCTCTCTCTCTCTCTCAGTCTTGAAGTGACATTCTCAATTGAAAAACACCAACAGCAAGAAAGAAATCTGCCTTCTGAAGGAGATCCTCTCTCTCTCCTCTCAGTCTTGAAGTGACTTCCAAACAGGAGGTGGGAAATTCAGTTTCCGAAGCGACTTCCAAAAGAGATTCTGCAAAAACTCATTCTGAAAGAGGGCTCAAAAAATTCAACAGATTCTTTAATAGAATTGTTGTCTGAATCTGGGACTTCCGAAGAAGAATATTCTTCTACCTTCCTTCTTCCTCGACAGTGGGTGCTCCTCCAAAGTAAAGGCAAATATTCTTCCGAAATTTGTCTTTGTCCCGCTGCTTCAATAATCCTGTGAAGTTACTGGTTAACTGCGGTTCGACCGTATGGTGATTTGATAGTGCTATCCAAATACCCTGAAGGAGTGTTGTATCTTGGGAGACCAGCGTCCAGTAACCCGTTAGAACCAGTGCGGGGACGTAATTGTCTTAAGGAGATTCGCTTTAAACGTACCTCACTCCAAGTACTGTATAAGTGAATTAAATTCTTTATACAGGGAATATACTGATATTCAGTATATTGAGACTGATCTATACCAGTTTAATTGGGTTTAACCAAGAAAGGAAATTGAAAGGTGGTTCTTAAATTAAGGAACGTTCTATTGAACGGAAAACTCCCCCTGATATTTACCGACCTGGCCAATTAGATTGTTGATATTTCAGTGATATTGATTAGTTGTCAGATTGATCCAGAAACCAACATATGCCACAATTATATTTGTAGTGAGCCATGTTGGCTCTCGAACAAAGAGTCTCTCTTCTTCACACTTGGA
The DNA here is from genome assembly GCA_038442645.1 of Agave tequilana. Classification (NCBI taxonomy): domain Eukaryota; kingdom Viridiplantae; phylum Streptophyta; class Magnoliopsida; order Asparagales; family Asparagaceae; genus Agave; species Agave tequilana. The sequence goes on from JAVJIF010032603.1 coordinate 45,215, forward strand.
AGACCATATGCTCCATCGAGATCACAAATCATCACCACGCGTGGTAGACATGCTTTGTGTGAGCACAAAAATTGTAGCATCCTGGACCGCTGCTAAATCATCCTCGAGAGCCTAAATAGCTTTACAGGGGCCTACTGTAACTTTTGTGCCCATTTAGGGGTCGAACATTACTCACACAGAGACTAAGTTCGGGACATGGCTTTGACTCCAATTGTAAGGACTTGGGGCACCATTCCAAAAGACTAGCTTTCTAGGTGGAGTTGCCTAAATCCTTATATATCTAAAAACCATCCTCAGGTCTAGCTGATGTGAGATTATTTGTTCGACATCCAACTCAACACTGTTACCATCTTCTACTTTGCAAATATATTATAGCTATTCAATGTGACTAATATCTGACCCAGTAAGAAAAAAGAATTGATTAAGCCATTCCACAAGTTCACAACCGATTAAGCTTTTTTGATAAAGGAAAAGGGGGAAAAAAAAAAAAAATCCCCTAAAGCTTAATCCAAATTAGAAATTGTTTCCATGCAGACCAGCACATTCTAGGAATATATGCGAATGGGCCGAGAAATTATCAAACCAGGATACAAAATAAAGCCATAAATAACATATATAATGTTTGTCACACTTAATTTCCCAATTTAAGAATGCCACGTTGTCTTGGGGTTTGATGAGTAACCTGTCTTGTGGGCACAAGTCCAATTAACGCTGACAAAGGAAGCTGCAGTGCAGCCTGTATCTGATTATGGAGGGTCCTCGTCCTATTAATTAGCTTTGTTTCTTATTGGTTCTTTATTAATTAATCAGTTGGGACATGGAGGTTGGTACTGTTGGGATCGCTTCATGGCTGGCCATTTCTATTTGTTCAAGATGGATCCAATTTTTCCTTTCAAATTTCTATTGCATTTTATGGAGGTTGGGTTTTCAGCTGCGGTGGGGGTCTCTGAGTTAGGATCTGTTTGGTTATCGTAATTGATCGTAATTATTAAATCGTAATTGATAAAATTTTTTTACGGTTGTAAATGAGTTACATGCATGTAAGTTTTATATTGTTTGATTAGTAATGTAAAATTATAAGTGAAAAGTGTATTGTATTTTGCGGTATTTGGTTGTCGAAAATGTGTAAGCCGTAAGTGCAAAAGTTGACCAACTATTTGGTGATTTAAAAATTTTAAATATTGTAAATAAATATTAAATATATTAAATATTAAAAAATTTAATATTAAAAATTTTAATATTAATAAAAAATAATATGTATGACCACAAAATTAACTATAAGTGAGTGTAAGTCAGTGGTAATTCGATTGCGTAAATCATTTACGAATTATGGTCTAAACAAACACCATAGCTGTAATTAGGATGTAAGTCATTTACGAATTACGACCTTTTACAGTCTTTTACGCGAAACAAACAGCCCCTTAGTTTATTTCTTGGTACTTATAATACTTAATCTCATTATTGAGCAGGTATAGGTATAAGTTTTCATAGTTCATAGGGATTTGACATAACGCCTCCATATAAAGTAATACAAAGGTGATTTCTGCACAATCGGTTGTGAAAATTAATTCATAATGGCAAAGAAAATGTTGTGTTATTCTGTTCAGTATTGTGTGTGTATCTTACTTTGATGGTGATAAAAATAATTACTACACTAATGATAATTCTGAAAATGATAGTGATCATGGTGATACTTATTGGGGTGACAATAGTGATACAATGGCTACCATGGTAGGATATGACTGTCGTAGTACCAGCCACGATGGTGGGTGGAAACGACGGCGATTGTGATGACTATGTTTTTTTTTGAATGGAAATCATAGTTTTTATTAGATAAAGTAATTGTTACTCTCAGTGATGCAAAGCTCCTAAGCTAAAGAGATATAATTTCATACAACAAATTACCGTAAAAGGTTAGTATTCAAATATCGGGCAAATCTTGTGTGTTGCAACATTAATATATTTTCTACCAAATGCTAGGCCAAGATGTGCATGAGATTGAAAAAAATGTCTGCATTCGTTGATTAGGTGCCCTACTCGCCGTGGATGGGAGAGGAAGGGTTGTGGATGCATTGCACAAGAATATTTGCGTCGCTAGCAACGACACGATACTCGCCCGCTCTGTCAACTACTAATCGAAGTCCAAGCAGTGTAGCTTCAACCTCAGTTAACAATGTCTTGGTAGAGTTGATAGGCTTTGTGGTGACGACTATGTTAGCAATAGAAAATTTATCTTCATGAAATAATGGGAATATATGGCTGTGGAGTTATTGTCGTCGGTGGTAGCTATGGTGACTGTGTCAACACACATGAAGGTAATCACGAATATGAGTGGTTATTACCGCTCATATAGAATACTAGCAATTTGTTGAAACTTGTTGTGATTAAGCACTTCAGTTAGCATGACACCTTTTCCTCTAGTTGTGGGAGCTTGTTGTTTTGAATATCTCCATATGCTACAGTAAGCAGGGGAAGTTTTCAAATCAAAATTGTAGGAGAGAACTATTACAAGTTTATTAGTGGGGAGAGAGTATAAAATCTTGTTGATAGAGTTTTTTAATTCATTGAAGGAGTTAGCATAGAGGCAACGACAACAGATGCAAGCAAAACTGTCGATATGCTTATCTGGCTGTCGATAGCTGATACCCAGATCGCCAACAGAAAGTCTCAAGCTGTTAACAGTGATTTTCCAAGAGTAGAGTGTGTCTCGGGCCGTCAACAGGCCACTCTGGCTGTCGACAATGCTTGAATTCTGGTCGAATCTGAGACAGGTTCTGAGTCTGTTTTTGATCCAAATTCAAAGGTTTTAGTTTTCTTTTCTTCGTGAACTCTGTGGTTATATATTGAGGGGTATTGTTCCCATGTATTTTATACTGTAATTGATTGATTAATATGATCTCTCCCCTCTTCTGCCTCGCGGACGTGAACAATTGCCGAACCTCGTTAAATCCGTATTTTACTGTTCTCTCTTTGGTGTGTTTTTGCTGTATTCGTGACTATTCTGCGACAAAACTCTAGTGTTTGCACGTAGACCTCCAGTGTTTAGTTTCTTTAACAAGTGGTATCTGAGGCATGTCTCGAACTTAGTAGTGTGTATGAGTGATGTTCGACCCTTCCAAATGGATGAGAAAGAAGTAGCCCAATCTTTATATACGCAAGACTGTCCCCACGTGTAGGTGAAGTTGCCCAAATCCTTATATATGCAAAACATCCCCATGTCTAGTCGATGTGAGACTATTTATTCGAATAAACTGAACAATCCCCTCCGAACAAAGAGTCTCCATGCCAGCTCATCTTTCTTCACACCTGGAAGATCATATACTCTATTGAGATCAAAAATCTTCACTACGCGGGGCAAACACGCCTTATGTGAAGCAAAATTACAGTCTATTACTCCTCTTCACCCCGCGGAGGGCAGACATGCCTCACATGAAGCATGAGCATCAATGTCAAATCCTCGAAAGCCCAACAGCTTTACCGGGGCCTATTGCGCCTTTCGTGCCCATTTGGAGGGTCGAACATCACCCACACACACGACTAAGTTCGAGGCATGACTCTGATACCACTTGTTGGAGAAACTAAACACTGGTGGTTTACTGCAAACACCAGAGTTTTGCCGCATAATGATCAAAAACACAACAAGAATAAACTAAAGAGAGAAAGCAAGAAAAACACAGATTTAACGAGGTTCGGTAATTGCCTACGCCCTCGAGACAGAAGGGGAGAGAAAACTTATTAAACAATCAATTACAGTATACAACACATGGGGACAATACTTCTCAATACATAGCCCCAAGTCCACGAAGAAAAGAAAACTGAAACCTCTGCCTGTTACAAATTCGCGCAGAACCTAAGGCTGTCCACAGCCAGAGTGGTCTGTTGACGGCCTAAGTCTCAGTCTGCTCTTGGAAAATCATTGTTGATAGCAACTAAAAAGGCCTGTCGACAGTTGAGACAACCTGTTGGCATGTCTGAGTATTAGCTGTCGGTAGCAGATGAGCATGTCGACAACTCTGCCTACATTTGCTGATGCTGCGTCTGTACTAACTCCTTCAATGAGTTAAAAAACTCTACCAACAAGATTTTTGACTCTCTCTCTCTCTCTCTCTCTACATATTATGCGATAAGTTTAGTTCATTGCTCTAGAAGACCACTGGTTAGTTATGAAAATTCACTGCGGTCAATTTACACAACAACAGGACAAATTAGGACTACTAAAGAAATAATTTCTTCCATGTAGGAGAGTTTTTTTTTCCCGTCTTTACGAGTTTTGTTCTCCAAACGTGCATTCTTTTTTTTTTAGTCTTTCTTTCTTTATGATTTAGTTTATGGAGCTTTCATAAAAGAGGAAAAGAGAAATGCACACAAATATGTAAAAAGGATAATATAAATAAATTTTTTTGTATAAGTCCCTCAAAATTGGGGATGGATTTATAAGCATATTATTCTGATTTGGCAAAGTATATTAAGCCTGCATCCGACCCGATTAAGAATCGAACAAAATTTTCAAATCTTACTAAACATTATGAATTGTAGGCTCATGCCAGGCTCTAACTACATCGTTTACAGGTAAAACAACATTCGGTTACCAAAATTTTGCATCTCTGGTTGATTATCGGACCAAATGCCACTTGAAATTTATGAAATTGTTTTCTGACGTGGAGCTGTTCTTGTGTTCTCCACAGTTTAGTAATTTTTAATTGTTTTTCTTTACTTTAATACACTACTTATTTTAATACTCTAACAACAGTACTGTGTTTCATTATTTAGTATCTTTAGAGGTGAAGATTTTAAGACTGAGTCAGAAAGTAGCCAGCTATGGAAAGCTTGCTTCCTTGGTTATAAGCCTCAAATTTGAGGAACTAATTACAAATCCTGTTCTGCGTAATTTTGGGGCATTAATATTTGAATTCATGTCTGTTTCTTTCTTTCTTTCTTTTTCTTTAAAGTTTTCCTAAAAAAAGTGATGACCATGTAATATAAATGGTATGATTCCCAGAGAAGCAACACAACTGATAATAAAGCCTGTTTATGTGTTAAATTTTGTACAATGTAATTGAAATATTTTATGAGACCTTTGAAGTAAGTTTCATCGAATGTTCCTCTGCTCCATGTTAACTACGAAATTTTCTGCCATGAACTATATAGATTCTTCATTGTTTTATGGATTCCTATTCTTAAGAATCTTGTAGAAATTACATGAAAGTAAGATTTGAGGAATATTAAAAAAAAAAAACAGAACCCAAAATTTGAGAAACCTTTAGGTTCTGGTTTTCTCTATTTGTTATAGCTTGTGATATGAGTTTGGGAGTCTGTTGGGCAATGAAGACATATATAGTGAGCAAAATGGCATTGGATCAAAGGAGATTCGAAACTATTTTATCGAAGAACTATATCGGTCAAACAATCAGAAGACTGATGTGTGTATTTCTCACCTTTACAGAAAACATCGTAGAATAGTGGTAGAGATAGAAGTTTTGGAGAAAACTGTATTTTCGAGCGATGGTTTCCCCATGGAATTGCTCGAGCTATCACAAAAGGATGTCTCTAGTTTTGTTAACCGTAGGTTGTAATTAACTTGCAAGCTTGGATAAGCTTGAAATGCTTAAAACAGTAAGTTTAAAGGGCTACTGGGAATTGTCTACAAACTTTCAAATTCACAGTTAGAGTTTGATTCTCTTTTTGTCTTAAAATGGATGGGAACCTGCAAAGAGCATTGCAAACAAACACTGTATATTCGTTTTGCAAACCTGAAGCCAACACAAGTGGACAAATAATACAAAAACATGTTCCATGGATTACTGCAGACAACATTAAAAACTCATAATAAGGAACTTTAGACCAAAAATAATAAGTTAGAAAACAGGTAGATTGCTTGGTGAGATGAGGTTTTCTGTGAGAACATCCAAGTCCCTCAGGTTTGAGGGAAATCGAGCTCGTAGAGGAAATGCAAAGTTCTGCTGGCAAGCTCATAAGAGTAAACTTCACGCTACTTTTGTATCAAAATCTTTCCACAGATAAATGTCAATAACAAGAAGGTCAAATAGATTGCGTCAGCTGGACAAATCGATAGCATATTCTTCTTCCCATTTGTGAATTGCGTAGTCCTTGAGCTTCCATATGCTCAAGATCGTTGGAGGTGCTCTTTTAGTTATTCTAGATATAGGAATCTGCACAAGGCAGAGGTGCCCTTCCAACTCCAGCAAGGACAGAAGAGAAATGTAACAAGAACAAGGTAAGATTTTAGGGACCGATGTGAATCAAAACTTCTCATCTTTAATGTCAAAACCACGATAGCTATAGCTGGTGGGATCACGATCACGTGCAATTGTGGGGCAGTAGAGGGTTCCGTCTGCATAAAGCCCTTTCTCTGCGTGAATCGTACAAGGTGCTTCTCCAATGTATCTTGGCCTGTCAATGGGTCAGGTTGGGGGCGGATATGACAGTTATCAGACGCGAACCCGATTATCATTACAGGTACCATACCCGGACCTGATTACCTGCGAGTCCAAAATATCGGTTCTCATACCAGGACCCGATTACTCCCGGATCCAGACCCAATTATCCATACCAGATGGGAAACTAGAACTTGAGGTCGACAGAGCTCGGATCAGCACCGCAGACCTCTGCCATCTTCGACAAGAGTGATCGAAAACTCGAGGCTTGATCGACCTGAGACTAATCGAGTCTTGCCCCACAAATAGAAGGCTTCCCTTGTTCCCTCACGAACTTGCTGCAGGAGCGGCAGGGGACATTAGCCCACCGCCAGTATGAATCCCAAAGACATTAACTCGGGCCAGTGGAACATTGATAGCCGTAGTCACCCAATCTTGTGCTCCCTTGATCAGCTTTGCAATAGCCAAATCCATCTAATTATTTTCCCAAAAATCTTATCAAAATTTCTTTTTCTAAATGTATATAACAATCAAGATTATAAAGAGTCCAAAGATTTGAAATTGTTCCTAAAATTTCTGCAAATGAGAAGGGGGAGGATCGAGCGTTCTGACCTGTAACCCTAACCTTAAAGCGAACCCTTGAAGTTGGGGGATGAGAAAGAGAGAGATTTGAATATGGAAAGATCAGGTGATCACATATTGAAAGCGAGAGAGACGAGAGAAGGTGGTGACGAAGGAAGAGAGAGCCCGAGAAAGAGAGAGTGAATGAGAGGGTTAGGGTTAAGATTATTAATTAAACGAATTTTAGTCTATTTGGGTATGATTCAAGTAAAACTAAACCCGTCCCGTTTACTAATATGGTAAACGAGTATGGGTTCTATTTGGGTCCTATTCCAGCATATTGATTTCCATACCGGTCTAACCGAATCTGGTACAGGTTGGGTCCAGGTCCAGACCCGCATTGACAGGCCTAAACATATCTCCATTCTCGACTCCCCACTGTGAGTACTTGTAAAGGACAAGAGCTCCTCGGGTATAATTCCTTACGTGTCCTGATTAGCTTGTATGCTCCAGTAGAGACATCAAACCCTAATACAAGGTACTCGTAGTCCAGAGTAATCGAATCCTCATTCCTGACTTTGGGGAGTTGTAAAGGTTGTCAGGTGTTGGGGTTGAATTAGGGGTGTAAACAAGTCGGGTTTGGTAGGATCCGTGCCATATTCGAGCCTGAACCCAGTAAGGAATTTAGGTTCGGACTCGGGTTCGGGTCGAAATCTCTTCTTTCTTATCGGGTTCAGGTCTGATTCAAATTTTAAATAGGTGTATTCAAGTTTCAATGAAAGTTATTTTTAAAGTGTATTTCAATTTTATTAGATGCAAAATAAAAATTTATATACTTTGCTTTTATAATAATATGATCAAGTTCTCATTTTTATAATTTTGTCAATTTATATATAGTGAAATGTATGATGATAAGTATCATTTTATAACATTTACTCTTTTCTGATTTATTATCAGGTTCAGGTTTGAAATGGTCATACCCGAACCTTACCCGATAAGGATTTTGGATCTAACTTTTAGATCTGAACCCGACCGGTTTGTAAATGATTGGATCGGGTTATCAAGTTTTCGGGTACCATTTACAGTCCTAAGTTGAATAGATTAGGGGTAGCTGTATCCCGATTTTGCTCCGTAGTGCAAAATACACCTACCAATCCATTGATACAACTGGTTAAGGTATAGAAATTCCCTTCCCCGAACTACTAAAATCGAATGAGAAGTCCTTGCGCTCCGCCATTGGCATTGTTTCCCTAGAAAATATAAAATGGCGTCTTCTCCTCTCTCACACTTGACACTGCAGATAATCGTAGAACTTTCAGTTTTAGGAGCTTTCTTGAGCTGTTCCATTGCGAAACATGGATCACAAGTGAAGGAACAGCACTGCTTGCACCCGCAGCAAAACCTTGCAAGTGATTTCACCAGAAGTCTAGGTAGTATGTTGGAAGCCACGATGTCGAATGGTATCCATTTTTGAAGTCCAAGTGATTTTGATTTTGTAAGCGTTTTTGAAGCCTTTTTGCAGCTTTCAATCAATCTGGTATGTTTGTTTATCCTATGTTTGTGGCCTGCACCATCATGCATGTATGTGTTGGAGGAGAGAGTACAGTAGAGGAAGTGAAGTCATGCCAGGTGCTGTTGAAGAGTCTACGACGAAAGGCGACGGAACAGCGGGCAGGAAGAAGCAGCAGCAGCAGAAAAGACAGTGGTCGGTCGACCGGACCGGTCGACCGACGTGCACCAAATGCACAGGATTATTTCGGTCGACCGGACCGGTCGACCGGAGAGGGTCTCTGTAAGCAACCCAACTCTCTGTTTGTTTCGGTCGACCGGCTCGGTCGACCGTAAGAGGGAGTCGGTCGACGGCCGGCCGGTCGACCGACAGTCGGGTTTGGGCGAAATCTGTTGTTTCGAGAAGTTATGTATTTAAGCCCTGGTTGTAATTTTCTAGGGTTGAAGTGCCTAGACAAAGTATAGCTGCGGACTCTATTGTGTTGATAGAGATCCAGAGCTATTGTAATCCATCTTCCATAAAGAAAACTCTCTCCGTGAATTGCCCCGAGGACGTAGGCAGGTTGGCCGAACCTCGTTAGATCTGGTTTTTGAGATTGGCTGTTCTTCTAGTTTGTTTTCATTGTTCTTGGTGATTGAGATCAGGTTGGATCATCTAAGGGTTGTTGTCTCCGAGCACAACAAGTGGTATCAGAGCGTTCAGGTTACGCTTGGGATATTCTGAAGATTCGAAGGGCTCCAGATCTGATCAGGTGGAGATCGTGTGTCGATCTCAGGTCAGAGGCATTGGTGTTCAAGGAGATCGTGTGTCGATCTCAGGTGGACGCAGGGAGGGCTCGTTGAATCAGGGGTGGAATAGATCTGGTGAGAAACTCAAGCTAGGGTTTCAAGGTAGAGGTAAAAATCACTTTTTTATCTCAGAAATAGATCTATTTTGCAAGTATTTGATCTTCCGCATAGTTAGAGGGTCAAGGAAAGGATCTCAATGGCAGAGGAATCTAAGTCTGTTAAAACAATGAACAACTCCAGGATTGAAGTTGTTAAGTTCAATGGAACTAACAATTTCGGGATGTGGAGGTGTGAGGTTATGGATGCATTGAATGCACAGAACCTCGAGGACACGCTCCTTTTGGAGAAGAAGAAGGATACTACCACTGATGATGAGTGGGCAAAAATGAACAGGTCGGCATGTGGCCTGATTCGCTCATGTTTGTCACAAGATATCAAATATTCTGTTCAACATGAGAAGTCAGCAAAGGATATGTGGAATACCCTCGAGAAGAAGTACCTGACAAAGAGCGTGGAGTCAAGGCTGCAGCTTAAGAGCAAGCTGTATTTGTTCAGGATGCAGAGGGGAAGCACAGTAAATGAGCACCTCAACAGGTTTACAAAGCTTCTTACGGATTTGCTAAATGTGGATGCCATTATAAGTGAGGAAGACAAGTCAGTCGTTCTCCTGAACTCTCTTCCACCGGAGGAGTATGAGATATTTACAATGACATTCATAAATGGAAGGCAAACCTTAGACTATGATGAGATATCGTCAGCACTGATGAGTTATGAGAAAAGGAGAATGAGAAACATTCTGGGAGATCTAGTTCATCAGCAGAGGCTTTGGAGGTAAGAGGCAGGAGCTCATCAAGGAAAGGCAAGGAGGTGAGAGGAAGATCGAAGTCAAGACCGGGCTTAAGGGATCTTAAGAAAGATCAGTGCATGTATTGCAAAGAGTTTGGGCACTGGAAAGTTGACTGTCCAAAGTACAAGGGGAAGAAGAAGGAATCAAAATCTGAGGCAAATCTGGCAAGAGTGACAAAGGCTGCTAGCAGTAAATCACAGGCAGAGGATTCAGATTCAGATTCTTCGGTATTCTCGTTTCAGTTACTACTCCTGTTGTAGGTTACTCGGGGGAAAACGAGTGGATCCTGGACACAGGTGCTACATATCATGTATGCCCTAATCGAGATTTGTTTACTAGTCTTGAGAAGCTGGAGGGATGTTCGGTCGTCATGGGCGATGATCATCCATGCATCATGGAGGGTGTAGGCACAATTCCTATCAGGATGTTCGACGGGATGGTAAGGGAGCTGAAGGAAGTGAGATATGTCCCTCAGCTGAAGAGGAACTTGATCTCAGTGGGTGTTTGGAATCATTGGGGCTCGGAGTGTCTATTAAAGAAGGTGTTCTTAAAATGACGAAGGGCTCAATGGTGGTGTTGAAGGCCAACCGCAGGAACAATTTGTATTACTTGAAGGGTAGTACAGTGACAGGCCAGGTGGCAACTTCGACCAGTCAGAAGGAAGATCTAACCCGGCTATGGCACATGAGGCTGGGACATGCAGGGGAGAAATCTATGCAAGCTCTTGTGAGGAAAGGGCTACTGAAGGGTGCAGAGACCTGCAAACTGGATCTGTGTGAACATTGCATCATAGGCAAGAAGACGAAGGTGAAGTTTGGTACAGCTTCACACTGCACCGAAGGCATTCTTGATTATGTTCACACGGACGTATGGGGACCCACAAAGACTGCATCAATAGGGGGAACCCATTACTTTGTGTCGTTTATCGATGATTATTCTAGGCGGTGCTGGGTGTACACCATGCGACACAAGAATGAAGTCCTAGAATTGTTTGTGAAGTGGAAGTTAATCAGGAAAGGAGTACAGGAAGAAAAGTCAAGGTCCTTCGTTCTGACAACGGAGGACAGTACAAGTCAGACCCTTTCCAGAAGCTATGTCTTGATGAGGGCATAGAAAGGCACTTCACAGTAAGGGAAACTCCGCAACAGAATGGGGTGGCTGAAAGAATGAACCGAACTTTGCTAGAGAAGGTTCGGTGCATATTGTCAAATGCAGGATTACCAAAGAAGTTCTGGGCTGAAGCTTTGGGGTATGCATGCCATCTCGTCAATAGGTTGTCGTCATCTGCAATAGGAGGGAAGACCCCCTTGAAGCTTGGTCGGGTAAAGCTGCAGGAGATTATGATGTGCTCAGGATATTTGGATGTCCAGCCTACTATCACGTAAAAGAAGACAAATGGATCCGAGAGCGAAGAAAGGTGTGTTTGTTGGCTTCAAGAAAGGAACCAAGGGGTTCAAGATCTGGGACCAACAGGACAACAAATTCATAATCAGCAGAGATGTCACTTTTGATGAGGCCTCGATGATGAAGCCTACAGTCTCTCAGCAGGTGGAGACTAAGAAGACCAAGGAGCTATTGCAGCAGGTGGAGAGTGATGCAGATCCACCATCTCTAGAAGACTCAGTATCTGTGAGGATCATTCCTGAGGTGACACAGGGAGGTGATCAAGTTGCAGAAGAAGATGCTGAGGTTGTTGAAGAGGATCAGGAATAGGTTATGGATACAGTTCCAGATCCCACTGCAGTTGGAAGACCAAGGAGGAATACTAGGAGACCTGGCTGGCTCACTACAGACATGGTGATTGCACATGCACTTCCAGTTGTTGAAGAAGCCATTCCATCTACTTTCAGGGAAGCTGAAATCAGTTCAGAAGCGGAGTTATGGAAAGGGGCTATGAATGAAGAGATGCAGTCTCTTTATAAGAACAACACATGGGAACTGACCAAGTTGCCCAAGGGAAGAAAGCCATAGGGTGTAAGTGGGTATTTGCTAAGAAGCAGGGATCACTCCAAGAAGACAAAGTGCGCTACAAGGCAAGGCTGGTGGCTAAAGGCTACGCACAGAGAGAAGGGATCGACTACAACGAGGTGTTCTCCCCAGTTGTAAAACACTCGTCTATTCGGATCCTATTGGCCTTGGTGGCACAGAACGAGTTGGACCTTGACCAACTTGATGTGAAGACCGCTTTTCTCCACGGCGATCTTGAGGAGGAGATCTACATGACTCAGCCCACAGGTTACAAAACTGCAGGAAAGAGGAGTTGGTATGCAAGCTGAAGAAATCACTGTACGGTTTGAAGCAGTCTCCAAGACAATGGTACAAGCGATTTGACAGCTTCATCAGGAAGAAGAAGTACACACGAAGCCACTTCGATCCATGTGTGTATTACAACAAGTTACCTTCTGGTGAGTATGTCTATCTACTACTTTACGTAGATGATATGCTAATTGCTTCTAGGTCAAGATCTGCAATTGATTCTCTGAAGAAGACTTTATCGTCTGAGTTCGAGATGAAGGACCTGGGGGAAGCAAGGAAAGTATTGGGTATGGAGATCACAAGGACAGGGAAGCTGGCAGGATTAGCTTGACTCAGAAGGGCTATCTGAGAGAGGTACTGCAGAGATTTAATATCGGGAAAGATACAAAGACTGTAAGTACACCAATGGCGCCACACTTCAAGTTGTCAGCGAAGATGTCTCCAAGGAGTGTTCAGGAGCGTGAGCATATGACTCATGTACCATATGCCAATGCAGTAGGAAGCTTGATGTATGCAATGGTGTGTACAAGGCCGGATCTATCACAGGCAGTTTCCATGGTTAGCAGATATATGCATGATCCAGGTCAGGATCATTGGGAAGCAGTGAAGTGGATCCTGAGGTACATCAAGGGTACTGTTGATGTAGGCCTCGTGTTTGAGAAGGACAACACTGGGAAGCAAGAATGCATAGGGTACGTGGATTCGGACTATGCAGGTGATCTTGACAAACGCCGGTCGACGACGGGGTATGTATTCACATTCTCGCAGGCACCGGTGAGTTGGCGCTCCACACTTCAGTCCACAGTCGCATTGTCGACTACAGAGGCAGAGTATATGGCCTTGACCGAGGCCATGAAGGAGGCGATTTGGCTTCAGGGATTGCTAGATGACTTGGGAGTGGAACAGGAGATCTTGAAGATACACTGTGACAGTATGAGTGCCATTTATTTGGCAAGGAACCAAGTCTACCACGCAAGGACGAAGCACATCGATGTCAGGTATCACTTTGTTCGGGAGATTCTGGAGGAAGATGACATCAATTTATTGAAGATTCATACTTCGGAGAATCCCGGCCGATATGCTTACAAAGGTGGTGTCGGGAGTAAAGTTTGCACACTGCAAAGACTTGCTCCAGATTCTTCAGGTGAATTGAGCTTGCTGAAGCTCATGTGGATGAACTTACGGATGGCTTGATCCCTTGGGCAAGGGGTACGTAGGCAACCAGATTGGTGCAGCCGCAATCGAGTCAGTGTTCGGCTCAGATTTAACAATCTTCACCGAGTGTGGTGGAGAAGTTGGAGGAGTACAGTAGAGGAAGTGAAGTCATGCCAGGTGCTGTTGAAGAGTCTACGACGAAAGGCGACGGAACAGCGGGCAGGAAGAAGCAGCAGCAGCAGAAAAGACAGTGGTCGGTCGACCGGACCGGTCGACCGACGTGCACCAAATGCACAGGATTATTTCGGTCGACCGGACCGGTCGACCGGAGAGGGTCTCTGTAAGCAACCCAACTCTCTGTTTTGTTCGGTCGACCGGCTCGGTCGACCGTAAGAGGGAGTCGGTCGACCGGCCGGTCGACCGACAGTCGGGTTTTGGACGAAATCTGTTGTTTCGAGAAGTTATGTATTTAAGCCCTGGTTGTAATTTTCTAGGGTTGAAGTGCCTAGACAAAGTATAGCTGCGGACTCTCTTGTGTTGATAGAGATCCAGAGCTATTGTAATCCATCTTCCATAAAGAAAACTCTCTCCGTGAATTGCCCCGAGGACGTAGGCAGGTTGGCCGAACCTCGTTAGATCTGGTTTTTGAGATTGGCTGTTCTTCTAGTTTGTTTTTCATTGTTCTTGGTGATTGAGATCAGGTTGGATCATCTAAGGGTTGTTGTCTCCGAGCACAACAGTATGAGCTAATCAGAATGTGTTGATGTGAAGCGCGACTGAAGTGAGTAATTTTGTTGGAAGCAAGCAAATAAAATGAATGATTCTATCTTCATGGCATGCTGTCAATATCTTACGTGATACATGTATTATGATCAATATAACGATGTAGAAACATGTCTTATGTATGTATCTTATGAGCTAATTCATCTTACGTTGTAGTTTGTGTATCTTATGACATGTTGTACACTGTACACGATATCTCACGTTGAATTAACTCGAATACGAAATGAGTTTCAAAACCATTTAGAAAGACTGTTCAGATTCAGTTAAGAGATGTAGCTTTTTTACAATGTGGCTAATCTTTTTTTTTAATGAGAGAAAAGATTCGAAAACAGATTTTATTCTATTTTGTTGAACATGACACTAAAATTTGTATAAATTAAAAAGAGAGAGCACATATCATACATACGCGAGATATCTCAAAGTTTAAGGCACGTATATCTATTAATATAGTAACATATAATGATTATAGCTTATCATAAAACTTTTAGGACTTCTGCAAAAAGAAGTCCTTCGCTCTTTATTTATTAATTTTTATATAAAGTAGCTCATTGTATCTCACCTTGTGTTTTGGAACATACGTAAACTTATCAAAGTTTTATGTCATATAGTATTCAAATTTGATTGATGAATAATTCATTTACTGACTTCTGGTTCTTTTTTCAAATTTTGCCAGAAAAAAAAAGAGAAAAAAAAACTGTGAGACAAGATTTTTTTTTTTTTTGCCAATAGAAGGATAAATAGATAGGAGAAGGGCTAAATTCATCAACTAACACATGGTGACTTGAATGTAATATCTTGCAAGGGGCTTGTTTGCTTCATCATAAAAGACTGTAAGTCACAAGTGACTGCGACTTACGGTCTTTTACGACTTACGGTGTTTGTTTCGTCGTAGGTCGTAAAATGCACTTGCATCTAACTTATGATCCATTTGCAACAAAAATAGTTAACTTTGTGCTTATGCAAATCTCACTTACAGCTCACTTGCAGTATAAACAGTTAATTTTGTGGTCATGCAAATTTGTATTGCAGATAGTTATTTAATTAGATTAATATTTTTTATTAATAGATTCATTTTTTTTAAATTATGAGAATTTTTAATTATTAGATTAAATATAAATATTATATTAAAATATTTATCAATACATTAATAATTTTTATGCATTTTATATTTTTAATATTTTTAATATTTACTAAATTTAATATTTTTAATAATTTAATATTTAATATTTTATTTTTAGTATTTATTAACGCTTTTATTATTTTATTGGCATTTTAAATATTTTTAATATTTAATTATATTTGATTATTTAATATTTAATATATAATTTTAAATATTTTAATTAATATTTTTAATTAATTATTTATTTTTATATTATATTTTAATAAATTTTTTTTAATTTATTAGGTAATTATATATTATTAATATTTACTATTTTTAGTATTTATAGACATTTTAAAAATATTTAAAATTCCCAAACAGTTAAGTTTGTGGTCAATTTTTTCACTTGCGACTTACACATTATGACAATCAAACACCTAAAACACAATACAATTCCACACTTACAATTTTACATTACTAAACAAACACCGTAAAATTTATTTGCATGTTATTTATTTACAACTGTAAACTTATAAATTATGACTTACAACCAATTACGACAACCAAACAAGCCTTAAGAACAAAATGAGAGATTTCACAAAATACTCATCCGCCCCCAAGGCTTCAATTTATAGGATAAGATTGACCAAAATAATTCCAAAAAATAAGAAAGAATTTAAGAGACCAAAATACACAATTAGAAAGAAATTAGATACAGAGAATATAAATGTAATTTAAGCTCTCCAATCAATCCTATAGCAATAATTTCTCGTAAAATATTCATAATACATCAATAAATGGTACTTAACAGCTGTATTGATCCAATAACTTTTTTTTTCTTTTTTGTAAAATCATATAGGATTCAATTCTATAATAAGATTGACCAAACTAATTCCAAATTTGAGAAAGATCTTAAGAGAATAAAATATACTATTAGGAAGAAATCATATAAGACAACAGAGAAAGAAACTAAATGTAATCAATCTATCTGAGCAATAATTTTGCTTAGAAATTTGCTTAGATATAATTTAAGCTTGCTTAATTTATCATAAGGTGTATCACAATACAACAACAACAACAACAACTAAACCATTTGTCCCAAGTATTTGGGCTAGGCTACATCAATCAAAAGAGAATTACGCCGGATCAGGCACATGGATCAGCTTTCTCCACTAATTCCTATCAAGCAATATGCCTTCACTAAGACCTTTAGCCTCTATATCTTGTCGTATTACCTCCATCCATGTTTTCTTCGGTCTCCACTACGCTCTTTTAACTTGTCCTAAATTGATATGCTCTACTCGTCGGACTGGCGCATCTGGAGGTCTACGTCGCACATGACCAAACCATTTGGGCGGTTATCTCTCATCTTCTTTTTTTATAGAGGCTACATCTATCTTAGTACGAATATCCTCATTTCTCTCCATATCTCTTCGCGTGTTACCACACATCTAACGAAGCATGTGCATCTTTTCTATACTCATCTTCTGGGCATGTTGTCTCTTTATAGCCAACATTCTGTGCCATATAACAAAGCTAGCCTAATAGTAGTCCGATAAAACTTTCCTTTCAATCATAAATGAATGTTACAATTACAAACTCCTGTTGCGCTCCTCTATTTCAACCAGCTGGCTTGGATCTTATGGTTGACATTACTATCGATCTTCCCATCTTTTGAATAATAGAACCCAAGTACTTAAAATGACTGCACATCGGTATTTCTTATCCATCTAGTCTCACAATATTATAACCTTGGATTCCCTGTTTACTGAATATACACTCAATATACTCTGTTTTGGCCCTACTTAATCTAAAACCTCGAGATTCTAGAGTTTGCCTCCATAATTTCAATTTGGCATTTACTCCAGCTCTCGTCTTATCGACTAGAACAATATTATCAGCAAATAGCATACACCATGGTATCTCATCCTGAATAGCTCTAGTAAGCTCATCTATTACTATGACAAATAAGAATGGACTCAATGCAGATCCCTGATGCAATCCAATTGTGATACAAAAATCACTTGTTATGCCTCCACAAGTTTTGATATTTGTCACTACTTCATCGTACATATCCTTGATTATGTCAATATATGATCTTTAGTAATTCTTATGATCCGAAACTTTTATTAACATAAAGTAATTTACTTAAAGTAAATATATAATTGTATCGGTAACTTTGTGTATAATTTAGAGGTCTTTTCTGATATATGCCCCCCAAATCTTCTCTAAGTAAAAACAATCACAAACTATTGATATTTTCCATTGACCACCCAAAACATATTTCTTTTCTTATAATTGTAGAGAGCGAAGCCAATAAAAGACGCTATAAATTCCTCTAGGTCTGCCTGAAGCCATGCTCCTGAAGCCAAACCAAGTCAGGGAGTCACATTGTGTAACATAGGTAGACTCATTTAAATTCTCTCTTCTATGAGAAAAATACACCATCGGCTAGCATGAGGGATGGACATAGGGGTCTAGTTGAATACTCTTGGTCAGATATTTCCTTTCAAGGATCTTTCACAACTGCCTCACAGATGTCTCGTGTAACACAAGATATTTGATGTCTTGTGCTAGACACGATCTAATCAAGCCACACGCAGATCGGTTCATCTTCTCCCACTCTTCTTCAGTGGTTATGCTTCGCTTCTTCTCCAGAAGTAGAGTATCCTCGAGATTCGATGCATTTAGGGCATCCATCACCTCGCACATCCACATCCCAAAATTGTTAGTGCCATTAAACTTCACCACGTCAATTCTCAGATGAGGATTCATAGTCCTAACTGATGTACTTTCTTCTTCATCTATCTAACTGGATCCTCTATGTATTCGGAAATACCAAACGGAGATAGATAAGCAACTCTGATAAAAAATAGATTTTTACCTTCTCACGAAACCCTAGAATGAGTTTCTGATCAGATCTACTCCACTAAAGATTCCTTGAGCACTTCTTGCGCTGTTCTTAGATCGACACACAATCCCACGAACAAGACCAAAACTGATCTGAGATCGACACACGATCTCCACCAAATCAGCACTCGATGCCCTCCGAATCGCCAGAAAATACCACGAAGAACCTGGGATGCTCTTATACCACTTGTTGCGTGCCGAACAACAACCAGATAAAGGAAACCCTAGATCTTAGATGCAAAAGAACAATACTACCAACAGCAAATAACACACAATCCCAGAGAAAGAGCACAAATCAGATTTAACGAGGTTCGGCCTGTTTCGCCTACGTCCTCGGCGCAGGAAAGAGAGGGTTTTCTATTGATTTTGTAAATCAATATAATGTTTACATCAATGGTAATGAATAGAGCTCTGCCTCTTTCATATATACCTTACAAACCCTAGAAATCCGCTCAATACTTAACCAGATTTCTAATTCAGCACTTTCTCAAAGCAGCCCGATCCGATTGTCAGTCGACCGGTCGGTCGACCGACCATATGCACCGGTCGACCGGGCCGGTCGACCGTGCCTAACCGAGAGTTAGGCACTTTCAGTCGTTCGACCGGGCCGGTCGACCGCTATATCCGTGCATGTCTGCTGTGCATGTGTGTGCACGACAGTCGACCGGCCGGTCGACCGTTCTGCTGCTTCTGCCGACGGTCGACCGGGCCGGTCGACCGTTTGCCTGCTACTGCTGCTGATTCCTTTGGCTGCTGTGCTGATTCCTTTGGCGACATCGTCGACTTCCTCAACGACTTCCTCTCTCTTCCTACAAGGTGTTGGGTTGAATTAGGGGAGTAAACAGGTCGGGTTTGGGTAGGATTCGTGCCACATCTAAGGAATTCAGATTCGGACTCGGGTTCGGGTCAAAATCTCTTCTATCTTATCTGGTTCGTGTCTGATTCAGATTTTAAATAGGTGTATTCAAGTTTTAATGAAAGTTATTTTTTAAAGTGTATTTCAATTTTATTAGTTGCAAAATAAAAATTTATATATTTTGCTTTCATAATAATATGATTAAGTTCTCATTTTTATAATTTTGTCAATTTAAATATAGTGAAATGTATGATGATAAGTATCATTTTATAACAATTACTCTCTTTTCTGATTTATTATCAGGGTTCGGGTTTGAAATGGTCACATCCGAACCCTACTCGTTAAGGATTTTGGGTCTAACTTTTAGATCTGAACCCGACCCGTTTGTAAATAATTGGATCAAGTTTTCGGGTGCCATTTACAGCCCTAGGTTGAATAGATAGGGGTAGATGTATCCTGATTTTGCTCCCGTACGAACAAAATACACTTACCAATCCATTGACACAATTGGTTAAGGTACAGAAATCCCCTTCCCCGAACTTAAAATCGAATGAGAAGTCCTTGCTCTCGCCATTGGCATTCTTTCTCGAGAAAATGTAAAATGGCATCTTCTCCTCTCCACACCTGACTCTGCAGATAATCGTAGAACTTTCAGTTTTAGGAGCTCTCTTGATCTTGAGCTGTTCCATTGCGAAACATGGATCACAAGTACAGTAACAGCACTGCTTGCACCCGTAGTATGTTGGAAGCCACGATGTCGAATGATATCCATTTTGAAGTCCAAGTGATATTGATTTTGTAATCGTTTTGAAGCCTTTTTGCACCTTTCAATCAATCTGGCATGTTTGCTTATCCTCTGTTTGTGCCCCTGCACCATCTATGGGCTAATCAGAATGTGTTGATGGGAAGCGCGAGTGGAGTGAGTAATTTTGTTGGAAGCAAGCAAATAAAATGAATGATTCTATCTCCATGGCAATGCTGTCAATATCTTACTTGATACATGTATTACGATCAGTATAACAATGTAGAAACATGTCTCATGCATGTATCTTATGGGCTAATTCATCTTACGTTGTTGTAGTTTGTGTATTTTATGTGACATGATTGTATACTGTACACCGTATCTCACGTTGAATCAACTCGAATACGAAATCAGAGAGTGCATATCATACATACGCGAGATTTCTCAAAGTTTAAGGCATGTATATCTATTAATATGGTAACATATAATGATTATACCTTATCATAAAACTTTTAGGACTTCTGCAAAAAGAAGTCCTTCGCTCTTTTTTTTTTTTTTTTTAATATAAGTAGCTCATTGTATCTCACCTTGTGCTTTGGAACATACCTAAACTTATGAAAGCTTTATGCCATATAGTATTCAAATTTGATTGATGAATAATTCATTTACTGACTTCTGGAGATTCTTTCTTTTTTCAAATTTTGCCATAAAGGAAAAAAAAAAAACTTTGAAACAAGAATATATTTTTTTTTTTGCTAATCGATGGATAAATAGAAGGGGAAAGGAATAAATTCATCAACTAACAAATGGTGACTTGAATATAATACCCTGCAAGGGGCTTGTTTGTTTCATCTAAAAGACCATAAGTCGCAAGTGACTTACAGCCTTTTACGTCTTACGGTGTTTGTTACATCGTAAGTCGTAAAATGCACTTACATCTTACTTACGATCCATTTGTAACGCAAACAGTTAATTTTGTGCTCATGCAAATCTCACTTACAGCTTACTCGTAGCATAAACAGTTAATTTTGTGGTCATGCAAATCTGTATTGCGGACAGTTAATTGTAATTAGATTAATAATTTTTTTATTAGATTAATCTTTTTAAATTATGTGAATTTTTAATTATTAGATTAAATATAATTTTAGACTAAAATCTTTATTAATAAATTAATAATTTTTATGCATTTTATATTTAAGTTTTAATTTTTAATATTTACTAATATTTAATATTTTTAATTATTTAATTTTAATATGTTATATTTTTAATATTTTTTAGCATTTTTTAACATTTATTATTATTTTATTGGCATTTTAAATATTTTAATATTTAATTATATTTGATTATTTAATACTTAATATATATTTTTAAATATTTTTAATTAATATTTAATTAATTAATTTTTTATATTATATTTTATAAATTTATTTTTTAAATTTATTAGATAATTATATATTATTAATATTTACTATTTTTAGTATTTCTTGACATTTTTAAAAATATTTTTAAATCCCCAAACAATTAAGTTTGTGGTCAACATTTTCACTTACAACTTACACATTACGACAATCAAACGCCTAAAACGTAATACAATTTCACACTTACAATTTTACATTACCAGACAAATACCGTAAAATTTATTTGCATGTAATTTATTTACAACTGTAAACGAATTTACCACTTATGAATTATGACTTACAACCAATTACGACAGCCAAATAAGGCCAAGGAACAAAAGGAGAGATTTCACAAAATATTTTTCCCCCTTAAAGGCTTCAATTCATCGGATAAGAATGACCAAAATAATTCCAAAAAATAAGAAAGAATTTAAGAGACCAAAATACACAATTAAAAAGAAATTAGATACAGAGAATATAAATGTAATTTAAGCTCTCCAATCAATCCTATAGCAATAATTTCTCGTAAAATATTCATAATACATCAATAAATGGTCTTTAACAACTATATTGATCCAATAGTTTTTTTTTCGTTTTTGTAAAATCATATAGGATGCAATTCGTACAATAAGATTGACCAAACTAATTCCAAAATTGAGAAAGATCTTAAGAGAATAAAATATACTATTAGGAAGAAATATGTAAGACAACAGAGAAAGAAACTAAATGTAATCAATCTATCTAAGCAATAATTTTGCTTAGATATAATTTAAGCAATAATTTATCATAAGGTGTATCTCAATACATTAATAAATGATCTTTCGCAATCCTTATGATGCGTAACTTTTATTAACATAAAGTATTTTACTTAAAGTAAATATATAATTGTATAGGAAACTTTGTGTATAATTTTAGAAACTTTTAGTCAAGATAAGATGACATGTTTGATTTTTAGGGTTAGGAAGAAAATTTGTGAAAGTAATTTAGTCTTGATCGTTACCTTGATGAAATATGCACACTTTATATACTTACACACTTAGGGTTCAAAGACAAAGACTCTCATGCCTTATAAAAAAAGAAAAAAAAAACAATATATATATAAAAAATAAATCTAATTATTGATTAGCTAGGTTCTTTGGCCTAAGCAAACCTTGGTATTTATGCAAAAGATAATTAGATAAGTTTGAAATATATATATATATATATATATATATATATATATATATATATATATATATATATATATATATCCTCTAATTAAGTTGGGTGCTTGTGCCTCATGAAGTATAAGTATTCACGCCTAAAAGGGGTACATTTATAAATAAAAATCCTTTGGTTCGTGGCCTTGTCTGCTCGAGTGTTTAAGTACTTAGGGGTGTTTTTTCACCTGGTGCCCTAAAACTGTCTGGTTTGTGTGTCACTAACTAAAGGATCGTTATATGGGCAGATTAGAAAGCCTAATGGAATTGAGGAATATATACCACCCAAAATAAATATAAATAAGGCATAGGAGTTAATGCTAAAGAACTCTTAGTCAAACTTCACGGTCACGATGGTGCATATGACTTAGGGTAAAGTAATAGACTAGATGAGAAATACAATTTGACTCCTTACTTGATTGATGACATGTTTTTGAATAGAGACTAAGTTTAGAAATGAAAAGTTTGATATTCCTATAACTTATAAATTACTTGAACCCTTACAAATACACTTCAAATATTTCTCTTTTCAAAATGTTTTTTGAAAATACTAACATTTTTTTCTCTTTCTTTATGGATTTTATGGTGCAATCCAGTGAAAACCCTCACGAGACAAAACTTGTCCTCTAGGGGTAATCTAAAGGTTTAACGGCTTATTGCACATTCTCAGTGTAATCGAGTGACCTGCGAAAGTGGTCTAATAATTAATTAGAATTAGTTTTGATATTTTGCTCGAGGGCGAGCAAAAGATAAGTGTGGGGGTGCGATCGGTCACATATATTGCATACATATTGTCACATTACCATGCTTACTGTCTAAATAAATCATATTAATAAGTCCTATTTTTCTTTATAAAATGCAGGCCCATTGCTAAAGGATAGGAAAGAGAAACGAGCCCAAAAGCCCATCAAATTCTGGTTTAATTCAAAATAAATTTGAAATCAGGGAATCAGGGTAGATCTTGACAAATCAAAGAGATTGAAAACCTGTTGAAATAAACCATCCCAAATCAAGCGATTGAGGCCAACAATTAAAGGCTGTTTCATCAAATCCTGAAGTAGAAATAGGAAAACCAGCAGGAGATAAGGGAGATTCACCAAACGAAGAAGCTCCTCCAACCTGGTGTGGCCACCTGGCCACGCCATCGCCGCGAAAACGAGGCCAAAGCTACGTTTTCGCGGCCGTTTAGTTTTTGTTGGGGGAGCGTTTGCTCTCCCTATCTTTGTACGTCCCCTCTCGTTTGGTTTTTGCCTATAAATACTGTAAATTTCAGAGAAAAAGGGACCGAAACTTAGATTTAGTTTTTCTCTTTATTTTTAAGGTTTTAGGCTCTTTGTTAGATAGTATAGAAGTTGTATCTTTGTTTTATAATTTGTAGTTTAGTGCAAACACCAGTAAGAGAGAGGAATTGAGTGATTGTATTCTGAAGATTGAAGTGACATCAATACAAGGATCAAGCTGTCTCTTCTTCCACTCCATTTTACAGTTTGTCTTGCTTTATTTACTTGTATTATTTTTTATCATCCATGAGTAGCTAAATCAGTTTTCTAGGCTCACTATTATTCCTCTCTCTAATCCCTCTTCTTTTTGAATGGTTTGATGAAAAGACCCAATGAATTATTTGCATGCCTAACTTAAACCTTTCTTCTTGAAAGTGTTCTTGAGGGCACATGAAGATGGGTTTGGATTTTAAAACTTTCACTTCTTTTAAAAAATGTCTCTTGAACTTGTTTTTATCTCATACTTGAACTACTTGATGATTTAACATTCAACTCAAGACGATTTCTTAAAGAAAAGAGTTAACTTTTTCAAACTATCTTATGTGCTTTGCTTAAAACTTTCTAAACTCAATCTTATGTTTTTGCCTATGATCAAGTTGAGGCATTAAGAATTTTAAAAGAAGAACACATCGTTGAGTAGTCAGATAGTCAGCCCAGATCTTCTTCGTATTAAAAAAAACAAATCATTTTTCAAGCTTTATAAAAAAAATCACCTTTTCCAAAGCCTTCTCTAAATTTTAAGTTTTTCTTTAAATCACTTCCCTTCTCTCCATTCTCTTTTCAACTAAAAAACTAGCACCATTCTTAGTTCTCTAAACAAAATACGAAAAGCTTTCATCGCATTCCTCCTCGTGGACACGACCCGTTAGCTCAAAGCTACATGGTAATTTCTTTCACTTTCATTTTACAACCAGTAATCTTATTAATTTTTCTCGATCCCAAATGTATACTTCTTATATTTTCAAAAATAGCACTGCATTATTATTCACATCGGTTCTTAGATCAACTGATGTAATAATGGTGACGTAGAAAACATAATATGTACTAGTGGTTATACCAAATGAAATCTCTCGCTCTTGGCATAATGCAAGAAGCTTGGATAGGTTTCTAAAGTGATTAACTGTATGCTTTGCAACCCAAGTCAGTTTTATAATTCTCATTTTTGTTTTTTGTTTCATTTTATTTATTTTAGATTTATTCAAATTTTATTTTTAACATTTTTTTAGAAAATTATTTATTAGTTTCTTTATCATATTTTTTTTTTTTGCATGAATAACCTATCACCTTCCGATTTGTCAAAAGAGAGATTTAAAATCGATCAGACAAGTTCCCGAATGATCATCTCTACAAGTGTAGAGAATCCTTTTGTCTTCTTATGCAAAAATCAAGATATTGCTTACATTTATCTTCCTTAATGCGTATCAACTAATATCATATTTGATTTTTTATAAGAGGCTTCCAAATTTACTTTCGCTCACATTGATCATATACATGCAAGAACAATTTTTTCTATTCAACCATTTTAAGTAGGCATTTTAGGTTCAATATTTTCTCTATATTGATCGCAAGTAATGCAGTGATTTATCCACAACAAGATAGTTTTAAATTTTCGTTCTTTTTATCTAAAGAAATAGTATGAGTACTCATTTTGAATTTATTTTGCCTATATTTTGGACATATTAGTTTATCTTTAAAATAAGTTTCATTATTTTTTATTTGGTATGTTAATATGCTTAATCATTTTTTGATTTTATCTGTATCTACTATTTAATATACTCTTTGAAAATAAGCAAAGAATAATTATTATTTTGATTAGATTTTTTTATCTATTACATGAATTTGGAAGAGCAAAAATTAGTCTTTTATAGATAAGAAGCTTTATGGTTATATTTGTTGAAATTTAATTATTATGATTGGTGCATCTATCTTTTTAGATCAGCTTGTTATCATAGTTTAATTAAACCTGAAGTTTTACAAAATAATATCCAAAATTATATGACGCTGAGATACATCTCGAGGTTAGGCACCGTGAAGAGAAAATTAAAAAACAAAAGCATCCAAGCAAGATCACTCTAAGGACCTAATATTCTTTCACCATCATATTAACAAAGGATTGAAAATGAATATTTCACGATAAAATATCTTTTTTGACTCTTTGAAGAGATATGGCCATCTGAAAATTGTTATTTTACCAAAACCTCTGTATGAATGGATACACTTGATGTTATAGGATTTAAAATAGTTAGTGAACAAACTCCACATTGTTTTAAATTATCTATTAGTTAAAATTATGCAGAGAGAAAAAGTAACTGAAGAAGACATGTTAGAAAAACTTACTTCTCATGCCTCAAATTTGCTCCTGCTGCAGTAGCAATATCGAGAGCAAAATTTCAAGAGATATTATGAATTAATTCCATGTCTCTTCATTGCCAAATAAAATATGAGTTTTAGATGAAAAAACACAATTTACGTCCAAATGAATTTACACCATTCCTTGAAGTGAATGGAACTGTATTCCCTGAAGCGAATGTAGCATCATCTCACAAATATAGGCATGGTCGTGGATGTGGACATGCACTAGGTCGTGGCAGCTTTCGTTGTGGTGGTCATAATAATTATACTTCAAATGTCCTGTAATGGCCCGATCCCGCGGGTACGGAGACGTTACTGCGACGTATATACGCAGATCAAAAATACCCTCACGTATATACGCTAAGCATCAGTACATGCAAGAATCAGAGTATGGAAGCACGTGGTGCATTATACATTCCAGCATATGAGTACAATTACAAAGTTATCACCAGATGTGACAAATATTACAATAATATTACATCACTGATAGGCGCAAATGCGAGAATACAAAGGGATGTACAAGAATGAACAGTATAAAAGGCACTCACGAGTTTACAAAAGGAAAATTCGAGAGGCGCACAGGGGGCCTGGAAGGATAGAGCTTCAGATGGTCTGCTGGAGATCCAAGCTACCGCTGCGCTTTTCAGGTCAGCAACTGGGATTCTACAAGTTCCAAGCTCCGACATGCTCCAAGCTCCAGGACTGGACATGATGATCCAGAGGAGTCAGAACTTCCCGGCAAGTGGTGAGGCGAAAGCCAGATGGCGTGCAAAGATAAGCACACGTGTATCGATAAAACCGAATCATAATCATGCATTGAAAACCGTGTCGTGAGCATAAGCATGCAGGAGCAAGTAGATATAAAACAAGTGATATCAAATAGGAAGTACTCATGGTATGATAAGATAAGAACATGAGACTGGTGGAATAGAATACGAGTGATAAAGCAGGGTATGAGCAGCTAATATGATAATAATCATAAAACCGAAAATCTGATATAAAGCCCAATAGAAGCAAACTCGGTAAAGCATACAACGGATCCATAGTTGACATCTTTTACTATTATTATTACTCGTCTTACTCTAATGTCTAGATATGTGAACTAGCGTCCCAGCACACATATATCCACATCTGAGTAAAGTAAGGTTGTTATTGGAAACCAACGGGGGTATCAACGAACAATGTTTACAGTGGGTCCCGTACATACCCGGGACCACGACCCAAGATTGTTCCGTTACTTGGTGGACGGAACCTGCCGCAAGGCGATCAGGAGGGTCTTATAGAATGCCCTTATCAAGATGGTACCAGGAAGGAGGGAGCCAGCACTCCCCTCGGTCGCCTGGAGGCCCACAGGTCAGACCGAAAGTTTTAGTTGCACAACATACCTAGTACCACTGTAAACACGAACATGTATTGATAGCCGCAAGTTTCCCCCGACCCAATGTAAGTTGTCTAGTTTTATGGTTTATTAGATAATCATCAGATTTCGGGAATGAGCAGGAACATGACAAGAATGCTAGGAATACATGTATATCAGGAGTACTATTTGTACTATAATGAATATCAAGTTTGTAAGCAAGATGTCAGGTCATCATTCCCGTTATCGTGATAATCATGAGAGTCAAGTATATCATGCCGGGTGTCAAGTGATAGCATGACAGGAGGATGATATTTGGCAGGTGAGGCATTTGCCAAGTAGTAGTATGTCTGGTGTCAGGTGATAACACATCAGGTGTTAGATAATAACATGTAAATGACAGGTATAAGGTAATAGCATGTCAAATGTTAACATATCAAGTAAATACATGGCATGTGATAGAGTAATAGCTGAGTGCAATCAAGCGGAGCTGAGCAAGCTGGGGGCATAGCCAGCAAACAGTATTTAACACCAGAGCGCCTGACGAGGTTACCGGGATGACTCGACTTAAAGTGCGAGTAGAAATCCGGCAGCATCTCACCTAGACGAATCTAGTGGTAAAGCGCTGAGCGCTAAGCATGACAACCAGGCGGAGCTGAATAAGCTGGAAGCACAGACAGCGAACAGAGTTTAGACACTAAAGCGCTTGGCGAGGTTACTGGGACAACTGGCTTAAAAAGCGAGTAGAAAATCTGGCAGCATCTCGCCTAGACGAATTCAGTGAATAAAGCGCTGAGCGCTAAGTAAGCCCACCAGGCGGAGCTGAGAGACCTGATGGTCTGGACTCACTTCTCTTTCGAGATAGTGGGCGAGAGCCCGGAGGCTGAAGGACCCGGAGGCCAAAGGACCCGGAGGCCAAGTATGAGGTCCAGAGTTAACGACCACGAAGGGTCAGCCACGCATGGTATAAAGCAGTAAAATACATCACAGGCATGATATATATACATGCAAGAAGTAAACTACCTAATACAAGCATTCGTCACAGAGCAATACATGTCCAGTCATTGGCACTCGCCACACACAATTATAGGGACCCAGCCCAAAGCAAAATACATATGAATTTATAATAAATAATATGTCGACCCGACGAGGCGGGGAAAACCAAATGGAGGCGAGGACACTCGCCTAAATCTTCAGAATAGCCGAAAACTCTGAAATCCCCATAACTCGCGTACGCGCCAAAATATAATTAAATATATATATATAAATATTTAGAGAGAGAAAGTGAAGAGGAGAGAGAAAGAGTTTGAGAGAGAAAGAGAGAGAACCTAGAGAGAGAAAGGGAGATTTTTAGAGAAAATATAGAGAGAGAAAGGGGCAGGTCTAGAGAGAGAAAGAGATTAGAGGGAGGAGAGAGAATCTGGAGAGAGAGAGCGGTTGAGAGAGAGATACAGAGAGAGATTGTAGAGAGAGGAGAGAGAGTAAGAGAGAGTGAGAGAGTGAGAGAAAAAGGGGGACGGTTGCCCCCCTCTCACTGCTCACGGCCAGGCCAGGAGGCCTGGCTGTGGCCTCGCCTGGGCCGGCGCCGGCGGCCCTCCGATGGCCGCCGGCCAGGGGTGGTTGCGCCGGCCACCCCAAAGAAAAGAGGAGAGAGGGGGAAAAGGGGAGAGAGAGAAGTGAGAGAGAGGGGGAGAAAAAGAAAGGGGGTTGTTGCCCCCTCTCTCCACGCACAGGGGGCCAGGTTGGCCCCCTGGCCGCCCACGGCCGCCGACGCGCCGCCGGCGACGCCCAGGCCCGGGTGGCGCCGGCCACCCCAAAGAAAAGGGGAAAAAATAGGAGGGGGTTTGGGTTGGTGATGGAGAAGAGTTGTGGTGGTGGTGGAGATGATGATTTTGGTGGTGATTTGAGGTGCTGGTGGAGGAATTGAAGGAGATGAGAGGAGGAAGAGGAGTATGGTGTTGTGGGTGGTGTTTGGGTGGAAAATATGGTGGTGGTGGTGGCTAATTTGAGGAAGATGATGAAGAAGAAGGTGGAATTGGTGGTGGTTTTGAGGAGGAAGGAGATGGTGGTGTTGTTGGAGATGGAGGAGAGGGGATTTGGCCGCCGGAGTTGGGGGTCTCTCGCCGGCGACGTGGCCAGAGCACCGGTGGTGGGGCTCGGTTGGGCGTCGGCCACCAATGGAGAAGAAGAAAAAGAAGAAGAGAAAGGAGAAGAAAGATAAGGAAGAAAGAAAAACAAGGAAAAAGAAAAAGAAAAGAAAAAATAAAAGAGGAAAGGGATTGATGGGAAGGGGGGAGGTGAGGTCGCCCACGTGGAGGGGAGTGGGCTGGAGTCGGTGGAAGAAAAGAAAGGAAAGAAAGAAAGAAAAGAAAAGATTCGAAAAAAAATTAATAATATTATAATATGGTCGAGAAATATCGACTGTTCCGGAAAAATCCCAAAAATACTCAGAGGTAGAAAATGTCATCTTGAGAAATAATATGAAATCAGTTTTCAGAAATAAAATCCCATTTTCAAATTAAAAATCCGGAAGTCAACCGCCTACACCGGTCTACACCGGGTCGGCCGGATTTTGAAAAATTCTGAAAAATCTTAGAAAATACATTAAAGAAGAAATTATGATTCTAAGAAGAAATGTGAAAGAGGAATTCAGAAATTCAATTCCGATTGTAAACTAGAAATCCTGGAATCAACCAGCGATACTGGCCGACACCGAATCCGGTAGATTTTTAATTAATTCAGAAAATTATCAGAAAAAGTATTTAGATAGGAAATGTGTTTTTAAGAAATAATATAAAAAGACACTACTAGTAATTCTACTCTGTTTGTAAATTAAAAATCTAGGAATCGGTCAGCGGTGCTGGTCGACACCGGTTTTGAAGATTTTTCATTTAATTCAGAAAATTTCAGAAAATTATAGAAAATCTAAAATATTATAAAATGATGTTTGAAACTAAAATCGGTCAAATCTGAATATCAGAAAGACCAAATTAAGTAATACACTAGGATCGGGTCCCCGGTTCAGAGAAGGGCAAACTCTGAGTCCGTGAATCCAGATCCAAGACAAAACGATCAT
Source organism: Agave tequilana (assembly GCA_038442645.1). Classification (NCBI taxonomy): domain Eukaryota; kingdom Viridiplantae; phylum Streptophyta; class Magnoliopsida; order Asparagales; family Asparagaceae; genus Agave; species Agave tequilana. The sequence continues at coordinate 75,778 of JAVJIF010032603.1, forward strand.
ATAAATAATTCATAATACAAAACATATACAGGAAGTAAATAAAAAAATATGACCAAAAAAATCTGAATACGCAACTAAGTACGATTCCGGGAGCGGGGTGTTACATGTCCCTTATAAAAACACATCGTGCAACCAGAAGTGGATAAATTTTTAGAAAAAGTAAGCTAAGGCTCATCATTATTTTGAAAATACTTGTTATAGGTGTGAAATGAAGGGACATTGATCTTGTACATGTCGTATGCCAAAACATTTGGTGAACTTTACCAAGTGTCAAAGGAAAAGAGAAAGAACATAAAAATGAACTTCATTGATCTTAATGGTGACAATCCAGGATTTGAAAGAAGCTAATATGAATACTATATCAGACACCGCAAATTTAATTGAAGGCTTTGAAAGAGCTAATATCATGTTACCAGAAGGGACATAATTTTATATTAGTAATGCATTATATTTTAGCAAATTCTGAAGAAATTTGCTCAGTTTTAAAAGATATCCTTCACAAAAGATATCACATTGAGATCACAAATAAATCTAATATTGAATATCTTTGAATTACCTCTATTATTTGTAAGTTCACCTAGAGGGGGGGTGAATAGGTGATGGCTAATCTAATGGTCACTTATGAACAAATAATGCGGAATTAAAACAAGTAGACCAAATTAAACTTCTTTTAAATTAACACTTATGTATAACCAAGAGTGTTGCCGAATTCCCCTTGCGAGGCTCTGGACAAGCTCCTCTAGATTCCCCTTGAATGGGTTGAGGTGCCGCGTTGGCTCTCTTGGTTGAATACTAGTGTTAACAACAATCCCAAGCAAGTATGTATATCAATTATGAGCACAAGGGAATATATCATGCATATATAAGATGAACACAATAAATTGAATGCAAGATATAAAATAGAGACAAAGAGAGAGAGAGGGGGAAGAGTAAGCAATCGCAAACACAAAGGGTTTGTTTCGAGGTTCGAGCACACTTGCTCTACATCCCCGCCTTCGACACACGAAGGATTTCCACTATGTAAGATCCCACCGGATCTCTCCTCGGTGCCGTACACCTACAAACCCTCGGACTCCCAAGTCCCGTACACACGCAAGTCCACCGACTCGCCGAGGCCGTACCTCGAACCACCAAGAGTTCACAACCGAACTCCAACCACCAACAACGAGCACACTTGCCCGTTTCCTCAAATACAAAGAAAAGATCTCTTTGATGATCACAACACTTGATCACCTAAAGAGCACTCTCACTACAACACACCTATAGGAATATCTAGCAATGGATAGCTCAAGTGTGGTGTGAGAAAAAACAAGGAAAGACTATGGTGAAAAACTCAAAGAATCACTTAACACTCTCTTGATAAAATCCTTTTAGATGGGAAGTATTTGCACTCTATTTTGTGGAGAAAACTTCTGAAATGAGTGGGAAAAACTGCTCAAGAAGTCTCAAAAATCTTAACCTTAAAACAATAGACAAAACCCCCTTTTATAGGGTGCCAGAAATAGAGCCGTTGGGGTTCTGTCAGAGCTGTCGGTCGACCGCCGGTCGACCGGCCAACGGTCATTTTTCTGACCGTTGCAGCCACCGGTCGACCGGCTCGGTCGACCGATAACCTGGAATGAACTGTCGGTCGACCGGCCCGGTCGACTGATATTTCCAGAGAGCAAAGCTCTCTTGGTCGGTCGACCGACCCGGTCGACCGGCCACTGTGCTGACAACGTGCACAGGGCTGTGCACATCGGTCGACCGGACCGGTCGACCGGTTTGGCCTGTCAGCCAGTTTCCAGGTCAGAAAACAGGATTTAAAAAATCTTTTATAAAATCCTAAAAATACATAGAAATTCTACAAAAATAGTTTTACCAATATACTTGAAAGAACAAACATGCTTGCACAAAATCAAGACATGTTATAGATGTTTTGGTCTATTTGTAACTTGGAAATATTAGCTCAATAACCAAAATGTATTTTTTCAAAACATGTTTTTCCAAACTTGTTTTTCTAAATCTTCATCAAATACAAAAACAAGATATTTGAGTTCATTTAAAAGCATGGTGTGTATGGATATGATCCACTACACAATCAATAAGAAATATCTATGTTTTTGACAATAAGCACTAAGTATGGTTTTGGTTATAAGATATGCTAACTTGAAATACCAAAATCCAAGATAAATATTTTGTCTCAAAGAAAATCTTTGTTCTAAATAAAAAAAATTCTTTTCTAAAAAGAAATCTTTTATGAAATCAATTAAATCAAGAGTTCTATCAAGAGTGTGTGTGTGTGATATAACTTGAGCAATCCACCAACTATCTATCCTTTACATTTTTTTTTTACTAAAACAAAAATACAAATCTTATACCTAGACACAAGTCTTCAACTTCTTGAAGTCTTCCCTTGAAGGCTTCTCATCTTCTTGACTTGGTCCAAGCTTGATCCAAAAACTCCTTGGATCACCACATGCAAGCTCCAAATCTTGTTCTTTTATCTTTTATTGAGCTATGCACCTACTAAGATCTTGATCATGAATCTGTCACTAATTAAACACAAGATCATTAGTAACTATAACTACATGAGTTGATCATCATCAAAACTAGGGTGAAGGGCCTTTGGGCCAACAATCTCCCCCTTTTTGATGATGACAAAACTCATGGAGTTATATATGCATGGATTAAAGTAAAGCTTCAAAGAAGCTCCCCTTAACTTATGCATAATAAATAAGCAATAGATATGGCAATAAAAGCACATGACATGTATGCAATGTAGGAGATGCAATCATATAAATCAAATCATAAATCAAATCTTTTTGCTCATAATTGCAAGACAACATATATGCATAAATACAAATCTTACTCCCCCTTAAGTAAGGAACCAAATACTTCTCCCCCTTAAGTAAGGAAATCATGCATATAACTCAAATACTTCTCCCCCTTTTTGTCAATCATCAACAAAGGGTTCAAAGTTCAAATCATCAAACAAATTTTCTCCCCCTTTTTGTCAAAAATAAGGAAATCAAGGAGGGTAAAATCAAATCAATCAATAAGATTTATATGCGATATAAATTCATGAAGAGGAAGACGTTAAGTTAGCTTCCCGACACATATACATTACATGAAAGAGGGATGACAAGCCCTAATTCACATAACGTATAATATGTCATGCATAAGAGGAGATGTGAAGCTCCCCCTACACACGTATATCATGAAAAGAAGAGTTGTCAAGCTCCTCAAATTATAATATACTCAACATGAATCTATATGTAAGAGAGATGTTAAGCTCTCCTTGCATATAGACAATACAAATCAAAAATTTTGAATTTTTCTTTATCAAAACAAAATTTTAACTTTTTCTTAGTAACAACAAATTTTGAGATATCAATTGTAAAATAATCAAATTTTGAATTTTTGATACCAATTTCAAAACACAATGCATAAGCTTATTATGAAATACCAATTTGAAATCTAATTAAGCTTAGCATCAACAATCTTTGTGCTTTAAAGGAAATACCACTTGTAAAATAAACACAAATAGATAACATATATGTATGACAAGATAATACCAATAGAAATTGATATAATTTGAAGACATTCATACATACAATCAAAATATGGATATACACAACATGAAGTCATATTGATACCAATTGCAAATAACCAATGATACCAATTGAAAAGTAAGCATAAGTGTATACATCATATAATCTACCATATGAAGAATTCGAACTAGTTAAATGAACTTGTTTTAAGAACTAGTACGAGATCCTTCCATCAAGGAATAAGTTAAAAGGTTTTTCATGGAATATGCATAAATCACAAGGCACTAAAACACTCTAATCCATAAAGTCCATTTAATGTTTTCAAGAGATGTGAGTGTACTAATGTTATGTGAAACATGGCATCATGAAAATTACAATAAAACTCAATATTCCTTTAAATTTTGAATTATCATAACTTTTAAAACCTTGAAAATCATCAAAAAAAAATTTTATTAAAAAAATGTTTCATAATATATGTATGTTTTGTCAATACAAGAAGCATACATACATATCTCTAACACAATTGAGTCCATATATATAGATTTGCATGAAAGGCAAATGACTCAAGAGGTATCCATGTATATCTTAATGTTTTGGCAAAATAACCATATACATGAAATGAAATCACATGATCATAACATAAATCCGAATGGGAATACAAGTTTAGAATGTAATGATCATCAACATAAGGCTATACTAGTACATCTAATAGGCACAAATAAGCATTCAACCCAATCATATATAGATTTATTTGTGGTCCATAAGGTGTACAAGTATAAATCCAAGTGTTGACAAATACTAACATCTAAACTAATATTCAATACAATGTAGCATCAAAAATTTTGAAATCACAAAAGAATTTATCCATAAAAATAGAATCATGTGCAAATCTCAAAGGCTATTTGAAGAATAACTAACTAGTATAAATTGTTTTTGAAAAACTAGTTAAAGATCCTTCAAATACATCAAATTCAAATGTTTTCATAAATACTACTAAGTACATAAAAGTTCAAGCACTCATAGTCCATAAAGCTCCAAATTATATGTTTTCTTAAGATGAGTGTTCAAAAGTTATGTAAATAGTATCTTCATGAAAATAGTCATAGAAGCCCAAATCAAATCATGACTAAAAATTTTATTTAACAACACACAAAAATCATTTGTATCAAAACAAATCATCTCAAAAAAAAAATTTACATGGTATATGTATGAATTATACAAATCCAACAATATGCATACATATCCCAAATATTAAAAGAGTCTATTAAATGTTTGCATGAAGGCAAGAGACTCACGGGTATACATGTATATTTATTAGATTTGAATTAAACATGCATATACATGAAGTAAATCACAAAAAAAATTGGCAAAAACATGTATAAAAGAGAATCATCAAAACTAGATTATACACATGCATAGAGTGGATACAAGTGAGCATGAAGTTCAATCATATATGAGTCAATTGTAATTCACTATGTGTACATGTATAGATACAAGTTTGATATATTCTACATCTAAGCATGTAAATACCACATAAGCACACAAAATCTTAAAACATGAACATGCTATGAATATGATAAAAGTATAAAGCATGTACAAAAAAAATAGGAGTTTAGAAGTTGTTACCAACTACAAAGCTCCAAGTATAGTGGTCTTTTCCACCAAAATTTCGTGATAGCAATGCATCAAAAGTTTGTCCATCATGTTCATTGCATTCGCTACCAAGGCACCAATCCTCTCACGTTTTGTGAGAGCCTCCACCTATATCAAAATCAAAGGGTGGGGGTTTTGGTACCCATGTTTTCTTGGGTCCTTTGGGGTTAGCATTGTTGTAAGGAACCCAAAATCTATTATACTTAGCAAAATATAGATATGGTTTCTTATCAAAACAATATTTTGCTAGATGGCCTTTGCGGCCACAATGTGTACATATGTACACCTTAGCATGATGCTTATGAGTGTGATTGTGATCGTGATGTGCACCATAAGCATGAGCATGATGAGTATGTGCATGAGCATGGGGAACTTGTTTCTTTTGAAACAAAGATTCCAACTTAGAATGATTGAATGCACAAGAGTTCAAAGTTGAACTCAAATTATTCATTTTGTTTTTCATATTCTTAATCTCATTAGATGTGGCATGAAAAGCATGATGAGATGAAGAATTATTTTTCTTTTTTCTTTTGTGAAACAAAATCCTTTCTTTTTCAACAAATTTTCTTTTCAAGGACTTATTTTCTTGCAAAATATCTTCTTTTTGTTTTTCCACCAAGTCAATCTTTTCTTTCAAGGTATTGTTTCCTTCACACAAAATACTCAATTTAGAAAATAAGGAAACATTCTCATTTTTCAAATCTTCCTTTTCTTTTTCTAAACATGCAAGTTTATTTTTCAAGGAATCATTTTCTACATGCATGCAATCAATGTTCTTTTTCAAAATCTTGTTATCTTTTTCTAAGCATGCAATGTTATCTCTAAAAGAGTCATGTTCTACATGCATGCAAGCAATTTCCTTTTTCAAGTTTTTATTATTCCTTTTAAGCATGTCATATTTTTCAAGTATAAGATGACAAAAGGTAGTGAGCTCATCATATGACATGTTCTCATCATCGGATTCGGAATTTACCTCAAGGGGGTCATCCCCTTGGACCATAAAGCATGTGTTGGAGGTGTCGCTTCCAACATCCGAATCGCTCCCCGCATAGTATTGTTCATTTTCGCCAAGGGAGATGAGGGTGTTCCATACTACAAAAGCCATATCAATATTAGCAACCCTACATAAATAATCATCATTTAGGGTGCTCTTTAAAGCATGTAGGGCTTTTGTATTAGCCTCAAGATTCTTACCATCTATACAATAAGCATTATTAGTAGTGGCAAGATATACATTATAACCTAGGGCTTTGAGGAATAATGACATCTTAACTTTCCAAATGTGGATGTTAAGAATATCAAAGGTGGGTGGTGACATAAAGTCCATGGTGAGGTGTGTGTGTACAACAAATATTGTGATTAGCCAAAATGTAGGATCTTTAACTCTTAGGTTGTTAGACCCTTATCAAGAGCACTAGCTCTGATACCAATTGTAAGTTCACCTAGAGGGGGGGTGAATAGGTGATGGCTAATCTAATGGTCACTTATGAACAAATAATGCGGAATTAAAACAAAGTAGACCAAATTAAACTTCTTTTTAAATTAACACTTATGTATAACCAAGAGTGTTGCCGAATTCCCCTTGCGAGGCTCTGGACAAGCTCCTCTAGATTCCCCTTGAATGGGTTGAGGTGCCGCGTTGGCTCTCTTGTTGAATACTAGTGTTAACAACAATCCCAAGCAAGTATGTATATCAATTATGAGCACAAGGGAATATATCATGCATATATAAGATGAACACAATAAATTGAATGCAAGATATAAAATAGAGACAAAGAGAGAGAGAGGGAAGAGTAAGCAATCGCAAACACAAAGGGTTTGTTTCGAGGTTCGAGCACACTTGCTCTACATCCCCGCCTTCGACACACGAAGGATTTCCACTATGTAAGATCCCACCGGATCTCTCCTCGGTGCCGTACACCTACAAACCCTCGGACTCCCAAGTCCCGTACACACGCAAGTCCACCGACTCGCCGAGGCCGTACCTCGAACCACCAAGAGTTCACAACCGAACTCCAACCACCAACAACGAGCACACTTGCCCGTTTCCTCAAATACAAAGAAAAGATCTCTTTGATGATCACAACACTTGATCACCTAAAGAGCACTCTCACTACAACACACCTATAGGAATATCTAGCAATGGATAGCTCAAGTGTGGTGTGAGAAAAACAAGGAAAGACTATGGTGAAAAACTCAAAGAATCACTTAACACTCTCTTGATAAAATCCCTTTTAGATGGGAAGTATTTGCACTCTATTTTGTGGAGAAAACTTCTGAAATGAGTGGGAAAAACTGCTCAAGAAGTCTCAAAAATCTTAACCTTAAAACAATAGACAAAACCCCCTTTTATAGGGTGCCAGAAATAGAGCCGTTGGGGTTCTGTCAGAGCTGTCGGTCGACCGCCGGTCGACCGGCCAACGGTCATTTTTCTGACCGTTGCAGCCACCGGTCGACCGGCTCGGTCGACCGATAACCTGGAATGAACTGTCGGTCGACCGGCCCGGTCGACTGATATTTCCAGAGAGCAAAGCTCTCTTGGTCGGTCGACCGACCCGGTCGACCGGCCACTGTGCTGACAACGTGCACAGGGCTGTGCACATCGGTCGACCGGACCGGTCGACCGGTTTGGCCTGTCAGCCAGTTTCCAGGTCAGAAAACAAGATTTAAAAAATCTTTTATAAAATCCTAAAAATACATAGAAATTCTACAAAAATAGTTTTACCAATATACTTGAAAGAACAAACATGCTTGCACAAAATCAAGACATGTTATAGATGTTTTGGTCTATTTTTGTAACTTGGAAATATTAGCTCAATAACCAAAATGTATTTTCCAAAACATGTTTTTCCAAACTTGTTTTTCTAAATCTTCATCAAATACAAAAAACAAGATATTTGAGTTCATTTAAAAGCATGGTGTGTATGGATATGATCCACTACACAATCAATAAGAAATATCTATGTTTTTGACAATAAGCACTAAGTATGGTTTTGGTTATAAGATATGCTAACTTGAAATACCAAAATCCAAGATAAATATTTTGTCTCAAAGAAAATCTTTGTTCTAAATAAAAAAAATTCTTTTCTAAAAAGAAATCTTTTATGAAATCAATTAAATCAAGAGTTCTATCAAGAGTGTGTGTGTGTGATATAACTTGAGCAATCCACCAACTATCTATCCTTTACATTTTTTTTTTACTAAAACAAAAATACAAATCTTATACCTAGACACAAGTCTTCAACTTCTTGAAGTCTTCCCTTGAAGGCTTCTCATCTTCTTGACTTGGTCCAAGCTTGATCCAAAAACTCCTTGGATCACCACATGCAAGCTCCAAATCTTGTTCTTTTATCTTTTATTGAGCTATGCACCTACTAAGATCTTGATCATGAATCTGTCACTAATTAAACACAAGATCATAGTAACTATAACTACATGAGTTGATCATCATCAAAACTAGGGTGAAGGGCCTTTGGGCCAACATTATTTCATATCAGAAGCATATTTTAGAGAAACTCTCTGCCCTCACTTCTGCATTATATCATACAACAATAAGAAGAATCGAATCACATGTTGTAATGAACTAAAAGTTCTCTGATTCAAAGAACTTCATGTATTTATCCTAATTTTATTTATCAAATAAAACAATTTCATGCATAGTCAAATCTGATATACCATGATTAGATATAATTTATGGATAATATATCTTTTATCCTTTATTTATATATTCATATTATATACATTTTTATATGATTAGATTTTTACTATAAATTGTGATATTAACATAATTTCATTGAATTTATTATTCATAACTATGCTCAAGTTATACAAAAGTTTATGGTATTGAAAAGTATGATTCATTTAATTTAAATTTTGATATACTAAGATATTGTGCATGTTATGATATTTATGTCTAAATATTTATATATTTCATTTTATGCCATGATGATATATGTTCTTTCAGATCTTACCAAAAGACCAATTTGTTAATTTGACGCCGAGAATGATTCTTATAAATTGGCATGGTTAAATACATATATGTATAATGCCCTTTTGCTTGTAAATTAGAGTATCTATGTTCAAGTTTATATTGAAAAATATTCTTTTATGAAATAATTTATATATGACGATTAATTAAGATGCATATGCATGTGTTGTTGGCCCAAAGGCCTATCACTCTAGTTTTGATGATGATCAACTCATATAGTTATAGTACTATTGATCTTGTGTTTAAATTAGTGACAGATTCCTGATCAAGATCTTAGTAGGTGTGTAGCTTCAACAAAGGATTTAAGGTTAAGTTTTGGAGCTAGCACGGTTTGATTCAAGAGCTTGTGCATCAAGACCATATCAAGTACTCAAGAGGAGTCTAGTTTTTTGGATCGAGTTTGGACCAAGTCGAGAAGAGGAGAAGACTTCAAGTGAAGACCTTCATGATCAAGACTTGTATCTAGGTTTGTTTTTATAAGATTTTGTTTTAGATTAAAATGTAAAGGATAGAATAGTTGGTGGATTGCTCAAGTATACCATATACACACACACTCTTGATTTAGATAAGTTTTCATAAAAGAATTTTTATTTTGAAAAATACAAAAGAGTTTTCTTTTGAAAAATACCGGTTGATTTTTGGAGTTTATTACATACATGTGTTTTTAACCAAAAACGTTTTAGTGCTTAATGTCAAAAAATAGATATTTCACCATGTATGTGTAATGGATCATATCCATATACTCTATGCTTTAAAGGAGTTTAAAATATCTTGTTTTGTTTTTAGAGAAGTTTTGGAAAAATCAATTTTGAAAAAATACACTTTTCGTTTTTTAGACAAAATTTCTAAGTTACAAAAATAGTTCGAATTGTTTATAACATGTCTTGATTTTGCTCAAACATGTTTGTTTATCAAAGTATTATATTGAACCTATTTTTGTAGATTTTTCAAGATTTTATGGGATTTTATCTATACTAAAAAGTCAACATTTTTATCCCTATAAGTTTCTGGTCTGGCTTCAGCCGATCGACCGGACCGGTCGATCGAGCTTGAAGTCGGTCGACTGGGACGATTAACCGACGTACACAGAACGTGCACGTCAGGACTGCTGGAGGGCCGGTCGACCGACCCGGTCGACCGCAGAGAGCTTCTGCTCTCTGGAAAGCCCCGGTCGATCGGACCGGTCAACCGACAGAGAACATTGTTCTTTGTTCCAGGCAGCGGTCGACCGGGCCGGTCGACCGATGCCCCAACGGTCAGATTTATGACCGTTGGCGGTCAGCCGCCAGGGCTGAAAAATGCCCCCAACGGCTAGTTTTTCTAGCCTATAAATATAGGGGGTTTGTGGGCTGTTTCCTCTAAGTTTTCAAGTGGATTTTTCACCACTTTTTTCAACTCTTTTAAGAGGTTTCTCCACTTGTATTGAGCCAAATACTTCCATTCAAAAGGAGAGTTTATCAAGAGTTTTCAAAGTGATTTCTTTAAGTTTTTCACCACACAGTCCATCCTTATTTTTCTCACAAATACTTGAGCAACTCATTGATATATTCATCCTATAGGAGTATTTTTATGAGTTGTTTTTAGGTGATCAAAGTGTTGTGATCACCAAAGACTTCATCTTTATACTTTGAGGAGGCGGACGCGTGTGTTCGCGGTGTTTCGAGTTCGTGTGTGAACTCGGTGTTTGAGGTGCGGCCTCGGCGAGCTAGTGATCTTGCAGTGTGTTCTTGCGGGAACAAGAGAGGGACTAGAGAGTCCAAAGAGCTTGTAGGTGTTGCGGCACCGAGTGATCCGTTGGGATCGATTTTAGTGAAAATCCTTCATAGTGTTGAAGGCGGGGACGTAAAGCAAGTGTGCTCGAACCTCGAAACAAATCTCCCGTGTTTGCAATTGCTCTCTCTCTGTCTCTTTGTCTTTATATCTTGCATGCTTATATTGCTTTCATCTTTTAATGCTTGATATATAGTTGTGTGCTCATATTGTTATATGCTTGGGGATTGTTTGCTAACACTAGTATTCAACCAAGAGAGCCAACGCAACACCTCAACTCTTATTTAGAGGAATCTTGAGGAGTTAGTCCAGAGCCCTTCACGGGGAATCCGGCTACACTCTTGTGTTATACGTGGTGTTTAGTTTAAGAAGTTTTAATTAGCATAATAAGTTTTTATTTCGCATTAAGTGACTATTAGATTAGCCATCACCTATTCACCCCTTCCTCTAGGTGATTACAAGTGGTATCAGAGCCAAGTGCTCTTGATTTGGGTCTAACAACCTAGAGTTAAAGATCCTCATTTTTAGGCTAATCATAATATTTGTACACACACCATGGATTTCATGTCACCTCCCACCTTTGACATCCTTAACATCCAAACTTGGAAGGTTAAAATGTCTTTGTACCTCAAAGCCTTAGGGATTCATGTTTATTTTGTCACTACTAAAGATTCTTATTGTTTAAATGGCAAAAATATTGAGGAAAATGCAAAGGCCATTCATGCTTTGAAAAGTACCCTAAATGATGAATATTTATCTAAGGTTTTTAACATTGATTCAGCTTTTGTAGTATGGAACACAATTCTCTCCCTTGGCGAAAAAGAATAATATTATGCGGGGAGCGACTCGGATGTTGGAAGTGACGCTTCCAACGTGTGCTACATGGTCCAAGGGGATAACCCCTTGAGGTAACTACCGAATCCGAGATAGATAAAGATGTTGACATGACTTATGATGAGCTTACTTCATTTTGTCAACAACTACTTGAAAAATATGACATGCTTAGAAAAGATAATAAGAAATGAAAAATAAAATTGATTGCATGTCAAAAGAGAAGGATTCTTTTTAAACAAGATTTGAAAATGTTTTAAAAGAAAATGAGTCTTTTAAAAATAAAATTGCAAGCTTTGAAAAAAAATGAAAATTTGAAAAATGAGAATGTTTTCTTGCTTTCTAAATTGAATGATTTATGTTAAGGAAATATTTCTTTGAAAAATAAATTGTTTTTGTGGAAAAATAAAAAGAAGTTGCTTTAAATGAAAACACTTCTTTAAAAAGAAAAGTTATTGAAAAAGAAAAGGTAAATATTTCTAAAAAGAAAAAGATTGTTGATCATGCTTTACATGCTATAAAAATGAAATTAACCTTTTGAAAAATAAAATTGATTGTTTAAGCTCAACTCTGAGCAAATGTGTTTTTAACCACTCCAGATTGGAGTCTTTGTTTTCAAAGAAACAAACTTCACATATTCATGCACATTACCCTCATCATGCATATGCATATTTTGCACGCCACGATCTCACTCATACACATATGCATGCAAGAGTGTACAAATGTACACATTGTGGCCGCAAAGGTCATTTAGCAAAATTTTGTTATGATAAGATAAATGCTTTAAATTTTGCTAATAAAAATGTTTGGGTTCCTTACAAAGCTAACCCCTATGGACTCAAAAGAAAATGGGTACCAAAATCTCCACCTTTTATTTTTGATGTGGGTGCGGGCTCTCACAAAACGTGAGAGGGATGGTGCCTTGATGGTGGTTGCACATGGACTCGATGGACACATATTTGATTCACCGCTATCAAGGAGGTTTGGTGGGACTACCACCATGTTGGGGCTTTGGAGCATAGTTCATGTGTTGCTAACTATCTCTAAAACTCTTAAGTTTATTTACATGCAGCTAATGATTGATGATCTTTAGCATTTTAGTGTTTGTTAAAATGTTCATGTTTTGTGCTTCATGTGGTAAATAATAGTTTAAATGTAGTTTTTATCAAAACTTGGATGTATACTTGTACAAGTAGTGAGCACAAATTGATTCATATATGTTTGCACTTCATTGTTCATTTGTACTCACTATATGCACATGTATAACCTAGTTTTGATGATTCTCTCAATTATACTTATTTTGCCAATTTTCATGTTTTACTTCATGTATATGTATTTTGTATTCAAATCTAATAAATATACATGTATACCCCATGAGTCATTTGCCTTCATGCAATTTACATTATAGACTCTTTTTATGTTTGGGATATGTATGCATATTGTTAGGGTTGGATAAAATCATACATATACCTAGAAGTTTGTTTTTAAGATTAAAAATAAAATTTTATTTTCATCTTTATATGAAAAATGAATTTTCATGTTTTGTTAAAAAAATAAGATTTATGCTTGTTTTTTAGCTTCATTGATTATCTTCATGGAAAATGCTAATTACATGATTTTTGTGCACTCACACTTTATATTGTTTATTCATGACTTTATTTCATGATTATTTTTTAGCCTTATAGATTTCGAGTGTCACTTCTTGTGTATTTAGCATGTTTCATGATATACATGTGATTTGGTTTCATGTTTTGAAGGATCTTTAACTATTTTTTAAAAAATTACTTTAACTAGTTTTTATTCTTCATTTTGTAGTATTTTTCACTATAAAAATATTTTCAAACCCTATTTTTGAAAACCCCTTCCAACACAGTGATGAGTGGTCGGATGGGCGATTATGCCTTGCAAACCTTATTGAAAATCCTTTACCATATGCAAAAAAAGGGTGGTAGGTTTTGAGTTATATACTTGATCTCAATTGAGATTTTTTTTATATATACTCATATTTTGTTTCCTATATATGTATGCTTCATTTCAAATAATATCAATTTCTATTAGTATTTTCATTTTCATATATATATATATATGAGTTATATGTGCTTGATTTAAAATAGGTTTACATGTTTAAAGCACAAAATTTGTTTATGCTAAGCTTAATTCAAATCTTGTTTTTCAATTGATTTCTCAATTGATATTTTAATAAGCTTATATAATATTTTTAAAAAAATTGGTATTTTTATTGATATCAAAATAATTTTTAATTGGTATTAATATGATTCTATTTTGATTAAAATTCAAAATTTGTAATGTTTATTTACAATTGGTATTTTAAAATTTAATTGTTTACAAATGGTACCTTTAAAATTTTTGTTTATATGATATCTTAAAATTTGATTTACTAAGATATCTCAAAATTTGTTTTATTAAGAAAAATTTAAATTTTGTTTTAATATGAAATTTTGAAAATTAAAAATGTTTTGATTTGTATTGCCTATATGCAAGGAGAGCTTAACATCTCTTCTACATATAGATACATGTTGAGTGCATCTTATATTGAGGAGCTTGACAACTCTTCTTTATGTGGTACACGTGTGTAGGGAGAGCTTCACATATTCTCTTATGCATTACATGTTATGGATTATGTGAATTAGGGCTTGTCATCCCTCTTTCATATAACGTATATATGTAGGAAAGTTAACTTAGCGTCTTCCTCTTCATGAATGTATACCACATATATCTCATTTATTGGTTGATTTGATTTCACCTCTTTGTTGATTTTTGGTTTTGACACAAAGGGGGAGAACATTGTTTTGTTTTTTACTTTAACCCCTTTGTTAATGATTGACAAAAAGGGGAGAAGTATTTGGTATATATGCATGTTTTCCTTACTTTTATTCATAAAGGGGGAGAAGTATCTATGTTTATGCATATATTTGGTATATATGCATGTTTTCCTTACTTTATTCATAAAGGGGGAGAAGGATTTATGTTTATGCATATATGTTTTGTTTTGCAAATAGGAGAAATAGAATTTGATGAACTTTATGCTTGATTGGCATGTTTATCTCCTTGTATTTGCATACATGTTTATGAGTTTTCATTGCATATTTATTATGTTTATTGAGATGCATGAGTTAAGGGGAAGCTTCTTTGAAGCTTTACTTTAATCCATGCATATATAACTCCATAAGTTTTGTCATCATCAAAAAGCGGAGATTGCTGGCCCAAAGGCCTATCACTTTATTTTTGATGATGATTAACTCATGTAGTTATAGTACTAATGATCTTGTGTTTAAATTAGTGACAGATTCACGATCAAGATCTTAGGAGGTGTGTAGCTTCAACAAAGGATTTAAAGTCAAGTTTTGAAGCTAGCACGATTTGATTCAAGAGCTTGTGCATCAAGATCACATCAAGTACTCAAGAGGATCCTAGCTCTTTGGATCGAGTTTGGACCAAGTCGAGAAGAGGAGAAGACTTCAAGTGAAGACCTTCATGATCAAGACTTGTGTCTATGTTTGTTTTTATAAGATTTTGTTTTAGATTAAAATGTAAAGGATAGAATAGTTGGTGGATTGCTTAAGTATACCATATACACACACACTCTTAATTTAGATAAGTTTTTCATAAAAGAATTTTTTTTTGAAAAAATACAAAGAGTTTTCTTTTTGAAAAATACCGGTTTGATTTTTGGAGTTTATTTTATACATGTGTTTTTAACCAAAACCGTTTTAGTGCTTAAAGTCAAAAACATAGATATTTCACCATGTATGTGTAATGGATCATATCCATATATTCTATGCTTTAAAGAGTTTAAAATATCTTGTTTTTTTTTTTGGAGAAGTTTTGGAAAAATCAATTTTGAAAAAAAACAGTTTTCGTTTTTTAGACAAAATTTCTAAGTTACAAAATAGTTCAAATTGTTTTTAACATGTCTTGATTTTACTCAAACATGTTTGTTTATCAAAGTATTATATTGAACCTATTTTTGTAAATTTTTCAAGAATTTATGGGATTTTATCTATACTAAAAAGTCAACATTTTTATCCCTATAAGTTGTCTGGTCTGGCTTCAGCCAGTCGACCGGATCGGTCGACCGAGCTTGAAGTCGGTCGACTGGGATGGTCGACCGACGTGCACATAACGTGCACGCCAGGACTGCTGGAGGGCTGGTCGACCGACCCGGTCGACCGCAGAGAGCTTCTGCTCTCTGGAAAGCCCCGATCGATCGGGCCGGTCGACCGGCAGAGAACACTTTCTCTGTTCCAGGCAGCGGTCGACCGGGCCGGTCTCGATCGATGCCCCAACGGTTAGATTTCTGACCGTTGGCGGTCGACCGTCCGCCGCCAGGGCTAAAAAGTGTCCCCCAACGGCTAGTTTTTCTAGCCTATAAATATGAGGGGTTTGTGGACTGTTTTCTCTAAGTTTTTCAAGTGGATTTTTTACCAGTTTTTTCAAGTCTTTTAAGAGGTTTTCTCCACTTGTATTTGAGCAAAATACTTGAAAATCACCTAGAGGGGGTGAATAGGTGATAATGCTAATCAATGCACAATTTAAAAATATGATGCAACAATCTCCCAAAACAAGACTAAGAGCCGAATGCCCCGTGAAGGGTTCTGAACTCCTTCCTCCTGATTCCTCGTAAAAATGAGTTGGAGGTGCGCAATGCAACCTTGTTGTATGGGACAATGATTGACAAGGTGAATGACAACAAGTGAATATAGCAATGACAATCCAAAGCAAGTAGTAATAGCAATGAATGTAGAATAAGAACAAGGAAAAGTAAACCAAACGCAAACATCAAGAATTGTTATCGAGGTTCGAGCACCCAGCTCTACTTCCCCGCCTTCCCAGAAGGATTCCAACCACTTCCACTATCACAAAGATATCACAAATACACCGAGTACCCAACTCCACAATCTCAAGTACAAGTTCTCTCTTGTAGTCAAAAGACCACAAACTATCTCTTTCAAAATTCTCTTCCCTTATAAAGGTCCTTAGAGAACAATGAGTAGGAATGAAGCTCTTGTGTGCAAAGAGAAAAGAAAATGAAATCAGAGAATTCTTGAAAGCACTTTAGAAAATGAGAGAGAATTTCAGCACAAAAACCAAGAACCAAGTCTTTTTGAAAGCCTTAAACTTGTGGAAATTTTGATAATTTTTCTAGTAACCAAACTCTCCCCAAACACCCCTATTTATAGGAGAGGGCTAGGGTTTAAAGATAAAACATTTTTAAGGCTAATCAGTAGGTATTAAAATCAGAACATGTCACTTAAACACACTTAAGTGAGAAAAAGACAAAAATAAATCTGCTCAGAAAACTAGCCGTTACTGTTCAAACGGCTAGTCCGGTCGACCGCAGGTTCAAAAAATAGCCGTTGCAGGATGACGGTCGACCGGCCGGTCGACCCAAACAAACAGAGAGTAAGGACTTACAGTCAGGCTCGTCTCGGTCGACCGTCACGGTCGACCGTGAAACGTGCACACTGATACGTGCAACTGCCAGAGCCACGGTCGACCTGGGCGGTCGACCGGCAAAGCCTGTCATAGGCACGGTCGACCCGGGCGGTCGACCGGCTCAGGCCAAAAATCAATTTTCGAAAGAATTTTAAGGAGATAACTATTTTTATCAAAAGATGTTTTTAAATAGGAATAAGTATAAAACATAAACATGGATTTGTAGACAGAGGATTTTGTATCAAAATATTTTTGTATAATTTATATGAAATATGTTTGGAAACAAGGTGTGCGCAAAACGTGTGTGATAGAGCTTCAAACCTATTCACTATTCTTTAACAAAAATTCTAGACTAAAAACAAAACTAATAAATTAGCTTGAGCAAACTTGAAGTCTTGAGCCATGCAATGCCTTGCTAGAGCCTTCTCTTCTATGTTCCTTCATTGATGTGCAAAAAGCCTTCTTTGCTATATGAACCTAGAATTTCTTGCAATAGCTAAGCAATGGCCTCCAAATTTGGTACAAACCTGAAATTTATCTTAACAAACTAATTAGTGCCATATAGCTCTTATTTGGTTTGTTATCATCAAAACTCTAAACAAATGGAGAGTGTAACCTTGTGGGCCAACAATACTTCCATTCAAAAGGAGAGTTTATCAAGAGTTTTCAAAGTGATTTCTTTGAGTTTTTCACCACACATTCCATCCTTGTTTTTCTCACAAACACTTGAGCAACCCATTGATATATTCATCCTATAGGAGTGTTTTTGTGAGATTAGTTTTAAGTGATTAAAGTGTTGTGATCATCAAGGACTTCATCTTTGTACTTTGAGGAGGCGGACGCATGTGTTCGCGGTGTTTCGGTCGTGTTGTGAACTCGATATTTGAGGTGCGGCCTCGGCGAGCTATTGAGCTTGTGGTGTGTTCTTGCGGGAGCAAGAGAGGGACTAGAGAGTCCGAAGAGCTTGTAGGTGTTGCGGCACCGAGTGATCCGGTGGGATCGATTTTAGTGAAAATCCTTCATAGTGTTGAAGGCGGGGACGTAGAGCAAGTGTGCTCGAACCTCGTAACAAATCTCTCATGTTTACGATTGCTCTCTCTATCTCTTTGTCTTTATATCTTGGATGCTTATATTGCTTTCATCTTTTAATGCTTGATATATAGTTGTGTGCTCATATTGTTATATGCTTGGGGATTGTTTGCTAACACTAGTATTCAACCAAGAGTGCCAACGCGGCATCTCAACTCTTATTTAGAGGAATCTTGAGAAGTTAGTCCAGAGCCCTTCACGGGGAATCCGGCTACACTCTTTTGTTATACGTTGTGTTTAGTTTAAGAAGTTTTAATTAGCATAATAAGTTTTTAATTCCGCATTAAATGACCATTAGATTAGCCATCACCTATTCACCCCCCTCTAGGTGATTACATGTGTGTCATATCATGATGTTTATACAAGAGATGATATTCATTTTGTATTTCATGTCTTCTATTCTATAATGATTTATATTTATATCATGACTTAGAACTTCTTGTCATTTTATTATTTCAGCCATCATGATAATATGTCATAATCTAATGATGTCATAATCTAATGGATGTTATGTGCATGTTTACTTCAAATATGCATATCTACTATTTCAATTAAATCAAAAAATGCATCTGTGCTATTTCAAGATAATATTGATGATTTCAAAATACATGAAAATTTTAAAGCAAGATTTTTGCTTTGTCATTTTGATGACACAAATTTTACACCGATATGGGGAGAAAAAGTGCTGCTTCCTGAAGAACAGCGTGAAATTATATGAAACACATCATCATTATCTCATCTTGATTTTTGGACACATATATTGTATAATTGTTACTGCATTTCTATATTTATTCTTTAATTTTTCCTAAGACTCACTTGTCTTAATATCTTAATTCATGTTGGATATGATAGAGTGAAGATAAACATAAATCCTATCTAATTAAATTCAAAAGTTCAAATCAACGAAAATTTATTCAAATATAGAGCTTCTAGAATCCATCTTATATAAAGACCGGATATATCAGATGAGATAATACTAGTCTAAATTAAAAGAAAAAATTAATTTTTGAAGACCCAATCGATTTCACTGAATATAAATAGATATCTCATAAATTATAGAAGACAAATTGAAAATCTAAGAGGATAAAAAGATGGAAAGAAGATTAACAGGTGAGATGAAGCAATCATATTTGGATATGAAGAGGAAAATCCAAGAAAATTTGGATTTCTAAATCAATTTAGACTCGGATTTTGACTTGATACCTTTTATCATTTTAAGCATAACTTTCGTTATAGAAACTTAAATCTAATGATTCAAGATGTTCCAAAAAGTGAACTTAATTATAATTCTTATGTTTATCACTGTTTTCAATTCTGTCATTTGATAAGTCATATTCAACAATCAACACGCTGACTGGCTGCAGATCAATTCAGAATTGAATTTTCACATAAAATTCTAGATAAATCAAATTAAGTTTGAAAATAAAATGAGGATTCAAATTCAGAAATTAATAATAGCTTGCTTCTCAAGTCAAGAGATAGGAGATTATCTTAATATCTAAAGTTTAAATTCAAGTTCTAAAGATGATTGTACAACTTTTACTTGGAGTCTATCCACTACTTCTGCTATAAATAAAGGGTAGAGCATAGGAAAAATCACATCTTCTTCTCAGCACAACTCCAAAGGGGAGAGATCCATAGCACAACTCTGGAGAAAATTTTAGGGTTAAGATAGTAAAGAGAAAGAATTGTAGAGAGAAGACGAAGTGCTTGTAATTCATGGTGACAGTTTCAATAAAGGTTCTTCTGTTCTTTTCAGTTTAGTTCTTTTTGTTTAGTTTAGTCGATTTATTTACTTTTATTCGCTTCCTTTATGATTTTTTTTAATCATGCCTCTTTTATAGCTTAAATTAGGGAGAGTTTCATGATAGATAAGAGAGGAAGAATTATCTTTAGAGGACACTAGATATAATCTTTCTTAAAGATAGTTAAATTAAGAGTGACAACTAATGGAACTATCTCACTTCTCTTCATCGTTACTCAACTTAATTGATCGCTTACTTTTCTTTAATTATTCTAAGGTATGTTCTTTCTTTTCTTATTTATTTTATTTCTAACTTAGTAATCTAAAGAACAACACCATATTCTTCTACCATCTTATTCTTAACTTAATATTTTATTTTCTTTTTATAAAACTGAGAAGACAAGTACTAACTTTGATTTTAGTAATTAAAAGAAGAAACTTACTCAATTGCTTCCATTGTTGTCCCTCCCTGTGAATAATGACCCGCATTGTCACTTGCTATAGCGGTAGCATTGAGGACCTAACACTTCTCTAAACGCAGTATTTTTCTATGCAGGTTTGGCTTAATCACTTGACCTACATACAAATCAAAGTGAAATTGAAGTTTAAAAGTTTTTTTTATAAATAATTCCATTTACCAGATGCATTCACCAATGCAAAAAAAATAATAAAATCTTATATACTGACTGGAAACACTCCAACTCAGTTTGAGATCCCTAAAGGACACCTGATAATACTTCAAAAGCATGCTTGAAGCGTGATCATCCTGTTGGTTAAAAAGATAAAAATTTTCAAAAAAAAAAGGAACTATAAGTACATATTTCAAAGGAGATAAATTTTCAAAAGTACTATTGAAGAGAAAATAATTGATCAATTTACAATTAATGAAGAAATAGCCTCTAAAGAGGCACATACACCTAAAAAAGAGCAAATATCTCAAGAGATCTCTTTAAATTATATGAGTACAAGAGAAAGTTGGGATGGAAAGAAAATTATTATTAATGTATGTATATATGCGGTCGCTCTAGATATTTTAAATGAGGATCCTAAAGCAAAAAATGTAACACTCCAGTAAAGATCAATATCCTTGAAGGATAATTAACTGGTACAATCACAAAATGAGTTTAATACACCCCTGAAACATGGAAGACCTGTCATTGCAAAGGACATGGTTCCTCATAAGAGAAAATTATAAGAATTGAATAAGAAAATTGATACTCTGGAGGAGTCCATGAAATAAAAGAAGACAATAGAAATGAGTACCCTAGAAGATTACATGTACCAAAAGGATGTCATAAAAATGAGACCCTCAGAAGAGTACATGTAACAAAAGAATGCAATAGAATTAATAAATAAATAATAAAAAATCTCTGAAGACACAACACTACTATAGAAAAGGGATTTCACGTCGGCTAAGAACCAACATTAAAAAATAGCATCTAACGTCTCTCTGGCCGACATCTATCTTCAACTTTCCACGTCATTTTTAAAGTGACATTACAATTTATATTTTTCATGTCGGTTCTTTAAAGAACCGACATAAAAAACTTAACTTTCCACATCGGTTATTGAAAAATCTGGCGTCGAACTTTACTTAGAAAGGGATCTATCCACGTTAGTTTTCAAAATAACCGACATGGAAAATTATTATAACCGTAGCTATATACTTAATTTTAAACATCGATTATAACTATAACCGACGCGTAAAGGGTTACTAGACGTTGATTAATTAAAGAATAGACGTGTAAAGTGTTATAGACGTCGATTTTAAACCGACATCTTATATTTAATTTTATTTTTTAAATAATAAAATAAAACTTTCTGTAAATATCAAACAGAAACAGAAACACACAGATTGTAGCACAGATCACACACAGATTGCAGTATCAACCAACCAGCTATATATCAGCCTGTACATATCAAAAACAAATTGCAGCCAACAACCAGGCATAGTACTCATTAATAAAATCCCACATATGCATATATATCATCAAACACATAATTAGTTCAGCCAATCAATTCACACACACATATATATAATGAGAATAAGAACAATTTAACATAATACATAACACACACACACACACACACAGTTTTTATACAAGATTCTCCAAAAAAATTACTTAATTACTATCAATACACTTCAGTAAATAAGTAACCCACTCTTCTTGAACTTTCAACAATTCCATAACTGTATATGCCATTTTATTTTCATCAGACTGTAAATATATTTAATTTCTGTTTATGTTAATTGTAAATACTAACAAAAAAGCATAAACTTTCAGAAGTTCAGAAGATTTTACCTTTCCAGAAATAGGATTAATTTGTAAAGCTATGATTTGACACATAAACATTATAATATAATATCCATACACAATGGAATCTAGTTGATGGGGACACTATAAAAATTGAAATATATGAGTTAAGAAAAGTTAAAAACTTAAAGTTTTTTCATCGATTTCTAAAATAATTACCTGAATCCTTCTCCATGAAGTATGTCTACCCCGTCGTCTTGGATTCAAAATGGTGAACGCCCTATTCATAAATTACAGAAAATAAACAAGATTATTAATAAATATTTTAGAAGTATTTGATGCATTAATAAATATAAAATAGATTAAATACTCATAAATCAATTACTTTCTGGATATCTTTTCGCACTTCGCCCCTTAACGAATCGAACCAGTATATAAGAGAAGAGCTCATGTCAACCACGCATGAAGTCCAATGGCCATTACAAGTAAATTCATATATGAGAAAATTAATTAAATTTGTGTGACAATTAAATTTTATTATTAGAATATTTATGCTTACCCTGTATTGTATGATGCAAAATACAACCTGTTGCCACGTCCACCTCTTTGCAATGTGTTCATGATATAGCGAGCTTTCAACTCTGTTTCATCTACATAGCTAGCCACAAGTCCTATATGATATGAACAAAATAAAATCATACAAGTGACTCAAGCTCATGTCTACACACCAATCATATAAGGACCTAAAATTATAAGAAATTACCAAGATGGTTAAATATAAAATAATTATTATTTTATTAATTAAAAAACATACATTAATTACTTACTTCATGTACAAACTGATACATGTCGCACTTATCTCCTAGCGGCATATGAACCTCTCGAGGTTGTTACGCTCGAGGTATATGGCCATTTCGGTTGAAAATAGCTCTATATCCACGGGTATTGTGATGATGGATCCCTCTCCCATACCCCATGCATATGCAGCCACTTTCACCAGTTTGCTATCGGTGGAGTAGTCACTGGCTGATTGAAGATTAGTCTCTAAAACTGCATATTTCATACCGCATCTTCAAATTTATTTAATATTAAATTCTGCTAATAATACCTCCCTTGTATGTTTCTAGGTCTATGGCATGAAATAAAGAAGAAGACCTAAAATCACTATTTAATTGGTGATTAAAGGCCTATAAAGATAGCCATTGACCTAGGAGGGTGATTTTGTAAAAATCAGGGGTCCAAAATCAGAAACTAGGACCTGTAGCTGACAGAGGACCAACGCGACAGAGCGCAGCAGGCGGCGCCGCGCGCGCCGCGCCATTACAACCATGGCCGTGTTTTCGGGGCAATACTAGTGCACCCGCTCCCGTGTTTTGGGCCAAAGGTTATCCCCATGGCCCTCGTTCTCCTGGTGCCTATAAATACCCCCTGGGTTCTGAAGAGGGAGAGTTAGGGTAGTTTTCTTCTTCATGTTGTAGTTTAAGATAGTTTAGGTTAGTTGTTCTTCTTCTTCCTCTTTGTATTTTTCATTTCTTGTAGATCTTATAATACGAGAGAAAGTGGTACATGGTTGGAAAGTAAGAATGCTTGTAAACGAAGGTGACAAGCTATGAAAGGTTCTCTCTATACCTCTCTTTATTTTCTCTCTAACTCCTTTTATATGTTTAGCTAATTTTCTCTCATGGCAACTAACTGCTAATCACTAACTTGCTAACTTCTTATTTGATAATCTATATGAATCTAATAGCTTCTACTTGGCCTTGCTCTTACAAGATCCATTGATGGCTCGTGATGATGGATCTAACACTCTAACATCCTAACTCTCTAACAAGCTAACATTATTTTAGTCCATGCTTCTCTTTTTTAGATTTAATGGTTCAAGTGTAACTTGCACTTGTTATGTTGAGTTTGGATGTGAAAGTTATCATATGGGTCATGCTCTGAAATGCTCTTGAACCAACAACTAGTGATGACCAATGATACATGTGAGGCAACTATCACTAAGAGGTTAGCATGGTTAGTAGGGCCATTAGTAGTTAGTAGTCATGAGTTTTCTTTCTTTTTCACTTTGTTTTAGAAATATACCAAAAATCACAAATACAATCTTTTCTATGTTTCCTACTTCTTCATGTTTCACCGTGATCTTCTCTTTCCATTTTTTGTTTTCTTTCTTTTCATTCTTTAAAACATTGAAGAATTTTTAACACACACGTGAATATTCTGGTAAAGCTTCTATCACCTCCCGTCCTTGTAAATTTGACTCATTTTAACCCCTATGCTATAACGGAAGTATTGAGGAAGCCAATGCACACACACTTTAAATTTTAATTTCAAAACATACACTTTTCGTGCGCGATTTTCTCCCGATCAAATTTTGACTCTGCAAATGTCTCCAAGCTCCATGGAGTCACAACCTGTACCACCTCCTTCCCTTTAGCCTTTGCCTGTCATGATACAATGGCCAAATAAAATTGTGCACATTTAATTTAAAATTTATAGCTATTCTTTAATTATGATGAATATACTCGTGTATCCAAAGTGATAAGTTTATTAGGCCATGACATGAAACTACCAATAGCATCACGGACGGTTGTCATCTCATCACGTGAAATTGGTAGAAGAGCATCCATATCTAATGAATTCACAATACTCACTCTTATATTATCAGATCCAATTGGTCCGCTGTGAATGATTTGATCATCACCGGTGTTGAAAGCTCATTGTGCGCCACAACATGTTTTTCATGTTCAATGGCCAAATTAATTAGAATAAACCCAACCTGAGATAGCCATATAATAAACATGACAAATAAGCATGTAATGGTGTAGGTGCATATGTGTGTACATGTATGTGTTTGTGTAAATATTAAATAAGATTACCTCTAAAATCTTGAATAAATCTTTTAAAATTGTACAACTTCCATTGCCGCTCTGCGGCGTATAATGGGGCGACTGATAGCTCGGTTGATTAATATTCATGTCAAATTCCCGCCGCATTTTTTGAATTTCAGATATGAAGGAAGCTATGAAATCATCTTCTCGCCTCTTATGTTCATCTTCTCGCCTCCTCCATTTATCTTCTTGAATTTTTCTTTCCTCTTGAAGTTTGACTTCCACCAAGCTAGCAACATCTTCGTTTGTAATACCTTGACAGTGTCGGCGAGAAGTATGAAAGTAGTTGGCATAGTATCCCTTTGTCTGGCGCTTCAAACACGACCGGGGTGCTCAGGCTTACCCAATGCTACGGATAGAACATCATTCATCCCAGATGAATGAATGTCTCCCTGAGATGCCGACTGAGAAAGATGGTCCTACAAAATTTTTTGAAGAGAAATACTTGTATTAGTCTCAAATAAGAGAAAACGGTTATGATAATTTTGTTATAAATTAAACACTTACAATTTCACTTGCAACAGCTTGACTTTCAATATTTATGCATGAACCGTCTTTTCTGACCTTAGCTTTAACCCACAACTTATGTCGGGAAATTGAGGATACAGATGAATCACCCTCAACTGATCTCTGGGATATCTATTGTACAATATATATAGAAAATATATAAGTAATAATCCACAAAAAAATATTTAAACATTAAAAATCAACACATAAAAAATTTTCTTGCCAGCTCTTGTTCAATTTGGGCATATCCTTTACGAGATAGTGTGTGAGGATAGATATTCAAATCCTTAATATTTTTATTCTTCTGACTTAAAGCCTATTTAAAAACAATTATTAAGTAAGCAATAAGATTTAGTAAGCATTAAGATTTCAAACAAGACATTTAATTATAAAACATTTTTTAGTTATGTTGTATTAACCTGAAAATCTATAGTACTATACTGAAATACGAACCGATCCCACACTTCATCATCAATGCAATCATATTCCAAGAGGGTGTTTCTGTTTTACTTTCATTTATGTCCTCCCTTATCAACTTAATTTTAAATTGCCTCCACATTTTTCTAGTAGAAATTAGTAAAGAATGACGGTACCCCTAATCCAATTCGATTATAGTCAGCAATATATCACAACAAATATTAATCTGTAGTGGGTGTGTGTGTGTGTGCGCGCGCCATACTTGATGTGTGTGTGTGTGTGTGTGTGTGTGTGTGTGTGTGTGATGGTGTACATATGTGTGTGCGCCATATATTCTTAATGTGTGTTGTGTGGTGGTGGTGTACACGTGTGTGTATGTGTGCCACGCTTGATGTGTGTATACCATATATGCTTGATGTGTGTGTTGTAGTGGTGGTGGTGGGTTGTGTTTGTGTGTGCCATACTTGACGTGTGAGTGTGTGTGTGTGTGTGTGTGTGTGTGTGTGTGTGTGTGGTGGTGTATATGTGTGTGTGTCATGCTTGATGTGTGTGTGTCATATATGCTTGATGTGTCTGTGTGTGGGGGTGGTGTGTGGGGGTACGCGCGCCCGCGTGTGTGCGCGCGCCATGCATGATGTGTGTGCCATATATACTTGAAGTGTGATGGTGGTGGGGGTTATGTGTGTGTGTGTGTTTATACAGACAATTAAATTATTCTAAGTTTACTTATAGAAATACCTTCCCAAATCTTATTCTTGAGCTTTTTAGGAACCTCGCGCCAATGGAAGATGTCAATAGAGACATAATGACGAGCCACACTTCCAAGGTAACTCATCAATTTTTTCTCAAAATTTTCAATCGATTGATTCTTCTCATTGAACCAAAATTTTCCTTCCCTGATAACTTTCTAAGATGAGATCACTCATCTTAGTAAAGCTCGAGTTCTCTTCTTTGTCATTCTTTCACTGCCACTACCCCTTCAACTGTTATACTCTGGATCCATATGCCTGTTAAGGAACATAAACATAATTTGTTAGAATCTCATCATAAGCATAATTTGTAAGAAACAATAATTTTCATAAATAAATAGATATATTATGAAAACTATTGAACAAATAAATGAATATACCTTTATATCTTTAATTTTTTCTATTTTTTATAACTTTTCTCCACTAATATTTTTTCAAAATGATCTTCTCGTATGTATAACTCGTCCTTGATGCTATCATTCCACATTACCCTCACTATTACCCCCTCTAGATAGACCGACTAAGAAAAAGGGAATATCATCAATATTATCCTCAGTATTGTTCATGTCATTACAATCAGGTGTAATTTTTTGCTTCATCGAGAGAACAATAGACCACTTTTTATCTGCAGGATCTGTGATATAAAATACTTGTTTTGCTTGTGATGTCAATATGAATGTATCCTCTTTGTGACCCTCTTTGTTAAGATCCACTAGAATAAATTCTAACTCGTTGACCTTCATGCCATTATTATTCTCCACCCACTTACAACGGAACATGAAAACATGAAACATAATGAAATCTAACTCCCATATGTCCTCGATCACCTTATAGTATGACATATTTACAAACACTGGTTTGTTGTCTTTGGCGCTAGAAATATACATTGATTGAGCCATTAAGGTCAGCCCACTATTTTGTACAGTGCAATTATTATCATGTGCTTTTGTGCAAAAATAATAACATTTTATAGAATATTCACAATAAGACAAGACGTCTGTGTGAGGACCATGTGCCAACCATCACAAATTTTTAGACATAGAATTTGATTTAGTTGTTAACTGATCAGCAACTCGATTTTAGAACCACTTAATGAACATTTGTTGTGTTCATCTATTACCTACTTTTCATTCTTGATTTAGTAGATTGGTGCGCCTTATATAGTCTATATAATCATTTATATAAGGTTGTACTTCATCAGTGTTATTAAAGACATATCTATGTGCTTGACACAATAAGTCTTTATTGACAGTAACGACAATCTGTTTAATTTTACCAAAGCCATATGTTACGTTAGTGCAACTCCTCTTAGGAAGTCCTATTTGATAAGTATTCATTGCAAAATTTAATTACCTCTTCATGTGTGTAACATTCAGCAATGCAACCTTCGAGTCAATTTCGGTTCCTCACATACCCTTTTAAGATTTTCATGTATCGCTCAAATGGATACATATACCTTAAGAAAACTGGACCATATAGTCTAATTTCTCTAATCAAATGAACCGTTAGATGCACTATGACATAAAAAAATGAAGGTAGAAAATACACCTCAAGCTGACACAGTGTAACCACAATATCTTTATGCAATTCTTCCAGTTTTGTTAGGTCAATTACCTTTCTACATATTACATTAAAGAAAAAACAAAGTTAGGTAATGGCATGACGGACATGTTGTGGCAGCATAGAACGTACAACTATAAGTAGCAACTGTTGCATCAATGCATGACAATCATAGGATTTTAAGCCAAACAACTTTAGATCTTTCATTAAAACGAGACTTTAAATATTTGATGAGTAACCACTTGGAATCTTAATCCCAGAAAGACACTGACATAAGTCTATCTTCTTCTTTCTAGACAAAGTATAGCATGCTGGTGGTAAAAAAGTATTTTGTTCCTTCTACTTTGGTGCCAACTACTTGCATATACCCATTTCAACCAAATCCTTTCTAACTTTGATTCCATCCTCAGTCTTACCGGTTATATTGAGTAATGTGCCAATAATATTATCGAATATATTCTTCTCAACATGCATTACATCAAAGCAATGTCTCACAAATAAAAATTTTCAATATGAGAGATCAAAAAATATTTACCTCTTCTCCATACATTCTTTCTACTGTAATTTTCTTTCCTTTACCATAACTTGCTCTAAGATAGTTCACCCGTTGATATACCTCTTCACCGGTCAATACCTTTGAAGCTTTTTCTTCTTCTGTAGAACCATTAAAAGCTTTCCGTAGCCTCCGATAACGATGGGACATGGGCAAGAATCTCCAAAAACTTGATTAGTCTCTAAAATTGCATGTTTCATATTACATCTTCACATTCATTTAATAATAAATACTGCTAATAATTGTCTTCTTTTGTGATTCTAGGTCCATGGTGTGAAAATAAAGAAGAAGACTCGAAATCACCATTTAATGGGTGATTAAAAGCCTATAAAGATATCCATTGACCTATGAGGGTGACTATCAAAATCAGGGCCCAAAATCAGAAACCAGGACATACAGCTGATAGGGGACTGACGCGACAGGCGCAGCAGGTGGCGTTGCGCGCGCCCCGCCAGCGATTTGGGCCAGGGTTTGTCCCCCTGGTCCCCTTTCCCCTAGTGCCTATAAATACCCCCTTGGGGGTTCTTCAGAGAGATATCTAGAGAGTAGGGTAGTTTCTTTTTATGTTATAGTTTAGGTTAGTTTAAATTAATTCTTCTTCTTCCTTTTCTTTGTGTTTTTCATTTCTTTTAAATCTTGTAATAGGAGAAAGAGTGATACATGATTGAAAAGTAAGAGTGCTTATAATAAAAGGTGACAAACTACTAAAGATTCTCTCTTTACCTCTCTTTGTTTTTTCTCTAACTTCTTTTACATGTATAGCTAATTTTCCCTCATGACAACTAACTACTAACCGCTAACTTGCGAACTTCTTATTTGATAATGCACATGAATCTAATAGCCTCTACTTGGCCTTGCTCTTACAAGAGCCATTGATGGCTCATGATGATGGATCTAACACTCTAACATCCTAACTCTCTAACAAGCTAACATTACTCTACTTCAGACTTACTCTTGTTTAGTTTTGATAGTTTAAGTGTAGCTTGAGCTTGTTTTGTTGAGTTTGGATGTGAAAGTTATCGTATGGATCATGCTTTGAAACGCTCTTGAACCAAGGACTAGTGATGGCCAATGATACAGGTGAGGTAACTATCACTAAGAGGTTAGCTTGTTAGTAGAGTCATTAGTAGTTAGTAGCCATGAGTTTTCTTACATTTTTACTTTATTTTAGAAATATATCAAAAATCACAAAAACTATTTCTTCTATGTTTTCTACTTCTTCGTGTTTCACCATACTCTTCTCTTTTCATTCTTTGTTTTCTTTTTTTTTTATTTTTTCAAATATTGAAGAACTTTTAACATACACGTAAACATTCTAGTAAAACTTTTATCGCTTTCCGTCCCTGTGGATTCGACCCGTTTAGCCTCTATGCTATAACGGAAGTATCGAGGAAGTAAAAGCATAAACTTTAACTCTTGATTTTAAACATACACTTTTCGTGCGTGATTTTCCTACAATTAATTTTTGGCGCCATTGTTGGCGATGGGAACGATTTAATTTCACATTTTTGTTAACTTTTCTTCTTTGTTTTTAGTGTGCAGGTCAAATTCTTTAGCATTGCAAAAGTCCACACTTTTTCTTGCATGGTTGGGTAAATTCTTATATATTTTTATATTTTGCTGCTAGTTTTTGTTTATATTACCTGTGCACTATAATAATAATTAAGAACTAAAATATATAAATTAGATGTTTTAAAACGGTTTAGACATTTGCATCTAGGCACGTGTCAATTTCAATTCTGATATTCTGTATTTTATTCTTATGTTGTTGTGATCTTGACGGAGGTGTACTTATTGCATTAAATATAGTTAGGACAAACACTTCAGTAATTTACTCGATTTTTTGTGTTCATTCTTATCTATATTGCACACTTGCACGAGTTGAACTTAATGGCAAAACCCAATACAACATAAGGTGGGAAAGTCATTACTTTCCCTTAGTCTAAAAATCACCTCCCCACTTACACAATCCAAGCCTTAATAAAAATTACTAGATATTGGACCCTAGGGATATTTCGGACTCATTTAAGATATTGACCTAAGGGGAAAGTTGTTAGAAGTTGACTCTTGTCAAATCGGTGTCTAAGGTTTGGGATTGAGAGGCGAAACCTCAAAGAATAGTGGTTTGACATAATTAGGCTCATTTCTCCAGCACGGATACCTATCACTGATCTTGGCCCTACCTGGCCGATTAAGTCATAGTCAGATTCCGACAATATACCCCCCGTGGACAGTCTAACCAGTTAGGAGTCGTCTAGGTCTAAGTCAAACCTAGCATAGGCTTTTTTCTTTTTCTTTTTCTTTATCTTTGTTTGTTTGTTTGTTTGTTTGTTTGTTTTGTAAATTGTGAAATAGATTTTAACAACAATAATTTTTTCAATCATAATATGAATTCATATTTCACCCCGATCTCATTTGACTCGGATAACTCCGACACAGCTATATACAATATAAACCAATCATATATGCCAGATTGGGTTTATCTGGCTCAATATGATCTATACCCCAATCCTATGACTATAATTTTTAAAATAATTTTCACTTTTCACAGATTTCATGAGAATTCACCTCCCCCGAGTTAAATTTCAACCACTTTGTCCATAATTTTCACAATATTCATTCTCTGTTTTTGATTCATATACTCCTTTTCTGAACCACCAATTGAAGAAAAATCATCATTGAAAAGGAGTTTGAAAGAAGTGATAAAGGCCCTAAAATAATTTGAAAAAATGGCAGCCTCATCATGTCCACAAAATGCCCAAAATTCATGCAGTTCTTTTCTTGAACGACTCAAAGGAAAATCATTGTGGGAAAAACTATAGAATTTGTGCAAGAGACCGACCGCATAGTACAAAATATGATTGACTTTTCATGACCACCAAATGTTCATACGACTCACGAATCATGTCATTTTAGAAATCCAGCTTCAATTTTATTATACCAACCTGAACTTGACCAACATCAAATTCTTGATAGTTTGACAAGTTATCCAATTGCTGAAATTGAACTTAATGATGAATGTGAACCTAAGCTTCAATTTAACGATTCGAGTTCAATCCTTGAATCAATATCGACTTCTGTAGTGTTACCTATACTAAGTAACATTTTTGGGCCAGTTTTGATTCCCATAATTTTTTAATTTGAATCGATCATTTCACCCATTCACATTCCTTTCGTAGACAAAAATCAAGATTCAATTTCATTACATTCATTTGAACTTGCCTAAAATTTTGAAAACCACCTTGACATTTTGGCAAGTTATCCTTTTTTCAAAATTAAACTTGAGCTTGAAAGTGATCCTGAACCTCAAGTTGGCAATTCCATTTCACTTTTTGATCCAATAATGACTCTGATATCTTTATCAAATTTTTTCTCTATTTCGGAGTCAACATTGAATCTTGTACCAGCACATCGTGAAATTGAGTCCCTAATATCTTTTGATCACATTTCAGTGATGTGAAAAGCGTGTGAACATCAATTCTTTGGTCTGGACCCCATTTTTGAACTAATTTCGACTCCCCCTTTTGAATCTCGACTTGATATGAGCCAAATTTCTAAGTCGGTATCAATTTTTATTACAGTTCCATTTGAGTCCAAATCAATTATTTCCCAAAATTATACTTCATTGTTGGACAAGGATGCTGAAAAAAATGACTCAGTAATTATTTTTGAAAATTGAAAATTAGATGGGGATAAATTTTTAAGGACCATTTGTTAGCCCAAGGTTACAATCACCCGTTTTAGTATGTTTTGATGATTACAAAACATATGTAGTTATTTGTACTAATCATGTTTGTTGTTTAAGTGTGTTTCAGGGTTCTATAGATTCATGAAGCATTCTTCCCTAAAGGAAGGTGGTTTTGACTCAAGTCACCTCATTTCGGCTCAAGTATCAAGCTTGCAAGATCACATATGGAGAAGCCCACTTGAAGACCTTGTAGTCATTTAGAATCAATGTAAGAAATATTTTGTTAAGTTTGAGGTTGTAGAATATTGGCTCTAGGACACACACACATTTTTTCAAAAAATACAGTTTTTAGTTTTGATGTTTTGTTAAAGTTCATGCCTTGGTCTCTATACATGATTCAATGTTTACAAATTTTATATCTTGTTTATATCATGTATTTCTATTTTTCCAGCATGATACTTAGTCAAATTTTCCTACAAAATTATTCTAAAAATTTTCCAAAGTTCAAAATTTTTCAGTCTGTTTTTTTCTGTTTCAGGCTGGACCAGCCGACCGCACCGGTCGACCGGATCCTGTGTCAGGACGTGCACGCTTGTGCCGGGCAGAAAATAGATTGCTTACTATTTTTTTGTCGGTCGGCTGAATGGTCGACCGACCAAAAGTTTCTGCTCTCTGTTTTTTTTGTCGGGCGGCCGACCGGTCGACTGACAGCACAAAACTGTAATACCCCTCTCCCGGAATACGTGCTTAGTTACGTATTCAGTCTTTCGATCGTATTTTCCGATTTACCTTCCGTAATTGATCAATTTTAATTTCAAATATCATTTTCCAATATTTTAGATTTTATGTGATTTTCTGGAATTTTCTGGAATTAAAATGAATTTCTCCGAAACCGGTGTCGGCCAGTGCCGCTGACCGATTTCCGAATTTTTATCTTCCAAACAGTTAGGAATTTTTAGAAAGTCCTTTAGACTTTATTGCTTAGAATCATATTTCTTACTTATACACTTTTTCTGAGAATTTTGTGAATTTATGAAAATTCTTTCGGAGTCGGTAAATAGTTCCGGGATTTTTAATTTTAAAACTATACAGTATTTCTTCAAACGAATTTCACCTTGAGTCTTCAAATATTATTCTTGATTTTTGGTAAAATTTTCAGATCATTCCGAGATACTTGAATTTCGGGCATTTTTTCAATTGTTGCAAATTCCATTTTCCACCTTATGTGCCACCTCATTTCCCACTCACCCTTCACCTAACCCCACTCACTCTCTCTCCTTCCCATGGCTGGCCAAGTGGCCAAGTGAGGGACACCTCACCCCCCTTCTTTTGCAAGAAAACCCCTCACATCCACCTTAATTCCACTCCCTTACAAAAAATCCCAACCTATATATGCATTTCCATTTGCAAATTTCCCCTTTTTTCTCATTTCTTCAACAAGAGAAGAATTCTCTCAAGATCTCCTTCTTCCTCAAGCAAAAACCCTAACTCCAAGAACCCAATCTCTTCACCTCCACCTCAAGATCCCAAGGGTTTCTTCTAGGGCTTCATCAAAGACTTCAACTTCAACCACTACTCCCAAAAGCAACACCAAGAGCAATTCTTCAACTCAAGCTTCAACAACAAGTGTGGATTGAAGCCACCATCTCCATCCTTGGATCAAGTCCCAATTTAACCTATCCTTGTGAGTATCTTTACTCACCAAGACCTAGATTACCCTCTATTTACTTGTGATAGTAATTCTTGCAAAATGGTCCCATAAAAATCCTATTTTTAGGTCATCAACACTCAAATCCAACCTTTCCATGTAAGCAAATTACTCATCAAGGCTAGTCCCTGTTCTGGTGTACTTGTATTGATAGATCAGGTCCCCTAACAACATAAAAATCCTATTTTTAGACTGATAGAACCAACCAAAGTGAAATCTGATTTTTCTGCCTTAACAGCAGCAGATTTCAGAGGATCGGTCGATCGGCAGTCGACCGATCACTCTACTGATGTGCACCACGTGCACAGCTTTGAGCTGGCGGTCGACCGGCAGTCGACCGCTGACTCGACCGACTTAGGATTTAGATGTGGACCGGTCGACCGGCAGTCGACCGGCCAAAACCTGGAGCTCACGGCATCTGCACGGTCGACCGGCAGTCGACCGGGAGCCGACCGCCAGTTATATCCCCAGTCGACCGGCAGTCGACCGGGAGTCGACCGACAGCCTAATTCCGGGCCAGATTTTCAGACTCCTTTCCTTTTGATTTCTGATCTTACCCTGATGTATATATGCTGTATTAGTCTTGTTATATTTCATACCTGTACTGCATGACATGTTACCTGATAGATCTTGCTTCATTATGCTTCATGACTTGTTGTTACATATTTCTATTCCATAACTTGTTAAATATGAAATATCACCACCTCTTCATGCTATCACTAAAACACCAAGCATGATGCACTCGAACTTTGTATAAAATAGACCAACTTATGCTGGGTCAGGGGGAAATATGCGGAATATCGATATGTGTTCGTGTTTACAGTGATTTTAGGTATATTGTACAATTATGATTCCGGTCCGACCTGTGGTACTCCAGGGGACCGAGGGGAGTGCTTGCTCCCTATTCCTGTTTACTGTCATGACAAGGGCATACATAAGTCCCTCCTGTTAGGCCTTGCGGCTGGTTCCGTCTTCAAGCAACGGAACACCCTGGACCGTGGTCCCGGGCATGCACGGGACCCACTGTAAACATAGTTCGTCGATACAACCGCTGTTTCCAATAACAACCTTGTTTCACTAGGATATGGATCTATGTGCTCTGGGACGCTGGGTCACATAGCTAGATATCACAGTAAGACAAGTAATAATAATAAGACGTTAATTGTAGATTTGTTGCATATGATCTTACCTTATTGAGTTTGCATCGCTTGTTATTCGTTGCTATTTATTGCAACTTCATTGTCTTTATTCATGATCCTCATGTCACTTGACTATCTTTTATTTGTTATTATATGTCTTGACCCTTTGGATTTGCATATTCAGATTCTGAGGCTTGGAACGAAGTGGAGCCTTCCACAGAGGACCGGGCTTATCTTTGTGAGCAGGCTGACCGGCTCTAGTCCTATCGTGCTCGACTCTTCCTTTTGGTTCACGGGATCTCCATCCATTTCGTGAGCGTTTTTGTATTTTTGGTTGTATATTGTTCTTTTGGACTTGGGTTGTGATAAAGGACACTTGTAAAGTGATATTGCTTATCATAACTTGTATAACTTTGTACTTATATTTTGTAAGTTGGCATATGAATATACCACGCTGTGCGTTGTACTCTGATACTTATTGTACTTAATGCTTAGCGTATATACGTGGGGGCACTATCTGACCTACGTATATGCGTTGCAGTGACGTTCCCGTATCATTGGGATCGGGGCGTTACAGGTTGGTATCAGAGCCTAGGCTCTCAAACCTAAAAGTACAATCAAGTGACAAATTCTAGTAATTTGCTAATGCCAACTACAATGTACAAAGTTGTCTAGTCCTCCTTGATTCCGTCCTTGATTCATTTCCTCGTGTCCTAAACTCCTTTCATTTGTTTCCAATTCCAGATCTTATCCCTTTCGGTATGGAGAGGCGATCGGGTCGTAACAACGTCGGGCAAGTACCGAATGGACCCGTAGGAGGGGAGAGTGCTGATATCCTGAAGGTCATTCAGACCATGATGGAGAACCAGCAGCAGCAGACTGAGCTCCTCAGGCAGGAGTTGGCAGCCCCAAAGGAGCAAAGGCCTGGGAACGTGTCAGATTTCCGGCGGCTACAACCGGCCATCTTCACGGGAGTCGAGAAACCATTGGATGCTGAACAATGGTTGACGGACACCACTGATTTGCTGAACGCCGCCCGAGTGCCTAAGGAGAACCAAGTGGAGGTTGCCAAGATTCAGTTGAAGGACATAGCCCGGACTTGGTGGTTGGCCGAAGAGGCCAGATTGGAGAATCCTATCTCCTGGGATACTTTCTCCAAGAGCTTCTACAGTCGATTCTTCCCTGCTACTGCTCAGAAGGACATGGAGGAGCAGTTCATCAGACTACAGCAAGGGAACAAGTCCGTGGATGAGTATGCCGCGGAGTTTCTCAGACTGAGCCGCTTTGCCCCGTACATGGTGACGGATGGGGAGAAGAGGGCAAGCAGGTTTCAGCAAGGTCTGCAGATGGACATACAGGTCCTCTTGATGCCCCAGCAGCTGAAGACCTATTCAGAGGTTCTCACCATCGCTCGAGAGGTGGAGCGTGGGTTAGAGAAGAAGCAGGAGGATCAGATGAAGAACCAGGCCATGAAGAGGCCGTTTGTACCGGTGGGTAGAGGAGGACCGTCCAGAGCGGCGAAGGTCCAGGCTAGGCAGCCATTCAGAGCAGTTCCTTACCAGATGGCTCGACCAGGTCTTATCTGCAGCTTTTGCCAGAAACCAGGACACTCCCAGCAGAATTGCCGGAGGGCAAACGGATTGTGTTTGGTGTGTGGAGCACGAAACCATGCCGTAGAGACCTGTCCACACAGGAGAATGGGGTTTGCTAACCAAACCTTGCCGGCACCTCAAGAGCAGTATGGGCAGAGGGTACTACCAGGGCCAGTGGGGCAGAGGAACCAGGGACCAGTGATGAGGAGAGCTCTTCCCCTTCCTCCACCGCATGTTGTTCGCCCAGTGCAGAGAGGAGCCAGGACGGCAGCAGGACGTGGTAGAGGTCAGGCCTACAACCTGACAGCAGTTGAGGCTGAGGCTTCAGAGGAGGTGATTACAGGTAACATCAGAGTTCATTCAATACCTGTTCTCGCTCTCTTCGATTCAGGTGCATCCCACTGTTATATCTCCGATCATTTTGTAGCTTTACATTCTATACCTGTTAAGGCTTTAGACCGCAAATGGGAGATAAGTACAGGGAATGGAGTAGTTATATCTTCTAGAGTTTGTGCTGACTGTCCAGTGGAACTTTGTGGGAAGATCTTGGCCATAGATATGCTCGTACTAGACACCAAAGGGTACGACGTAATCTTAGGCATGACCTGGCTCAGTCAGTACTATGCAGTGATCGACTGTAGAGGGAGGAAGATCAATTTCAGAATCCCACATCAGCCGGAGTTCCAGTTTAGTGGAGAGGTGAAGCCTGCTAAGAAGAAGATTCAGATGACCACTTCGGAGGTTCAGAAGGGAGTGCCAGTGTGGGATGAATTTCCAGAAGTCTTTGCTGAGATTTCAGGACTTCCACCGGAGAGGATAGTGGAGTTCTCCATTGATACAGTTCCAGGGACAGCTCCTATATCTAAGGCTCCGTACAGGATGGCACCGACGGAGTTGGAGATCTTGAAGAAGCAACTGCAGGAATATTCAGACAAGGGACTGATTCGACCAAGCACTTCACCATGGGGCGCTCCAGTGCTATTGGCGAATAAGAAGGATGGTGGTAAGAGACTTTGTATTGATTATAGAGAATTGAACAAAGTCACTATCAAGAACAAATATCCCTTACCCAGGATTGATGATTTGTTTGATCAGCTTCATGGAGCCCGTGTATTTTCTAAGTTAGATTTGCAGTCGGGTTACCATCAGCTGAGGGTGAAGAAGGAGGATGTTCCGAAGACGGCATTCAGGACCCGATATGGCCACTATGAGTTCCTGGTTATGCCTTTCGGAGTCACAAATGCCCCTGCAGTTTTCATGGACTTGATGAACCGAGTGTTCTCTCCTTACCTGGATCAGTTTGTAGTTGTATTTATAGATGACATTCTGATCTATTCAAAGAATTATAAGGAGCATGCAGAGCACTTGAGAATTGTGTTGCAGACCCTTCAGCAGGAGCAGCTTCATGCCAAAAGGAGCAAGTGTGAATTCTGGTTGGACAGCATAGCTTTCCTTGGACACATAGTTTCAGCAGAAGGAATTTCGGTTGATCCTAGTAAAGTCCAGGCAGTGAAGAATTGGCCAGTTCCGAAGACGGTGACTGAGATAAAGAGCTTTCTTGGACTAGCCGGATATTACAGGCGCTTTGTCCAGGATTTCTCTAGACTTGCAGCTCCGTTGACCAGGCTCACCAGAAAGGGGGAGAGATACATATGGACAGAAGAATGTGATACAGCATTTGAGCAGTTGAAGCAGAGGCTTATTTCAGCTCCAATCTTGAGGACTCCTTCAGGAAGAGGAGGGATGGTCATTTTCTGTGATGCATCAGGTAAAGGCCTGGGGTGTGTGCTTATGCAACATGATCATGTTATAGCATATGCATCTAGGCAGTTGAAGCCTCATGAGAGGAATTACCCAACTCATGACTTGGAGTTGGCGGCTGTGGTATTTGCTTTGAAGATCTGGAGACACTACCTTCTGGGAGACAAAGTGTTGATATACACAGATCACAAGAGCCTCAAGTATATTTTCTCACAGAAGGAGTTGAATATGAGGCAGAGGAGGTGGTTGGAGCTTATGGCGGACTACGATATTGACTTGCAGTATCATCCAGGCAAAGTCAATACCGTTCCAGATGCACTGAGCAGGATGCCAGAGAACAGAGTGCTAGTCCACCTCACGCAGCAGAGGGAGTTGATTCAGGAGTTCATCAGATTGGATTTGATGTTAGTACAAGGAGGTGATAAGGCCGGGCAGTTCATGGCTTTACAGATCCAGTCATCATTGATAGAGGAGATCAAGGAAGCTCAGAAGGAGGACCCCAGATTGCAGACATTCAGAGCTCAGGTGGAGGCTGGATTGAGGTCGGATATCTGCATTCACCCAGATGGTGCATTGTATTTTGGAGATAGACTTTGTGTTCCCCAAGGAGAAGTCAGACAGAAGATTTTGGAGGAAGCACACAGTTCAGCTTATTCTATACACCCTGGGGGAAACAAGATGTACCAGGACCTGAAGAAGCACTTTTGGTGGAATGCTATGAAGAGAGAGATAGCCCAGTTTGTTGCCAAGTGCTTGGTTTGCCAGCAGATAAAGATCGAGCATCAGAGATCAGCTGGACTTCTTCAACCTTTACCGATACCCGAATGGAAGTGGGAGCACATCACCATGGATTTTGTGACGGCATTGCCTCGGAGTCCCAAGGGTAATAATACTGTGTGGGTAATAGTTGATCGCCTCACCAAGTCAGCTCACTTCATACCATTCAGGGTAGGCCAGTCGACAGAGGTTCTGGCAGACAAGTATATGAAGGAGATAGTTCGTCTGCATGGAGTTCCAGTTAGTATTGTATCAGATAGAGACACCAGATTCAGATCTCATTTCTGGGAGAGTCTCCAAGAGAGTCTGGGAACTCGTCTGAAATTCAGTACTTCTTACCATCCTCAGACAGACGGGCAATCTGAGAGGACTATCCAGATCCTTGAAGATATGTTGAGGGCTTGCATGATTGACTTCGGAGGATCATGGGAAGACCATCTTCACTTGGCTGAGTTTTCATATAACAACAGCTATCAGGCAAGTATTAAGATGGCACCCTTTGAGGCATTGTATGGAAGGAAGTGCAGATCACCGATCTGTTGGGATGAAGTCGGTGAGAGGAGTCTTTTGGGACCGGAGATCCTGATGCAGACGACAGAGAAAGTCAGGGTTATCAGAGATCATCTCAGGGCTGCTCAGAGCAGACAGAAGAGTTGGGCAGACACTCTAAGGAGGCCATTGGAATTCCAGACCGAAGATCATGTGTTCTTGAAGATATCACCTACCAAGGGTGTAATCCGGTTCGGTACACGTGGGAAGCTAAGTCCGAGGTATATCGGCCCATTCGAGATCCTGGATCGTGTGGGAGATGTGTCTTATAGATTGGCGTTGCCGCCATCTTTGGACGGGGTGCATAATGTCTTCCACGTGTCTCAGTTGAGGAAGTATGTCAGGGATGACAGCCATATTCTGGATCATTCCGAGCTGGAGCTACTACCGGATTTATCATACCAAGAGCAGCCGATGGCCATTCTGGATAGGAGTGTCAAGACACTGAAGAACAGAGCTATTCCATTAGTATTGGTGTCTTGGAACAGGCATGCACCAGGAGAGGCCACTTGGGAACGAGAGGACGTTATCCGGGAGCGTTATCCCCAACTTTTCACATCCTGATTTGGTATGACTCTTTCCTTCTACCCTTCTTTCCCGTTATCTTTCCTTGTATACGTATCTATCTGTTGCTTTTCCTGTTATCTTTCACCTTATGAAATTTCGGGGACGAAATTTTTGTAAGGTGGGTAGATTGTAATACCCCTCTCCCGGAATACGTGCTTAGTTACGTATTCAGTCTTTCGATCGTATTTTCCGATTTACCTTCCGTAATTGATCAATTTTAATTTCAAATATCATTTTCCAATATTTTAGATTTTATGTGATTTTCTGGAATTTTCTGGAATTAAAATGAATTTCTCCGAAACTGGTGTCGGCCAGTGCCGCTGACCGATTTCCGAATTTTTATCTTCCAAACAGTTAGGAATTTTTAGAAAGTCCTTTAGACTTTATTGCTTAGAATCATATTTCTTACTTATACACTTTTTCTGAGAATTTTGTGAATTTATGAAAATTCTTTCGGAGTCGGTAAATAACTGATTCCGAGATTTTTAATTTTAAAACTATACAGTATTTCTTCAAACGAATTTCACCTTGAGTCTTCAAATATTATTCTTGATTTTTGGTAAAATTTTCAGATCATTCCGAGATACTTGAATTTCGGGCATTTTTTCAATTGTTGCAAATTCCATTTTCCACCTCATGTGCCACCTCATTTCCCACTCACCCTTCACCTAACCCCACTCACTCTCTCTCCTTCCCATGGCTGGCCAAGTGGCCAAGTGAGGGACACCTCACCCCCTTCTTTTGCAAGAAAACCCCTCACATCCACCTTAATTCCACTCCCTTACAAAAAATCCCAACCTATATATGCATTTCCATTTGCAAATTTCCCCTTTTTCTCATTTCTTCAACAAGAGAAGAATTCTCTCAAGATCTCCTTCTTCCTCAAGCAAAAACCCTAACTCCAAGAACCCAATCTCTTCACCTCCACCTCAAGATCCCAAGGGTTTCTTCTAGGGCTTCATCAAAGACTTCAACTTCAACCACTACTCCCAAAAGCAACACCAAGAGCAATTCTTCAACTCAAGCTTCAACAACAAGTGTGGATTGAAGCCACCATCTCCATCCTTGGATCAAGTCCCAATTTAACCTATCCTTGTGAGTATCTTTACTCACCAAGACCTAGATTACCCTCTATTTACTTGTGATAGTAATTCTTGCAAAATGGTCCCATAAAATCCTATTTTTAGGTCATCAACACTCAAATCCAACCTTTCCATGTAAGCAAATTACTCATCAAGGCTAGTCCCTGTTCTGGTGTACTTGTATTGATAGATCAGGTCCCCTAACAACATAAAAATCCTATTTTTAGACTGATAGAACCAACCAAAGTGAAATCTGATTTTTCTGCCTTAACAGCAGCAGATTTCAGAGGATCGGTCGACCGGCAGTCGACCGATCACTCTACCGATGTGCACCACGTGCACAGCTTTGAGCTGGCGGTCGACCGGCAGTCGACCGCTGACTCGACCGACTTAGGATTTAGATGTGGACCAGTCGACCGGCAGTCGACCGGCCAAAACCTGGAGCTCACGGCATCTGCACGGTCGACCGGCAGTCGACCGGGAGCCGACCGCCAGTTATATCCCAGTCGACCGGCAGTCGACCGGGAGTCGACCGACAGCCTAATTCCGGGCCAGATTTTCAGACTCCTTTCCTTTTGATTTCTGATCTTACCCTGATGTATATATGCTGTATTAGTCTTGTTATATTTCATACCTGTACTGCATGACATGTTACCTGATAGATCTTGCTTCATTATGCTTCATGACTTGTTGTTACATATTGCTATTCCATAACTTGTTAAATATGAAATATCACCACCTCTTCATGCTATCACTAAAACACCAAGCATGATGCACTCGAACTTTGTATAAAATAGACCAACTTATGCTGGGTCAGGGGGAAATATGCGGAATATCGATATGTGTTCGTGTTTACAGTGGTTTTAGGTATATTGTACAATTATGATTCCGGTCCGACCTGTGGTACTCCAGGGGACCGAGGGGAGTGCTTGCTCCCTATTCCTGTTTACTGTCATGACAAGGGCATACATAAGTCCCTCCTGTTAGGCCTTGCGGCTGGTTCCGTCTTCAAGCAACGGAACACCCTGGACCGTGGTCCCGGGCATGCACGGGACCCACTGTAAACATAGTTCGTCGATACAACCG
The DNA here is from genome assembly GCA_038442645.1 of Agave tequilana. Classification (NCBI taxonomy): domain Eukaryota; kingdom Viridiplantae; phylum Streptophyta; class Magnoliopsida; order Asparagales; family Asparagaceae; genus Agave; species Agave tequilana. The sequence goes on from JAVJIF010032603.1 coordinate 118,724, forward strand.
CTGTTTCCAATAACAACCTTGTTTCACTAGGATATGGATCTATGTGCTCTGGGACGCTGGGTCACATAGCTAGATATCACAGTAAGACAAGTAATAATAATAAGACGTTAATTGTAGATTTGTTGCATATGATCTTACCTTATTGAGTTTGCATCGCTTGTTATTCGTTGCTATTTATTGCAACTTCATTGTCTTTATTCATGATCCTCATGTCACTTGACTATCTTTTATTTGTTATTATATGTCTTGACCCTTTGGATTTGCATATTCAGATTCTGAGGCTTGGAACGAAGTGGAGCCTTCCACAGAGGACCGGGCTTATCTTTGTGAGCAGGCTGACCGGCTCTAGTCCTATCGTGCTCGACTCTTCCTTTTGGTTCACGGGATCTCCATCCATTTCGTGAGCGTTTTTGTATTTTTGGTTGTATATTGTTCTTTTGGACTTGGGTTGTGATAAAGGACACTTGTAAAGTGATATTGCTTATCATAACTTGTATAACTTTGTACTTATATTTTGTAAGTTGGCATATGAATATACCACGCTGTGCGTTGTACTCTGATACTTGTTGTACTTAATGCTTAGCGTATATACGTGGGGGCACTATCTGACCTACGTATATGCGTTGCAGTGACGTTCCCGTATCATTGGGATCGGGGCGTTACAAAAACTGTGTTTTCTTTTTGTGGCCGGTCGACCGACCGGTCGACCCGAGCCCAACTGCTATATGCCAGCAAGGCTGACGGCCGACCGGGCCGGTCGACCGCCAAGCCTGCAGAGCCCCAACGGCTCTTTCCTCTTTGGTGATTTTCTGAAAAACTGTTTTAGAACTTTTTGTATGGCAGATTTTCTTAGTCTTTTGGGGACTTATTTTGGATCATATGAACTTAATTAAATCATATTTTAATCCCCTCCTCTCCTCATAAATAGAGGAGATAGGTCTCTTGCATATTGACCAAGAAATACTCCTAGTTTTCAAGTTTTCAAAAGAAAAGAAAAGTTTCAAAGCTCTCAATTTTTCTACATCATTCTTGGCTTTGTTTTTCAGTTGTGTTTTCTAGCAAGACCAATTTGCATTTGAGTTTTTCTCACTACACTTCTAGAGCCAAAATTCCAATCCTCATTCTATAAGGAGTTATAAAAGAGAAGTGTTGTAAAGAGTTTGTGATCATTATAGTGATCACTTGGTTACTTGTTCTTTGTGTTCCTCTTGTAGAGATATCTCTTTGGTAGAGATTTTTGTAAGTGGTGGAGTTCGGTACTCCGGTCTTCGGTAGACCATTGTAAAGTCCTCGGTGGATAGTGGAAACCCTTCACGGAGGTGAAGGCGGGGAGTAGAGCGGTGGCTCGAACCTCGAAACAAATACTTGTGTTTGTGATTGCCTTTTACTCTTGCTCTCTATTTCGCTTTATTTCAATTGCTCTCCATTGCTTGTCATTTTAGTTTGTGATATTGTTTCTATTACTTGTGACATATCTTGTGTGCATATCACCATTTCATATTATTCATTTCTTGATATACTGTCGATCTAAAACTCATACAACAAGATTGCATTGCGCACCTCCAACTCTTATTTAGAGGAATCACAAGGAAGGAGTTCAGAGCCCTTCACCGGGTATTCGGCTCTTAGTCTTGTTTTGAGTGATCGTTGCATCATTCATTCATAATTAATTTAAAAAGATTGTTAGATTAGCAATTACACCTATTCACCCCCCTCTAGGTGTTTTTCAATTGGTATCAGAGCATAGGTCTCTAGGCTCTTGGCTTAACAACCTTAGAGAGATCCTCTATTTGCTAATCACTTCATTCATCTTTCATACACTATCACTCAGTAAACATGGCCGATGGAATTAAGACCCCCCCAAAGTTTGATGGACTTAACTTTCCCATATGGAAGGTTAAGATGACCGTTTTCTTGCAATTTCTAGGAAGTCGAGTTGCAAAGGCCGTGACCAAACCCTTTAGTGCACCCCCGGTGATGAATCCACTTGGTCTGAAATTGAGACTAAGGAATTTGATGCCAATGCTAGGGCTCATTATGCACTCCTTCAAGCCCTTAATGATGATGATATATCTAGAGTTATTCATTGCAAGTCCGCATATGAAATTTGAACACATATGCTAGTTACACATGAAGGGACTTCACAAGTGAAGAGGGCTAAAATAGACCTTCTTCGGTCCCAATATGAGAATTTTTGCATGCTAGAAAATGAAAGCATAGATGATATGGTTACAAGATTTACAAAGATCACTAATGGACTTTCTTCTCTAGGTGATGCTATCGACAACGACCAAATAGTAAGAAAAATCATCCGGGCTCTTCCTCATTCATGGGAAGTAAAAGCAACTACCTTGAAGGAACTAAATGACAAGGAGGAGATGGAGCTAATAGGTCTCATTGGGAACCTCAAAACCATGAGACGGAGAGAAAAGCAAGAGAGGAAATGGCTCCCTCTAAGAAGAAAACTATAGCCTTCAAGAGTCAATCCACACACTCTGACGAAGACGATGAAGAAGAAGATGACGAAGAGCTCTCACTTCTTGTGAAGAACGTTCGGAGGATGTACAACAAGGCTAAGTTTTAAGGAAGAAGGAGATGGCAAGGAGGCAAAGAAGAGAGAAAAATTATTTGCTTCAATTGCCAAAGACCGAGTCACATTGTTGCCGAGTGCCCGGATAAAGTAAACCCTCCACCTCTAAGAAGCCTTACAAGAAGAAAGCTTTGAAGGCTACATGGGATTTCGAAAGCGAATCCGAGGAGGAAATTGACACCGCCAACATGTGCTTCATGGCTAATGAAAGCACAAGCAAGGTAACCCCTTCCACTTCTTTTGGTGATGAACTTTCCATGGATGAAATAGGAGAAGCATTTGTTAAACTTTCACATAACTATGATTTTCTTAAGAAAAAGTATTTAAAAATGAAAAAGGAAAATGAGTCTCTTAATCATCAAGTTTTTACCCTTTCTAAAGAAAAAGATGAATTACTTTCCACTCTTGTTTTCACCCAAAAAGATTTTGACAATTATAAGATTTCTTGCAAAGGTAAGTTTCCACAAGATGATAAAAATGAAATTACCATGCTTAAAGAGAAAATTGATTCTTTAGGAGTAGTTTTGAAAAAGTGTGAATTTGATAAAAGTAGACTTGAGGCTATGTTTCCTAAGAAACAAGCCCCTAAGAAGCAATCTCATGCTCATACTCATGCTCATGCTAATGTTTATACCACACAACCTCTACATCATGCCAAACCCCCAAAACATGCTCAACTTCACACACACACATCATGCATTCATGTATGGTAAAGTATTTTCATGTTCATATTGTGGCCTTAAAGGTCACTTAGTTAAGTTTTGCTATGATAGACTAAGTGCATCTCGTCATAATGTTTGGGTTCGTAACACTAACTTTCAAGGACCCAAGAAAATTTGGGTACCAAAGTCAACGATTTTGTTAAATGATGTATGTACCATCCAAGGCCCAAAGATGTAGAGGATTGTGGTATCTTAATAGTAGTTGCTCAAGGCATATGACTTGGGATATCAACAATTTTGCAACCCTATCAAGATACCATGAAGGTGGCACCGTCACCTTCGGAGATGACGCCAAGGGTAAAATCATCGGTATAGGTAATGTCAAACTTGGTACATCTCCTTTAATAGAAAATGTAGTTTTAGTTGATGGCCTCAAGCATAATCTCTTGAGTGTTAGTCAACTTTGTGATAAAGGTTTTGATGTTATTTTTGATAATGTAGTTTGTAAAGTTATTGATAGAATATCTAATACTTGTGTATTTTCCGGTTTTCGTGAAAATAATGTTTATATGATTGATATGCCTAATATGTATTGCAATATTACTTGTTTAAAAGCCCTCAATGATGACTCTTGGTTGTGGCATAGAAGATTAGGCCACATTTCTTTTGACCACATTTCTAGGTTAAACACAAAGGAAATGGTGAAAGGTATTCCTTGTTTGAATTTTGAAAAGGACCGGGTTTGTGACGCATGTCATTTGAGAAACAAACCAAGTCTTCTTTCAAGTCAATCAAGGATATCATGACATCACGTCCTTTGGAGTTAATCCATATGGATTTGTTTGGTCCTACTCAAACCAAAAGTCTAAGTGGGAATCATTTTGCATTTGTTTTGGTTGATGACCTTTCACGTTTTACTTGGGTTTTCTTTTTGGAACACAAAAATCAAGCTTTTTCACATTTCAAGCCTTTAAGAAAAGAGTTGAAAAAGAAAAGGATACTTTAATTTTAAGAATAAGAAGTGATAGAGGAGGTGAGTTCATTAACCTACCCTTTACCACTTTTTGTGAAGAACATGGAATTAAGCATGAACTTTCTTGTCCTAGAACTCCACAACAAAATGGAGTAGTTGAACGGAAAAATCGAACATTACAAGATATGGTTAGGACAATACTAAGTGAATATGGTCTCCCACATTATTTGTGGGCCGAGGCCGTTAATACATCATGCTATATATCAAATCGTGTTTTCTTATGCAAAAATACTTCAAAAACTTCTTTTGAGATTTATTTTTCTAGAAAGCCAAATGTATCTTATTTTAAAGTTTTTGGATGCAAGTTCTTTGTTTTAAATCCAAAAGATAACTTAGAAAAATTTGATGCTAAATCTTATGAAGCAATTTTTGTTGGCTATTCCAATACTAGTAAAGCCTATAGAGTTTTTAATAAGTCATCTTTAACTATTGAGGAGTCTATTCATGTGAAGTTTGAAGAATCTAACTTGTTTGTTAAGAATGTTATAGAATAGATTCTTTGGATGAAGGTTTGGAGAAAGTTACTTTGGAGGACTCACCTACTATTGGAGGCAAGCCAAAGGATGATGAAGGAAGTGAAGCTAAAGTAGAAGAGGCTCAAGGAAATAAAATTCAAACAATTGAAGTAGAGCCCACTCAACAACTTTCAAAAGATTGGAGATACAATCCACATCATCCCAAGGACCTCGTTATAGGTGAAGTATCTAAAGGGGTAACCACTCGCTCTAAACTTCATGATTTTTGTGGGCATTATGCTTTTATTTCTCATGTTGAACCCAAGAACGTCCTCGAAGCCGAGGCCGATTCATATTGGTTGCTAGCCATGCAAGAGGAGCTCAATCAATTTGAGCGCAACCAAGTTTGGCACCTTGTTCTTAGGCCCCACGATAGACCAACAATTGGTACTAAGTGGATCTTTAAGAACAAGTTGGATGAATCGGGTAACGTTGTTAGGAATAAAGCTAGGTTAGTTGCCCAAGGTTACACTCAAATCGAAGGAATCGATTTTGAAGAAACCTTTGCACCCGTAGCACGGCTTGAAGCCATACAGATGACACTTGCATTTGCATCATTTAAAGATTTTAAATTATTTCAAATGGATGCTAAAAGTGCCTTCTTAAATGGTTTTATTGAAGAGGAGGTGTATGTTGAACAACCCCCCGGGTTTGTTGATCCTACATATCCGGATTTTGTTTTTAAATTAGACAAGGCTTTTTATGATTTAAAACAAGCCCCTAGGGCTTGGTATGAAAGACTTTCTTCATTTTTAATTTCAAACGGTTTTAAGAAAGGCAAAATTGACACTACTTTGTTTACAAAATATGTAGATAATGATATTCTCATTGTGCAAATTTATGTGAATGATATTATTTTTGGTTCTACTAATGAATCTCTTTGTCAAGTTTTTGAATCATGCATGAAGGATGAATTCGAAATGTCTATGATGGGTGAGCTCAACTATTTCCTTGGACTCCAAATCAAGCAAAAGAAGGATGGGATTTTCATCAATCAAGCCAAGTACATAAAGGAACTAATCAAGAGGTTCGGGCTTGAAGGAGCTAAAGTGAGCAAAACTCCCATGGCAACAACTACAAAGCTTGATAAGGATGAACAAGGTAAAAGTGTAGACATTAAACTTTTTCGTAGCATGATAGGTAGTTTATTGTATTTAACGGCTAGTAGGCCGGATATTATATTTTCTGTTTGGCTTTGTGCTCGTTTTCAATCATGTCCTAAGGAGTCTCATTTAATTGCGGTTAAACGTATAATTAGATACCTTAAGGGCACTATTGAAATGGGTTTGTGGTATCCGAAAACCGGCCAATTTTCAATGACAAGTTTTTCGGATGCCGACTATGCGGGTTGTAGGGTAGCTAGGAAGAGTACAAGTGTAACATGTCAATTTCTTGGTAATTGTCTTGTTTCTTGGTCTTCTAAAAAGCAAAATTCGGTAGCCTTTTCAACCGCCGAGGCGGAGTATGTTGCAGCCGGAGCTTGTTGTGCACAAGTTCTTTGAATGAAACATACTCTCCTTGACTATGATTTGCATTTTGATCATATTAAAATATTTTGTGATAATACTAGTACTCTTCATATGACAAAGAATGCAAATCAACATAGTAAAACTAAGCACATTGATATTAGGTATCACTTTCTTAGAGATCATTATGAGAAAGGTGATATTGATATTGATTATGTTTCTACTGATTTCAACTTGCCGATATTTTTACAAAACCTCTAGACTATGCTAGATTTTCTTTTATTTGTGGTGAGTTGAATGTTTGCATTATAGATTCTTAAAAATTTTATTAAAAATTGAATTTTGTTTAACCCTTTTTGATGTATGACAAAAAGGGGGAGAAAAAGTTAGTTTGTTTTGGTGCTTTGTAACTTGTGTTTTATACTTATGTTTTACTTGTGTTTTGTATAGATTTTATGCCTTATGTATATTACTATTCATAATCATTTCTTTTATACATAGCATAATTTGAGGGGAGCTTCCAAGCTCCTTTCCATATTTTTGAAATAACTTATATGTTTTGTCATCCTCAAAAAGGGGGAGATTGTTGGCCCAAGGTTACAATCACCCGTTTTAGTGTGTTTTGATGATTACAAAACATATGTAGTTATTTGTACTAATCATGTTAGTTGTTTAAGTGTGTTTCAGGGTTCTATAGATTCATGAAGTATCAAGCTTTCCTAAAGGAAGGTGGTTTTGACTCAAGTCAGCTTATTTCGGGCTCAAGTATCAAGCTTGCAAGATCACATAGGGAGAAGCCCACTTGAAGACCTTGTAGTCATTTAGAACCAATGTAAGAAATAGTTTGTTAAAGTTTGAAGTTGTAGAATATTGGCTCTAGGATACACACACACATTTTTCCAAAAAATACAGTTTTTAGTTTTGATGTTTTGTTTAAAGTTCATGCCTTGGTCTCTATACATGATTCAATGTTTACAAATTTTATATCTTGTTTATATCATGTATTTCTATTTTTACAGCATGATACTTAGTCAAATTTTCCTACAAAATTATTCTAAAAATTTTCCAAAGTTCAAAATTTTTCAGTCTGTTTTTTTCTGTTTCAGGCTGGACCGGCCGACCGCACCGGTCGACCGGATCCTGTGTCAGGACGTGCACGCTTGTGCACGTCCGTCGGCCGACCGACCGGACTACCGGCAAAAAATAGATTGCTCACTGTTTTTTTGTCGGTCGGCCGAACGGTCGACCGACCAAAAGTTTCTGCTCTCTGTTTTTTTTGTCGGGCGGCCAACCGGTCGACTGACAGCACAAAACTGTGTTTTCTTTGTGTGGCCGGTCGACCGACCGGTCGACCCGAGCCCAACGGTTATATGCCAGCAGGGCTGACGGCCAACTGGGCCGGTCGACCGCCAAGCCTGCAGAACCCCAACGGCTCTTTCCTCTTTGGCGATTTTCTGAAAAACTGTTTTTAGAACTTTTTGTGTGGCAGATTTTCTTGGTCTTTTGGGGACTTATTTTGGATCATATGAACTTAATTAAATCATATTTTAATCCCCTCCTCTCCCTATAAATAGAGGAGATAGGTCTCTTGCATATTGACCAAGAAATACTCCTAGTTTTCAAGTTTTCAAAAGAAAAGAAAAGTTTCAAAGCTCTCAATTTTTCTACGTCATTCTTGGCTTTATTTTTCAGTTGTGTTTTCTAGCAAGACCAATTTGCAACTGAGTTTTTCTCACTACACTTCTAGAGCCAAAATTCCAATCCTCATTCTATAAGGAGTTGTAAAAGAGAAGTGTTGTAAAGAGTTTATGATCATTATAGTGATCACTTGGTTACTTGTTCTTTGTGTTCCTTTTGTGGAGATATCTCTTTTGTAGAGATTTTTGTAAGTGGTGGAGTTCGGTACTCCGGTCTTCGGTAGACCATTGTAAAGTCCTCGGTGGATAGTGAAAATCCTTCACGGAGGTGAAGGCGGGGAGTAGAGCGGTGGCTCGAACCTCGAAACAAATACTTGTGTTTGCGATTGCCTTTTACTCTTGCTATCTATTTCGCTTTATTTCAATTTCTCTCCATTGCTTGTCATTTTAGTTTGTGATATTGCTTCTATTACTTGTGACATATCTTGTGTGCATATCACCATTTCATATTATTCATTTCTTGATATACTGTCGATCTAAAACTCATACAACAAGATTGCATTGCGCACCTCCAACTCTTATTTAGAGGAATCACGAGGAAGGAGTTCAGAGCCCTTCACTGGGTATTCAGCTCTTAGTCTTGTTTTGAGTGATCGTTGTATCATTCATTCATAATTAATTTAAAAAGATTGTTAGATTAGCAATTACACCTATTCACCCCCCTCTAGGTGTTTTTCACCATTCACTCAATCATTCTTTTACTGGGTCATATTAGAGAGGTCACTGGTGGGTTTCTGCCATTCCACGATATCTTGATTGGGTAGCAACGCTTGGTCCAGTCAAACTACCATCGGATCCACCAACATGAGGTAATTTTTCTTCCCTCTCCATTTGTTTCATGTATATACACATTCACGATGCATTGAGGACAATGCATGAGATAAGTGTGGGGGAGGGTTTACTAACATAGTTATTTTTACATTTTCTTTCTTTTACACTTCTTTTTAATTTTTAAAAATTTCTCTTTATATAAAAAACTCTTTTCTTCTCGTTTTACAAAACTTTTTCAAATAAGAGAAATAATTTTGATTTATTATTAAGAAAATTAAGATTATCTTAGGAATTAGGAAGACCTAAAATTATGAAATTTTAAACCGAGTTAAAATAATAGATCTTTTTTAAATTTTAGGATAAGAAAGTAAGATTGAAAAGATAATTTGATCTTAAATTTTTTGCCATAGATTTATGCAATTCACACTTACACACATTTTGGGATTGAAACAAAGACTGAATATGCCATATATATATATATATATATATATATATATATATATATATATATATATATATATATATATATATATATATATATATATATATATATATATATATATAGGGGTTACTGTACCTCAGCCGGCAGGCTAAGAGAGTTCTCTCAGCCGGCGAACGTGGCAACATCACCGCCCCATATCTGTCATAATTTTTGGCAGACAAAATCCTGAGAAATCCCGCCTAATTTACTGTCAGTCACGTCAACTTTGTATTTTCCGAAAATACCCTCCCTCACAACTTTCTACCTTATGTAAAAAAGTTGGCTTTCAAAAAAATTTACAGCTCTAAAATTTCAACCGGCGATTCTGATCCAATTAGTTATTTTCTTTCACATATTTGATCCATTTTTTAAAAAATATATTTGCAACCGATGGCGCCTAAGAAATCATCCGTCGAAAAAGGTATTACAAAAATGTTATTTTCAAAAATTTTAGCATTTGTGTATTTTAATAGTTTTAAATTTTTTCCAGATTTATTTCCGAGGTCACAATTTTTTTATTTTTTTTTAAATCTTGGAACCATGGTCGCAATTGAGAAAGAGATTTTGAAACTTTAGATGACGAATAAAATTTTAAATTTATAAATTTTGTAACACGACGATAAAGGTCCTATTTTTTTTCAAAATTTTTTTTATTTCCTTCTATTTTTACTATGTCGCAGTGTTTTCGAAAAAAGTGATGTGCATACACTACATGCGACCTCAGTCGCAGTTGATAAAATAATAGTTTCAGATTTTTGCGACTTTGGATTTTTTTTTGACCTTTCCTTGTAGCCGAATGCGACGTTGGTCGCAGTATATGAAACTTACTTTTTTTTTCTTACATACTGACGACATGGGATCGCAATTATTTAGATATGAGTTGTCGTCTCTTGCGACCAAGGTCGCAGTTTATTTATCGTCATTTGTTTTATCATACTTGGGTCGCAGCTGTTTTTGATTGCATAGTAATCTTTTGCGACCTTGGTCACAGTGTCGAACTGGGTCGCAGTTGTTTCTGATTGCACTGTAGTCTTATGCGACCTTGGTCGCAGTGTCGTCCCTGGTACAAGTTTATGTTTGCAATGTATGACTGCGACCGTGGTCGCAGTTTATAAAAAAATATGCTTTTTAAAACATTGGTCGCAGTGTATGATTGCACTGTAGTCTTATGCGACACTGGTCGCAGTGTCGTCCGGGTGCAAGTTGTTTATGTTTGCATTGTATGACTGCGACCGAAGTCGCAGTTTATTAAAAACAAATATGTCTTTTACCCCCTTATAATTTTTAAATGATCATTGCTCTGAACTGTTTAATTTTTCTTACTATGTAGGTAAACAACAGATAAAGGTTCGTCCTCTGAGATCAAGCCTGAAACCTATGTGCGAGTTCATGAAGAAATTTAAAAAGTACATTCAGGCAGATTTCGTAGAGGCGATGAACAATACCCCATTTGGCCCAATCTTCATGGCGTTCTACAATGAAGAATTTGGAGCTGAAAAGGGTCTAAAATCAAACGTTGTTGTACTGCGTATTTTAGACCAGTATGATAGGGATACAAGGACATTTAGAATTAGGGGCAAACAGATTGAGTTAACAGTTGAGGATGTTGCCCTCACATTTGGTCTACCTATCACTGGGGCAGATTTTGTGATGAATAAAACATGTACGATGAAGGATAGAGGGGTGATAAAACATTATTTCCCCAATATAAAGAAGATCACTAAAGTATCCGTTGAAGATGCTTTGGATGATCTTCTGGTCAAGAAGAGGAGGAGGCGTGAAGTAGATGTGACAAAGGATGAACAGCTTGAGCAGCAAATGACTTTACATGAAATTATAAGAGACATGCAAAGACTTGCAGCTCAAGACTTTACCACATTAATCATCCTATACATGTCGGCCACTCTTTTCTTCTCTGGCAGTAAATGCACGGCGCCGTGGTATATTGTGGAACAGATTGCCAATATGCAGCTGATGAGGACAATATGCTGGGCAAAAGCTGTTTGGCAATTCCTGATTGAGTCAATGGACATCTTCAGGAAAACTACGTACGAGCTGCAAGGATGCTCCGTGCAAATAATTGTAAGTACAAATCTCAAATTTGGCCAACATTGTATGAAATTTACCCAAAAAAAATTGTGAATATCTGTGTAAACTAATTTAATTTTCATTTTTTGCAGTATTGGCTATGTGAGAGGGCTCCTATTTTTGAGCCGAGGTCTAGTTTGGAGGACATAACCCCACGCGTTTTAAGATGGGACCTCCAAAATATTAGTAGATCTCTACTTGAAGTTAATATAAGCGAGATCGACAGCAATATTGTAAGTTAGACTTCTTTTTATGTTCACTACAAATAAAATGAGACCATAGTCGCAGTATTGAGCTGCACCTTTCGCAGTTCGTTTTGTGCCTGGAAAAACAATGTGCGACCATGGTCGCATTCTCCTGAAAATACTTTTTACATGGAATGCGACCATGGTCTCAGTGTTGAGCTGCATGTCTTGGCAGATAATTTGGGCACGACAAACATACTGCGACCATGGTCGCATTCTTGATGGCGTCACCAATCTGCGCATCCTGATCAGTAATAATCAGCTTCGGTTCAACTCCATGCATGCACTTGAGCCATTTTTGGAATAACTAAACAAAAGTATCCCTCTGCTCATCAGCAAGCAATGCACAGCCGAACAAAATTGACTGCCGGTGATGATTTACTCCAGTGAATGGAGCAAATGGCAAGCTCAAGTGATTAGTCCTATATGTTGTGTCAAAAACGATCACATCACAGAACCTCAGATACGACGAAATAGCTCTTCCATCAGCCAAAAAAATGCTTCTAAGTGTGCCCGCGTTATCGACTTCACTTGAAAAGAAGAATTCTGGATCGGTCTCGGCTTTCTCTTGAAAATATTTGATAATAGCAATAAACTGGTGACCGCAGTTATTTCTACGTTGACGAGTGAAATCAATAACTTGTTGAGGGCTCACTTCTTCACAGCCTTCTCCCTGGCTCATTGCATTAACAACGCGGGAAATATTTGAAGGCCGCATTCCAACATCAACCAGATTGCTCATAATGCTTCTGCTAATTTTTGAACGATGATTCTGGTGAGAATAATGGTGATGTACCTTATCCGGGCTTGACAATTCATGTGAATGAGTATCAACAAATTTTGTGATAACCCAATGTCTTTTGACCAAAAAAACGAAGACGGATATGCATCTCAGCAGGACAAGCTACTCTAGTGTTAACTCGACGATGCACTCTAAGCCCCTCTTGTCTTTTGTCACACAACTTCTTCAGACCTTCCTTGTTGTAGCAAAATTTTCTGCAAATAATCTCATAAGGAGGCTTCCGTGACTTATCTATACCTTTTCTTCTCACGCTAAAACCTCTATTCCTTGCAAAACAATTATAGAAATTGTATGCTTCCATATCCGACAGGAACTGTTTCCCTATAAACTTATCTGAGCTTCCAGACATTTCTCCATGTGCATTCATATCCTACAAAAAACAATTACACGAATTAAATGAATATAAATATTTTTTAGATATCACTGTATTATAAAATATAAGTTATATAAATGCGACCAAGGTCGCATAAAAGATGAAAACTATATTACTTCTTATTAAATACTGCGACCAAGGTCGCAGTTATCCGTATGAGAAGAAATCTATATTACTTCTTACTAAAGACTGCGACCTAAGTCGCAGTAAATAAAAATAAGATTTCACATAAGACATGAAATCTATAAACTCCTTTATTGAAGACTGCGACCTAAGTCGCAGTTATCCGTATGTGAAGAAATCTATATTACTCCTTACTAAAGACTGCGACTTAAGTCGCAGTTATCCGTATGTGAAGAAATCTATATTACTCCTTACCAAAGACTGCGACTTAAGTCGCAGTTACCCGTATGTGAAGAAAGCTATATTACTCCTTACAAAAGACTGCGACCTAAGACGCATACCCAAAAAAAAAGATTTCACAACCAGAGATTATTTTCAAATAAGATTGAGACCGAATATTAAAACGGTCGCATTTCTGAAACTTTAAATCATTTGTTATAGGTCGCAGTACCTCATAGACTTAAAGAGAAAAATTCAATACTTAAGAAATTGTTTTTAAAAAAATGAAACAATTAAAACCTGTTGATCGGCATGCAAAGATGTCAACCCTTCAAGATTTTCAATATTCTGAGAGAAAGTAGAACCAGATGCAATATCTTCCATATTTAGATCGCCAGTAGACTGCTCAGACGTCGACATTAAATATTTTGGAGAAAAAATTGATCTGAAAAGATTTTATATTTTCAGAAAAAAGTTTATCGCAGACTGAAAAGGAGAAACTAGATCTTTCAAAAAGAGGTAAGGAAATAGGGGGGAAAGTAATTTATATAGAATAACCTAAAACCTATAAAGAGCGGCAAAAAAAAGGGGAAAAATAATAATAAACAATAAGGAAGGTTACCGAAATAGTTGCTTTTCATAAGGGGTATTTGGTAATTTAACTTCTTCCTAAAAGCGTGCCGCAAGTCAGTGAAGTGACAAATTGAGTCACGTCACCGCAGGCTGAGAGAGTACTCTCAGCCCGCAGGCTGATATACATTTTTCTCATATATATATATGTATAAAAATGAAATGATGATAATAAAAATCACTTTTTAAAGTTGGGTAATTATGGCCTCAGGAAGCATGATTATTCATACCGAAAATAGTAGATAAAAATAAAATAATCCTCTTTAGTTTTGTGGCCTTGTTTACTCGAGTCCTTAAGTCCGAGGGATGTTTTCTCACCTGGTGCCCCAAAACTATCTGGTTTGGGAGTTACCGGATAAAAGCTCACTACCCGGGTAAATAAGAAAACCTAAGAAAACTAAGGGAATAAAAAAGAAAAAATAAATAATTATACAAAAATTAATAGTATGAAAGTTTGAGTCAATATCTCAAAAATCTTCACAGTTCACAAAGTACATATTTTTCTAAGAGTTTTATGAAAGATCAAAGAATCAATTCAATTTTAAATTCTTATATTTAATTTATAACAAGATTTTGCATTTTGACTTAGTTTAAGGAAGAATAATTTATGCTTAACCACTGACCTTGGATCTTTTATATTTTCATAAAAATACTTCAACACTTTTCTCTATTTTTAAAATGTGTTTTCAAAAATACTGACATTTGATTTCTTTTGTTATGGATTTTGTGGTGTAATATGCTGAAAACCCTCAGGAGATAAAACTCTCCTCTAAGAGAAACTTAGAGGTTTAACGGCTTATTACACATGCTCAGTGCAATCGCGTCACCTGCGAAAGTGGTGTAATAATTCCTTTAGTTTTTTGTTTTGCATGGGACGAGCAAAAGATAAGTGTGGGGTGTGATTAGTCTCTAAAATTTCATGTTTAATATCACATTTTCACCTTCATTTTATAATAAATACTGAATAATTGTCTTCTTTTGTGATTCAAGGTCCATGGTATGGAAATAAAGAAGAAGACTCAAAATCACCATTTAATAGGTAATTAAAGGCCTATAAAGATTGCCATTGACCTAGGAGGGTGATTCTGTCAAAATCAGGGGCCTAAAACTAGAAATTAGGACATGCAGCCGATAGGGAACCGACGCAACAGCGTGTAGCAGGGCATGCCTTGTATCTTTTCATATTGGACTCTGATAAGTTTTCTAGCTGAATGCCACATTAAACTCTTCACGTGTTCTGAGTTCCTATACATGCGTTTAAATCTAGGTATTACAGGAAAACTCCATCATACCTTTGCTGGAATTTTATTCTTATTTTTCTTATACTTATTCACTTCACATACCGGACGTCTCTTTAAGCCTTCATAATCTTTTTTTTACAAAATACAATCATTAGGGCAAACATGTATCCTTTCGTAATTCATACCCATAGAGCATAAAATCTTCTTTGCATCACATGTACGATCCAAAAGTTCATTAGTCTCAGGAAGCATATCTCTAACCGCTCCACTCATTTCTTTCTTTCAAATTGTACATCTCTACACTATAGACAGTTTAGTGAATTTAGAATAACTAACATATAAAAGTTTTGCTGCATCATCTTTCAAGCTCTGGATTAAGTGTGGGTAATCCATAAAGTGATCTTCTACATCATGAATCATGTCTTTAATTTATCGCCTTCACTACAATTGACTTCTTCTCTTTCATCACATTTTCTATCATTAAAATTAATCGGTCTATCTCTTGCACTCTCATCATGCCATATCCATCTTGTATAACCTTTATCAATCCTATAAATGAATAAATGATCTCTTAATACTTTAACCGTAACATTCTCAAGGCAATCACATTGACACTTAATATGATTAGGATTGTTGGCACGCTCAAAAGCAAACTTAATAAATTCTTCTACGCCATTTCAATATTCGATACTTAACCTATTAGCATCCATCCATTTTCAATCCATGTTCAACTAGTCTACACATCAAAATAAAATATTGAATTAATAGCACATAAAAAAATTATATATTGAATAAACAACACCATATACATGTAAAGAGTAAATTTACTTTACTACTACCACGCACCACCACACACACACACACACACATCAGGTATGGCACACCACCACACCACCATCACACGCACACACGCACATCAAGCATGACGCACCCTACCACCATCACCACCACCACACACACGCATATCAAGCACACACAGCCACCACCACTCACACCCACACCCACACACACACCCCACTACCACCACCACCACACACAAACATGACACACGCGCGCTCGCGCGCGCACACACACACACACACACATCAAGTATGGCACATGCACACCACCAACACACACACACGCATATAAAGCATAACACCCACGCAAACACATCAAGTATGTCACACCACCACACCACCACCACCACACGCGCGCGCGCACTCAAGCATGATACACCCAACCACTACCTCCATACACACACGCATGCACATCAAGCGCACACAACCATATCATGCCTCTCTTCTTCTTTGGATCTCGCTATGTTCTATTTGATGGGTCAGGCTAATAATATATGTCGTAATAATAATAACTAGGCTATGGTTTATTCAAATAATTGGCATGCGTGAGAGAGAGAAGAGGCATGTCATGGCTCACGCATTAGGTGCATTATTTGAAATAATATCTATCTTTTATCTAGTAGTATTGTAATATTAGTTCCATGGCAATGCATTAAGTGCATTATTTGAAACAATATCTATCTTTTATCTATGTAATTGTTATTTTTTCCCATCATCTGTCTTTTTTTTGCATGCATCCTTCTCATATAATTTCTTGTCTCGTTATATTTATTATCATCGTCTCCATCATCTTATTATAAAAATTCCCATTTTCTATCACTTTCAAGCTCTTTTTTTTCTCATCTTCCTTTTCCGGCCACTCTCCAACATTATAATCACAATAACTATTTATTTTTTTACGCATTATATGTTCACCATCAAGCACACACAAATACTCTGCTGCTGCCACCACTACCACATACAAACCCAAACTTTGCCATACAACCTTTTTCACAGATTTAGAAATATCTTGAAGAATAAATAAGTGTTTTACTATAACAGTCTCCACGAATGTATGTGTGTGTGTGTATGTACTACTAAAAATTATCCAAACCCTAAATGTTCAAATCCTTTAATTACTCATCAAATTTCATCATTTATCCAATAAAGAAATCGAAAGCCGAAGCAGAACTAACCCTTTATCTTCTATTTTGTAGCCAAATTTGACTCGGTCCCCGTAGCCACCGCCGTTGTCCTGGACTCCGCCAGTGCCCGCCGGGAATGAACAGTGTGAAGATCATTCGATCAGAGAGGACAATCTTATACTTGGGAAAAATCTTATGATTTTACGGTTTGTGAGAGCAAGGAGGAGGGGACGGCGGAGCGGCTCTGGAGCAGAGGGAGAGGAGACAGGGGAGAAAGAGCTCCTCAAGAGAGCTCGCGGGGAGGGGAGAGGGAAGTCGACGGATGGGAGGAGAGAGAATCGAGAGAGATGAAATAAGTGAGGGATCAATGGAGGCTAGGGTAAAAAATTGATTTTATAAATAGTGCGGTTATCGAAATGATATTACGCATCAGTTAGTCAAAAAATCGACGTCAAAAGCTTTTTAAATGTTGGTTTTTTAAGAAATTAACGTCTAACTATTTATTTTGCACATCGGTTCTACATAAACCGACGTCTAAAGTGCCATTTTAAAAATACAATTTTTTTTTGAAATTATCCACTCTGGTTTTCCAGAAAATCGATGTTAAATATTTTGATTACACGTCAGTTTAGTCAAAAACCAACGTGGAATAATTTAACAAATATACACCATAATTGTATAATTGTTTTATTTTTAAAATTGTCACCACATCTCCTTTTAACGTCGGTCCCACCTTCAACCAATGTTAAAAGACCAACGCGAAATCCCTTTTCTATACTAGTGCAAGTATATGAAAATAAAGAGATATCAATGAATTATGTATTAACTTGAGATATATGAGATAAAATAATATTATTATTGATGGCATATTTGCCTTCACAGTAGCACTAAATCACTAGAAGTGATGAGGACTTGAACCATCGAACAGTGTCGATGTTGACACGATTGACCAAAATAAAAAGAAGCAATATAGGCAGAATTAGACTCTTTAGCAAAACATAAAGTATTTGGACATGTAGTCTAAATGCTTGAGAATATAAAACTTATAGGGTAAAGTGAATATTTGTTCGAAAAATAAATGAAAATAATGAGATACAAAGCTCAACTTGTAGCACAAGTTTTCCTGCAGAGACTTGGAATTGATTATGAAAAATATACTCACCTATAATGATGTTATTACCCTTTGCTATTTAATACTTTGGTAGTCTCAGAAGGACTAAACATGTGTCATATGGATGTAGTTACAACATATTTATATGGGTTTAGATAATGATATATATGTGTATGTGTGTGTGTGTGTGTGAAAAATGTACCTCAGCCGCCAGTTAAGAGAGACTCTCTCAGCTGTCACTTTAATATGGTCGCAAACCCACTGTAACATGGTCGCAGTCCTAGAAAATCATATAATTTTAGTGTTACTAGGACTGCGACCCTGATAGCAGCACTCAGGAAAAGATTGCGACCAAGGTCGCAGTCTTCAGCAAAAGATTGCGACCTTGGTCGCAGTCCTTAGAAAAGCTGCGACCATGACAAGCTTCCTCATAAAACTACTGCGACATTGTCACAGTCCTCATATAAAATTGCGACCTTGGTACCAGAAGTCAAAATAGTGATTAAAATTCTGCCACTTTGCGCGAGCTGACAGAGTCTCTCTCAGCTGGCGGCTGAGGTACAGATTCCTCTATATATATATATATATATATATATATATATATATATATATATATATATATATATATATATATATATATATATATATATATATATATATATATATATATATAATATATATATGGGGTTACTGTACCTCAGCCGGCAGGCTGAGAGAGTTCTCTCAGCCAGAGGACGTGGCAACATCCGCACCCCATATCTGTCATAAATTTTGGCGGACAAAAACCTGAAAAAATCCCGCCCAATTTAATATCAGTCACCTCAACATTGTATTTTCCGAATATACCTTCCCTCGCAACCTTTTACCTTATGTTAAAAATTTGTCTTTCAAAAAAATTTACAGCTCTAAAATTTCAACCGGCGATTCTGATTCAATTAGTTATTTTCTTTCAAAAAATTTCGTCCCTTTTTAAAAAATATATTTGCAACTGATGGCGCCTAAGAAATCATCCGTAGTTTAAAAATTTAAATTTATAAAATTTGTAACACGCCGAAAAAGGTCCTATTTTTTTCAAGTTTTAATTATTTACTTCTATTTTTACTATGTCGCAGTATTTTCGAAAAATTGATTTGCGTACAATTATTGACCTCGGTCGCAGTTGATAAAATTATAGTTTAAGATTTGTGCGACTTTGGGATTTTTTTTGGACCTCTCCTTGTAGACGAATGCGACATGGGGTCGCAGTTGTTTGAATATGAGTTGTAGTCTCTTGCGACCAAGGTTGCAGTGTATTTAACATAATTTGTTTTATCAAACTTGGGTCGTACTTGTTTCTGATTGCACTGTAGTCTTATGCGACCTTGGTCGCAGTGTCGACCAGGGTCGCAGTTGTTCTGATTTCACTGTAGTCTTATGCGACCTTGGTCGCAGTGCTGTATTGGGTCGCAGTTGTTTAATATTGCACTGTAGTCTTGTGCGACCTTGGTCGCAGTGTGGTATTGGGTCGCAGTTGTTTCTGATTGCACTGTAATCTTATGCGACCTTGGTCGCAGTGCAGTCACCGTAGTATTTTGCAACTTTGGTCGCAGCTATTTTTTATGGCACCGTAGTCTTTTGCGACTTTGGTCGCAGTATCGACCCTGGTCGCAGTTGTTTTTGTTTGCATTGTAGTCTTATGCGACCTTGGTCGCAGTGTCGTCTCTGGTCCAAGTTGTTTTGTTTGCAATGCATGACTGCGACCGAGGTCGCAATTTATTAAAAAACAAATATGCTTTTTATTTATGTCCAGACATTTATGTCCAGGCATGTGAAAATGATACAAAACGCTCTCTTATACAATAAGATTGAGTGTAACAATACATGAGTACAAAGAAGTCCCTCTCTCTCTCTCAGAGGCTGCACTCACTCCTTAAAGCTGCATATGATTCCAAGTATAGGATGTTTTGGAAGGGCGCCAAACCAGGATTGGACACTGTGGCGACGATCGGAGCCGATTGCACTGTGATGCACGACTAAACATCGATAGAGCCCTTGTTGACTAAGAGGAATGGTGTTCTTGAGGTCTGGTGGCAGCAGAATCCTCCGATTCCACCTGACCCTCCAAAGTGGCGGGATACGATCCATCGTTGATGAACATCTCTTCCACCAGAAGGTTATTCAGTGAGCATGGAGTTTCCTCGATGTCACTTCTGGGGTAAGAGAGGAGGTTTTGAGACCTCACAGGGTATGCTATCCACCACTATATCTACAACATCCCCTGCCGCCATACCCACTCTGACCATGCCATGCCAGCAAGCTTGACAGGTGCATCAAGTCCGAGGACATCTTGGTGAGGGTTAAGTCCTCGTCAGGGATCATGACTTCTTCCCTTGTGGACGACGAGGACCATGACTTCTTCCCTTGTGGACGATGAGGTCTATGACTTCTTCCCTTGTGGACGAACATCGATCAAGTTCGCCGGCCAAAATATTCTACCAGGGGCCCAGCGAACCTGAAAAAGGACAATCAAGCTTACCTGCAAGAATCAGTCAAAGTTAGAGACTCTGAAGAAGGCGGAAATTCTCAGAGCAATTGCTCTCGAAAGAAAACAGTCTAAGTATGGGCTGTTAAAGGGAGAGGGTGAGCCCTATTTATAGGCAGCCCATAATAATCATAATTAATGGTTCATTAATTAGAACCGTCGGCCTTAATGACCGCACGACTATCGAAGTCCAATGAACAGGCTGACGCGTGGAGTGTCGTTTCGGGAAGCGTCGAAGACGCTGGTCTCCAACCGCCAGCGCCGGTTTGGCATTAAAAGACATTAACGCCTAAACCCAATGGTGCAGGTTCATCAACGTAGACTTGACGTTTAAAGATCTCATAAAATCTTTATGACAGGCCGCATGTAACGCCTGGGAAATTGCACCAACACACGGGCATGAAAGCCGCGTTCAGGAACCCGCGTCCCTTTGCAGATTCAATGGCATCCACCTTCATTACAGAGGGCTATCCGCGTCTCTCGGAGTGACTCCAAGTCGCGTCCCCTCAGCAAACTTTTCATTTTTCATTTAGATTCAAAAAATGACTTAATCCAAATAACACTTAATAAAACAACAAACACTGCGACCTTGGTCGCAGTTGCTGGCGGCAGTCTTAATCCAAAACAACACTGCGACCTTGGTCGCTATGCATGTTAATATAAAGGAAACACCTACTTAACGTACTGCGACCTAAGTCGCAGTCCATGTAATGCGACCCTAGATTGCAGTTGCTGGCCAACACTGCGACCTTGATCGCAATTAACCATGTACACTGCGACCAAAGTCTCTGACTAAGGTCGCAGTTTAAATGTACACTGCGACCAAAGACTCTGACTACATTATATACAAAAAAATTAAACTATAAAGTAGAATTTTGTAGCAGTAAAACTTTAAAGTACAACTACATAAAAAAATAATACAGTAGAAATCAAAGAATGATAATAAATCTGATTATATACAATAACCTAAATCCTATAAAGAGCGAGAAAAAAAAGGGGGGGAAATAATAATAAACAATAAGGAAAGTTATCGAAAGGGGTATTTGGTAATTTAACTTCTTCCTAAAAGCGGGCCGCAAGTCAGTGAGGTAACAAATTGAGCCACGTCACCGCAGGCTGAGAGAGTACTCTCAGCCCGCAGGCTGATATACATTTTTCTCTCTCTCTCTCTCTCTCTATATATATATATATATATATATATATATATATATATATATATATATATATATATATATAAACTCAAGGTTTCTAAAGAACATAGTTCAAGATCCCGTAAACTATACTCAATTAAGTTGCAATAATTCTTGTACGGATTAAAATAATCAGGGCACATATGATACAATGGCCTTAGTGAATAATTATTAAAAGAGTGATATGTGAATAATCCCGTCTGTCCTTGTATATTCATGAGAAAATCAGAAATTAATTTTTCAATAGGCGCAATATATGTTGATGATTTAAACCTCATAGGGACTCCTGAAGAGCTTAAAAAGACTATCACTTATTTGAAAAAGAAGTTTGAAATGAAAGATCTTGAAAAAAATAAAATTTTGCCTTGGCCTAAATATTAAGCATTTTCATGAAGGAATTTTTTTTCTTCAAAAAACGTACATCAAAAAAAAATTTGAAGTGTTTTATATAGATAAAGCTCATCTATTAACATCTCTGATGATTGAACGATCATTTGATGGGGAAAAAAAATCATTTTCGTCCCCCTGAAGAGGTTGGAGAGTCTTTTGATCCTAAAATACCATATTTTAATGCAATTAGTGCTCTTACATATCTTGCAAACTGTATACAGTTAGACATTCCTTTTTCAGTCAATTTATTTCCAAGATATAACTCTGTTCCAATCAGAGGCACTAGAATAGGATCAAACCCATTTTACCAAAATTCTTCTACACACATGAGCTTTAGATGAAAATCGATGATATTCAGCAAAAATGGTCAAGTGACAATCTGACTGGTTTCTTCACAAAGCATTGCCGACATCGACATTTAAGAAGATGGTATATAGCATTGAAATGTGTCGTTTCAGATATGTTACATGCCAAAAGTGAAGTATTTCTCATTAGGGGGAGTATATTTGCCAAGGGGAGACGTTGTTTGTGCATCGTACACGTTTTCCTTAGCTATGGTTTTTTTCCCATTGAATTTTCTTCGCAAGATTTCAATGAAGCAACCCAAACATTGTGATTAAGAATGTTGTACTCTTTTTTCCTTTGCTAGTTTTTTTCATAGGGTTTTACTAGCATGGTTTTAACGAGACACATTCTCATAAGGTTCATCCAAGGGAGAGTGTTGTAAATAATGATAAAATATGAATGTTCCTACACCTTCCACTATTACCATCACCATGAACCTTCATCATTACTCCTGCCATGACTCACACCATATAACCTGCATAAATACTCTCACTATGTAACATTACTTTCACTATGGTAATAATTAAGAGGTTTTTTTTCATCTCCCTCTCATGTATGAGCTTGTAACTTATGTCCTCTCATGTCCCTCTCATGTATAACTATAAATAGGTGTCTAAATGATTGAATAACATACAAGGAAGAAATATTTTTCTCTACTCTTATATTGTTGTAGTGGTCAAATTTTTATCTGTATCATGATCACGATACGTGTCCCACCTCATTAGGACCGCCCACGGCAGATGACAAGACATACGCGCAGATTACTTTCTCGAGCATCACTCAGCTCTTTCTGAGGTCATCTCTCCTTCTGAGCCTGAGAAGTCTCATACTTCGAGCACCTTCTTGAGCATTATCCAGTCGTTCTCGAGGCAACTGCTCCCGTTCTAAGCGAGATACTCACAGTAGCTACCTCATTGATTCGATTCATCTAGCAAGACCCTCATGATTCATGGAGTCAGTTACTCTGCCAGATCATCCACATTTTGAATGTAGCAACAGCCCCCGCTCTAGTGTGGATGGTTACAGTCGGCAGCGTGGATCACTCACAATAACCAACGGCATAATCCGATTAGTTATGAAGAAATCCCAACATGCAAATCCTATTGTTTTGGAGATTTGTGATATCCGCACCTTGGTTACAACATCCATGGTTTTTATGCACAAAAACCTCCATCAAGCAAGAACAGAGGAAAAGGAAAAATTATAAACAGAGTATAGCTCTACCGATTTCACTGTAACATCTTGAAAATAGTGAATCTTACCCCTTCTTGAGTGATTTTTCCCAAATTGAGTTTCCATATAAAATATTATCTTTTTGCTTGCTCTTTGTGTGTGAATCTCTTTATTATTTTTATTCTTCGTGGTGTGAAATTGACTGCTCAATCAATCGTGTCAGATAATCTTCGCCACATTTTGGTGCTTTCATTGACATTTGAGTCCTACACTCATGATCTCTCATCCCATAATCTTCCTCAAAAATCCTTTTTCAGATCAACTATGGCCTCACGAAAGCGAATTGCTAATGATGCAACTTTCAAAGGCAAGACCGTCACAACCGCTGGGGGCAAGGCCTCCCTACTAAACAGCAATCAATCGCGTACCGAGGACACCAGCTCCATCTGACTGCATGAACCTTTCTCCAGCGTGTAGCTATCTCAGCAACAAGAAGACCAGCTCTTCTAGATGCTCTATGAGATGAGAGAACAAATGAAGGAATAGCAACTGCAATACAATCGTGAGTGGGAATAAATGGTGCTCAATCATGAAAAAATTCTCTGTGAACAAGAGGAACTAAAATTACTCAACTAACAACTCCAGACTCAAGTTATGAGCCTCCAGAATAACTCAACAAAGCAGGGGACGACTGCAAGAGCAATGGATCCCCAAATCTCCATGCCCTCGATGAACTGATCCAATAATGGATCATGGAGGTCAAGATACCTCAGCACCTAATCCTAACTACTCACATCCATGACTCCCCTCTCTCCAAAGATATCTAGAAGTACGAATTCCTGAGGAAGTTCTCGACTGCCACCTTCGACAGATATTCCAGAGCGAGTGATCCAATTTAGCACAGCTGGCACTTCTGAGATAAAATGTTGATCTACTCCTGCAATGATCTAGTCATATGCCTCACCTTGTCATCGAGCCTGAAGAACGCGACATCATATTAGTTTTATTCTCAGCCCCCACGTTCTCTCCACAACTTCTTGGAGATCTTCGAGGCTTTTCTCACACAATACGCCTCTCCAAGAAGCTAAGAGAAACAACCATTACTTCCTCTCTATCAAGATAAAGCTAGAAGATAGTCTCAAATCATACATCAACTTCTTCAAAAATCAGCTGACCAAAGTCTTTAACTGTAATGAGGAGGTCTCCGCATTCACATTCATCAGTGGGCTGTAAGTCACACACCTACTATACAAGCATCTCTTGAAGCACAACGTCACCAAGATGACCGAAGTTTTTTCCTGAGCTCAACCTTGCATCCAGCTAGAAGAGGCCATGAAGGCTTCCTCCAATCAATCCGTGAAACCAAGATGTGGTGGACGAAAGTCGAATTCCACTCACAAAACTTCATACCACGCTCAAGACCGGCATGGGGGCAACCTTCTTAGAAGAAGCAGTGTTCCCTATTCTCCCACCAAGTCCACTCTAAAGCTATAGATCAATGAAATGCTTCATTTCCCGATCAACAAAGTTTTTAACACTTTCAAAGATCAATCATAGGTTAGATGCCTGAAACTGATCCAGCATAATCTCTCACTTCAAGAGTCAGAGGAATACTACTCCTATCATGAATATAAAGGGCATCAAACTGTCCACTGTTGGACCTTCCAAATGTACTTGGAAAAGCTCATCCAACAAGGCCTCCTCAAAGAGTGCATTCTCACTCTCGAGGTAATTTTCAAGAAGTCGAATATGCATCCTTCTCGAAAGCAGAACATGATCGCCCAGTACAAGACGATTGTCATGCCCCGCTTCCTAAAATACATCGTAATAGGGAGTGATGAGAGTCAGTGACACATATATACAAGAAAAATACTCCACGTATATGCGGTAAGCCTCAGTACAGGGAATTAGACACAATATTCACAATAAAACCAGCTTTATTCACAAGTACATGAATATTACAAAGTCTCGATTTATTATATCAAAATGAAACAAATGATAGAAAATGATAAATCTCATAAGCTAAGGAATAACACGAGTCTACTTCTAGAGCTCCGCAATGTATTCACCGTACTTCTACTTCTACTAAATCCCTGAACCTGGATCTGAGCATACAAATCAGTGTCGTCAATAAGTGACCTAGTGAGTAGTAAAATGAAGAAACAATAGTATAATATAATTATAATAAAAAACAGTACATTATAACTGATCGACACGTGCATTACATGTTTTCATATCATATGTGTCACATTTCTGCATTTATAATTAAATAAAACTCTACTATTTAATGTATTTTCATGTCTCATGGCGTGCAAGATAATTAAAGAAGAAAAAAGATTAACAGATTTATCCAATTAAATTCAAAAGTTTAAAAGAAAGGGGATCAATTCAAATTTAAAGGCTCTAGAAGTAATCTTATCTGAAGACTGGGTATATAAGATGAGATAATATCATCAAAATTCAAAGGAAAAATGGATTAGAAGAAGACCCTACCAATTTCGCAGAGGATAAAGAGATAAATCATCATATCTAAATTAAAAATTCAAAATTCAAGAGAATAAAAGGATAGAGGACAAATGGACGGACAAACTGCCCCTGATCCTTGGCCCTCATGCCAAGATCTTCCCATGAAAATGCGACAATAGCCGCGTTTTTGCAACTTGGTTATTGAATCAGGGGAGCTCCAGCTCCCTCTATCTTCATACGTTCCTATACTCTAAATGTTCCATATAAATACCGCACACCTCGAAGATAGAGGGCACGAGCTTTAGTTTAAGTTTTTTTTTAATATAATTTTTATTTTCTTTATACCTTAGGTTAGAGAGAGTTACATGATTAAAAGAGAGAAAGAGTTATTATAGAGTGACACTATTTTAATCCTTTCTCAAAAGATTTATATTGAAGGTGACAATCAATAAAGATTCTCACTTTTCTTCATTGTTCTCGATCTAGTCGAAGCTCTGCTTAATTTATTCTTTTCTACTGCTTCATTTTATTTTAAAGTAATTATTCAATATGATTCAATAACAGAGGTAAGTACTCCTTTTGTTTTCATTTTCATTTCATCAGTTTAGAATCACACATCTAAAAACAATGCTTTTCCTCTTTTATTTCTTCTTCTTCTTCTTTTTTTAACTTAATAACTCTTTTAATTTAAAATGATTTCAAATCATCTTCTATATTTTACATCTTTCTAACTCAACATATTTTTATTTTCTTTTCTCTCTTAAAAACAAAGAAGATTTTAAACTGATTTTTGTAAACTAAAAGAAGAAACTTCCTTAATTGCTTCTATTGCAGTCCTTCCCTGTGGATCACGACCCGTTAACCCAAGGTTACAAGGTAGTATCAAGGACCTAGCACTGTTTTAAAAGTTTATATTTTTTTGTACAGATTTGATTCGATCATAATTTTTGCGTCGTTGCTAGGGACGGTAAGTTTTTTTCTTTTTGATTTACTCTAACGATTTAACTCTTTTTCTTCTCTGTTTTTGTGCACAGATGTAGAATTCTGAAAAATAACAGCAGCTGTGGATATATTGCTACCCTGATCCTCTGCTCTAGAAAGCAGAGATCAGGGCACCACAATACTGCCAGAAAATGCGGAAAAAGTCGTGTTTGCGTGACAATTGTGGAGGGACCACTAACCTGCTTTCTTGTAGGTTGATTGAAATTCAAAGTTTTACCCTCTATAGCTATTAGTTTTCAGATTTAGATCACTATATATACTAATTTTAATTCAACAATATTTTGGTGATTGTTAAATGCTAAAAAAATGGTTTAGACTTTGTTTTCTAGGGTATCTGTCTAATTTTGTTTATATTTTATATTACTATTGAAGAGTGCTATGAAAAAGGTAAGTCTACATTGCATATAGCTTAGGAAATACACTGTATGTTATTTTGTTTGGGTGTTATTTTTGCTATATACTTGCACACGAGCATGAAAACAATCTAAGGGCATAACCCGTTAAACAACATTAGGTGGGGAAGTCATTACCTTCTCTTAGTACACAAACAATCTCCTCGCTCACTAACCCAATCCTAAATTAAAATTTAGCAGACATTGGCTCTAGGGACATCTCGGACTCAAATAGGAATTAACCTAAGGAAAAAGTTGTTAGAGGTTGAATCTTACTAAATCGGTGCCAAAGGTTGGGAATTGAGGGGCGAAACCTTGAAAGCTGGTGGTTTAGCATAATTAGGCTCGTTGCTTAGGCACGGATACCTCCCACTGGTCTTGCCCCTACCTGGCCGATTAACTTGTGGTCAGGTTCTGCAATATACCTTCTGTGGATAATGAACAGTTAGGAGTCGTCTAGATCTAAGGTCTACCCTAACTTAGGCTAGTTTTTTTATATTTATTTATTTGTTTGTTTTTATTTTGATATCTTTGTGATATGGATTACAATTATAATTTTTTCAATGCATATGTGATCCCTACTTCACCTCAACCGCTTTTAATTCGGATATTACTAATCCGGTATTACATAACTTTAACTAACCAAATATATCAGATTGGTCTTATCCGAATCAATATATGCTCCAAATCCAGTATTATGAAAAAGATTGAGATAATCATAACCACTCTTCACCGAGTCAGTGGGGATACAACACCCCGAGTCTTTATCAACAACCTTACCAACAAACAGCTTCATATACTCCATATCAAGACCAACCTACAGAAGAAAAATCTTCTTTAGAAAAGAGTTTTGAAGCCTTCTTTGAATCCACACAACAAGTACAAATCATAGCGGACTCGATTCTCCCAAAATCATATCCCAAATTCAAGATTCTTACTCAAATTTTCAAGTCCAACCACAACAAAAAAAACCTATTAACTTAAAAAAAGTATGGAAGACCTGATTCAGTCCGAAAATAATGTTATCTAATCTATCAATAGGCTAGAAGAAAAGGTGAGTCATTTGGTCAACACAATTAATGATAGGAAATAGAAACCTTTACCTAAGATATTTTTGACTATTTCTAATTCTCCTAGCCATATTGACGTAGAATCATGGTATCTTGGATATTTTAACTAAGATTCAATTTCACCACAAATTTTAAACTTGACCAATATCAAACCATTGATAAATTGACAAGTTTTCATTTCAATGAGATTGAACTTAGAGATGAATGTGACACCAATTCTCAATATTGTGATTCAGTTTCACTTTTTGAATTTATATTAACTCCGGTATCCTTACCCGATTTGGACCCAATTTTGAAGCCAACACTGATTCTTATCCCTATAGAGCTTGAACATGAACCACTTATTTTGGATAATAATATTCCATTGTTGAAAAATGAATATGAATTTCAACTGATGTGTACCAAACTCATGAACCAAATCTGACTCTCGAACCTAAACTTGATTTGAGTTTTATTTTTGAGTCAGTATTGGTAACTTTCCTTTCATTTGTGAGCCCAAATCATCTATTCCACAAAATCACATTTCATTGTTGGACTAAGGTTTATATCAATACAACTCTGTGGTGATATCCTAAGATTGGTCATATAACCGAAAAAATTTCATGCTAGGATCTTGCATGATCCAATTTATATTGGGGAGTATAAAAATATTAATAGGAAAGAGGTGATAAAATGTGGGTTTCATGAAAATTTACAGTATCTAAATTGGGCAGAAACGCTTGGCCAAATAAGACCACCACCGGAGCCACCACCTTAAGGTGACAATTTCCTTTTCCTTTCTCCTTTTTCATGTATTATTGCATTTCATTCATCATTGAGGATAATGCATGAGTTAGGTATAGGGGAGGGTTTACTAACATACTAACTTAGGTTTTACTAATAGATACTAAAAAGAGGAAAAAGAAAAAAATCCTTTCTTTAAAACTTTTTGAAAAGAAAAATAATACTTTGACTTATTTTGTAAGAAATTAAGTTAATTTTAGGGAATAAGAGGATCATAATTAAGATTTCTTATACTTGTCAAAATAAAATTATTTGTTGATTTTGAGGTTAGGAAGAAAGATTGAAAAAATAATTTAGTCTTGATTTTTACCTTGATGAAATATGCATACTTTATACACTTACACACATGGGGTTCTAAAACAAAGATTCTTATGCCTTATAAAAAAATATTTACTATATGAAAATTCTCTGATTAATCTGGGTATTTGTGCCTTATAAAGCATAAGTATTCACGCCTAAAAATGATTCATATAAATAAAAATCTTTAGTTTTGTGGCCTTGTTTGCTCGAGTCCTAAGTCATTGGGGTATTTTCTCACCCGATGCCTTAAAACTATTCAGTTTGGGAGTCACCGACTAAGGCTCGTTATACGAGCGAATTAGAAAGCCTAATAGAGCTAAGAGATATTACCGTCATAAATAAAAAAATGTAAGACATAAGAGTTAGAGTTGAAGAATCCCAAGTCAAATTTTCACGGTCTCAAGGTGCATATGACTTAGGATAAAATAATAGACTAGATGAGAAATATAATTTTAATCCTTACCTTGATTGAAAATAAGTTTTTGAATAGAGACTAAGTTTAGGAATGACAAATTTTTGATAATCCTGACTAATAGATTACATGAAAATTTATATTAATACTTCAAACATTTTTTCCTTCAAAATGCGCTTTCAAAAATACTAACAATTTGTTTTTCTTTATTTCTGAATTTTGTAGGTGCAATCCACTGAAAACTCTCACTAGAAAAACCTTATCCTATAAGGGTAACCTAGAGGTTTAACGGCTTGTTACATGTCTAAGTGTAACCGTGATTTCTACGAAACTGAGTTAGGCTAGGTTGGTTTCATTTTTTATTATTTGCTCGAGGATGAGTTAAAGTTAGGTATGAGGGTACTAGTGTACTACATGTTTTCATATCATATGTGTCATGATTAGTCTACAATTCTGCATTATTATATCACATTTTTCTACCGATTTATAAATAAAATGTCAGTCTAAACCGTGTTTTGGTCTCTCTTGCAGATAATCAAGACAAGGAGGGCAAATGGGTAATAAGAGCTTAATTAAACCTATTTTTGGGTAATTAAATCCGCAATTCTTGAAGACAAAGTAAGGGATCTTCTAGAAGATACATTGAACCTAAACCCTTGCGCACGTCAGACGAATATACTGATGAAAATACCCGAAACAGAGTATATCAAGAAAGTCCTAGAAGCGACAGGCATCTCTCGCCAAAAACCAGGGACCTAAGTCCCTAGTTTTGGAGCGAAAATACGACATACGCTGCGTTTCCGCAGCAAGGTAGTGGGGCCACGCTTCGATCTTCGACGCGTAGCCTCGTCCCGTCTTCTAGAAGCCTTATACCTATATATAGCCGTGCAGAGGCCTGAAACGCAAGCAGATTTTATTTTTAGGCTAGGTTTCTCTTTTGTAGTTGTAGATTAGGATTTTCTTTCTCTTTTATTTTGTATTTTCATTTCATTTTTAGATCTTGTAGTAGGGTTGAGAGATTCAGAGAGATATTGATGTAATAGATGGTGACAATCTATGTAAAAGTGTCTCCTTTCTTCTCCAATGTAATCTTTTCCATCTTCTACATGATGCTTAGCTAGATTTTCCTCTCATGGTGACTAACTACTAACCACTAACTAGTTAACCACTTACTTGATAATCCACATGAATCTAGTAGCCTCTACAAGGCCTTGCTCTTGCAAGAGCCATTGATGGCTCATGATGATGGGTTCTAACATCTAACTTTCTAACTTTCTAAATAAGCTAACTCTCTTATTTTATGCTTACTTCTAAAGGTTTGATGATCTAATATTTGCATTAGCTTGCTCTTGATACAAGTTTGAATATGAAGAATCATCTTCTTTGCCATACTTTGTATCGTCTCTTGAAGCCAAGGACTAGTGATGGCCAAGGATCCGTGTTAGGCAACTATCACTAAGAGGTTAGCATTTTAGTGCAGTAATTAGTAGTTAGAAACTATGAGATTTCTTTCATAGTATTCTCCTTTCTTTTTACTTTATTTTAAAAATAAATTTTAAAACCTTTTTATCATTTTCTTATCGATGTTTTTGCCAACTTCTTAGTTTACTTTTGTTTCATCTTCATTTCTATTTTGTTTTCCAAACCATTTCTCTTTTATTTCCACATCGTCAATTTCATCGCCTTCTTCACCTATCACTTTTCGATTTCTTTTCTTTTATTTTCTTTTTCTAATTCTTTTAAATAAAGAAGAACTTGTTAACATAACATGTGAATAAAGACTGTTAATGCTTTTATCACCTCCTGTCCTTGTGGATTCGACCCGTTGAGCCAATGCTCTAACAGAAGTATCGAGTGAACATTAGCACACCTACATAATTACACTGATTTCTTAAAACACACATTTTAAAGTGCTCGTTCCGCCCCGATCATGTCATATTTCTGCATTTATAATTAAATAAAACTCTGCTATTTAATGTATTTTCATGTCTCGTGGCGTGTAGGATAATTAAGGAAGAAAAGAAAGAGATTGACAGATTTATCCAATTAAATCTAAAAGTTCAAAAGAAAGGGGATTGATTCAAATCCAGTAGTTTTAGAAGTAATTTTATCTGAAGACTAGGTATATCGATGAGATAACATCAAAATTCAAAAGAAAAATGGATTAGAAGAAGACCCTCTCGAATTCGCTGAGAATAAAGAGATAGTCGTCAAATCTAAAGCGAATATTCAAAATCCATGAGGATAAAAGGATAGAGGACAAATGGACGGACAAATGCCCCCTGATCCTGGCCCTATGGCCAGGATCTTGCTGCGACAATGCGGCTATTCACAGCTTGGTTGTTGAAACAGGGGGAGCGCCAGCTCCCCCTATCTTCGTAGGCTCCCTATCCTCTAAATCTTCCCTATAAATACCCACACCTCGAAGGCAGAGAGCACCACTGCAAAGAGAGCTTTAGTTTAGGTTTTTCTTTTCTTTTTTAATGTAATTTTTATTTTCTTTATAGCTTAGGTGAGAGAAAGTTACATTATTAAAAGAGAGGAAGAGTTATTAAAGAGTGACACTATTGTAATCTTTTCTCAAGAGACTTATATTGAAGGTTACAGTCAATGGCGTTTCCTATTCTTCTTCACTATGCTCTGATTAGTGGTTAATTTTGCATCATAATCATCACATTACCTACCATGTTATGTTAAATATATTGCTAATAACTCTCTTTTGGGTAATTTGCAAATAAATCAAAAGCCAAGGGCAAGAGTGTAAAATAATCCACAAATTTCAGCTATTTTTCAGATTTTTAAGAGTTTTCTTGAAGAGTAAGAAGGATCATTTTAGATAGGAGTAGATTAGTCCTAAAATAATTTGATTAATCTTGACTAATGCTAACCTGAGTGTGTGAAGAGATGAATATTCCTTGAGATCTCCTTCTAGAA
The DNA here is from genome assembly GCA_038442645.1 of Agave tequilana. NCBI lineage: Eukaryota > Viridiplantae > Streptophyta > Magnoliopsida > Asparagales > Asparagaceae > Agave > Agave tequilana. The sequence continues at coordinate 151,712 of JAVJIF010032603.1, forward strand.
GATAGACAGCTGGAGCTGAATCAAAGCAAACGATTACTGCATTGCCGCAGAAATGCGGCTTTTATCGTGTTTCCACGGCAATCTTCTAGAAGCAGCCATGGATCAACGACACCTGGCACCTTGTTTCGTGCTTCCCAAGCCACTATAGCCTATAATTATCATGTAAATTTACTAGAGAAAGGGTTAGAAAGAAAACAGAGAGCAAAGAACCTCCATTACTTGAGCTACTCTTGTGATTCTTCTCTTACATCATTGCAATTTAGTATAGGGTTTTTTTTTCCAGAAATTGAGTGGGGAAGAGAGTGAGCCATTGTAATTGATTCAAGTGACACTTTAATACAAGGAATAATTCTTTCCTCATTGCTTTTTCTTGCATCTTCTACTTGTGCCTTTTAATTCTTGCTTCGAATCATGGCCAATATTTCTTGCGAGCTTTACACTCCATGCTCATACTTCATGTCAAGCTAATCTTCTCCTTGCATAGTGATCGTGGCGAAACTAGCACTCAAAAATGTGTATTTATGAAATCAAATGAAAAGCTCGAATGTGCTAATGTACCCTTGATACTTCCGTTATAGCATTGGCTTAACGGGTCAAATCCACAGGAAAGGGAGGCGATAGAAGCATTAACAGTCTCTATTCACGTCAGATGTTAACACTTCTTCTTTGTTGAAAGAATGAAAAAGAATGAAAAAGAAAAGAAAATGAAATCCAGAATATGGTAGGTGAAGAAGGCGATGAAAACGTCGATAAGAAAAACAAAAGTGAAGTGCTTTGGAAATCAAAATAGAGAAAGAAGATGGAACAAAGATGAACTAAGAAGGATGGTAAAAACACCGATAGAAAAATGAGAAAAGAGTTTGGAAAATGATTTCTAAATCAAACTAAAAGAAAACTCATGGCTACTAACTACTAAATACTCCACTAACCATGCTATCCTCTTCGAGATAGTTGCCTCACATTTTGATCCTCGGCCATCACAATCCTTGGCTTCAAGAGACGATACAAAGCATGGCTCATGGATGGTTCGTCACAATCAAAACATTGCATAAAGAACAAGCTAATACAAGCATCACTCATTACACTACTAGCATGAAATAAAAGAGAGTTAGCTTGGTTAGCAAGTTAGCAAGTTAGATGTTAGAATCCATCATCTTTGGCCATCAATGGCTCTTGCAAGAATAAGGCCTTGTAGAGGCAACCCGATTCATGTGAATTATCAAGTAAGTGGTTAGATGGTTAGTGGTTAGTAGTTAGATTGCCATGAGAAGAAAAACTAGCAAGAAATCATGTAGAAGGTGAAGGAGATTACATTGGAAGAGAAAGGAGGCATCTTTACATAGAGTGTCACTCTCTATTACATCAATCCCTTGCTTTCTCTCTCTAGAAATCACTCAGCCCTACTACAATGATCTAAGAAAAAGAAATGAAAAATACAAGAAATGAAGAACAATCTCCTACACTACACTAAAATCTGGACCTACTCTTAAAAACGAAGACTGCTCTCGGTTTGGCTCTCTGCAGGTCTATTTATAGGCAGAAGAAGGCTCCAGAAGACGAGACGGGGCCACACGTCGAAAATAAACGCGCGGCTCCACTGGATTGCCGCGGATCCGCAAGGATTGTCGCGGATCCGCGGCAATTCCAGGGATCTCGGTCTCTAGCTTTCGTCAGGCACTCCCTCTGGCTTCGAGAATGTTCAGGGTATATTCAGTTTCTGGTAATTGTACCCGAATATTCGTCTAACAAGCGCAGGAGTCTAGGTTCAATGCATCTTCTAGATAATCCTTGGCTTGGCCTCCAAGTAATGCGGGATTAATTACCATAAAAGAGGTTTAATTAAGCTCTTTTTCCATCTTTGCCCTTGGACTTTGGATTTACCTGCAATTAAGACTAAAACACGATTTAGACGACAATTTATTCATAAATCTATGAGAGAATGCGACATAATAATGCAGAATTGTAGACTAATCACACCCCCACACTTATTCTTTTGCTCGTCTCGAGCAAAACAAGAAAAGAAAAACTATACTATAAAGGTTATTACACCACTTTCGCAGGTGACGCGATTGCACTGAGCGTGCGCAACAAGCCGTTAAACCTCTAGGTTACCCTAGAGGAGAAGTGTTGTCTCCTGAGGGTTTTCAGCGGATTGCACCCACAAAATCCATAAAGAAAGAAGACAAATGTTAGTATTTTGAAAACACATTTTGAAAGAGAGACAAGTTTATGAAATATTTTTGCAAAAATATAAGTGATGTAAGGTCATAAGTCCACCACAAATCATTCTTCCTTAAACATAGTCTCTATGCAAGATCTTGTCTTCAATTAAGGTAAGAATTCAAAATTGGATTGAATATTTTATCTTTCATAAAACCTAGATAATATGCACATTGTGATAGTGAAGATTTCTGGGATTTCAACTCTAACCATCAAGCCATTTATTTATTCCTCTTTTTTTTTTCTTCCCTTAGTTTAGGCTTTCTACTTCACCCATGTAGCGAGCGTATAACCGATGACTCCCAAACCAGAAGGTCCTAGGGCACCAGATGAGAAAACATCCCTCGGGTTTAAGGACTCGAGTAAACAAGGCCACAAAACTAAAGGGGATTATTTACTTCTTTTGACCACTGTTAGGCGTGAATAATCATCCTTCTTGAGGCACAATTATTCAGCTTAATAAGTGATGCTTTATTTAAATATATATATATATTTTATATATTTTTATTTATTTATTATTATTTTTTATGGCATTTTAGGTCTTTGTTTCCATCCCAAAAATGTGTAAGTGTGAAGTGCATACTATCTAAGGCAAAAAATTCAAGATAAAAATATCTCCCCAAATTTTCTTACTTAGCCTATAATTTTAAACAAGATCCATTATTTCAGCTAGGTTTAAGATGTCATAATTAAGGCTTCCTTAATTTCTAAGATCATCTTAATTTTCTTAAAAATAGATCAAAACTTTGTCTCTTATTTCAAAAAATTTTTAAAGAAAGAGAAAATTCTTATACAAAAGAAAAGATTTTGAAAAGTATCCTAAAAGAAGTGTAAAAGAAAGAAAATCTAAAAACTCTAAGTTAGTAAACCCTTCCCCACACTTATCTCATGCATTGTTCTCAATGCATCGTGATATATGTATGCATGAAACAAATAGAGAGGGAAGGAAAAATCACCTCAAGGTGGTGGTTCCGGTGGCGGTCTGATTGGTCCGCGAAAGGCGGCCCAATCATTCTTGCGTGGAGTCCGGAGGAACCCACCAGAAACCTCCATGATACAACCCACTAGAAAGATATATGCATGAATGATTTTTATTACAAATTTTACCCCATCTAATTTTCAAATTTTCAAAATAATTTCGGAGTCAAATTTTTCATAACCCTTGTCCCAGAATGGAATGATTGATTTGGACTCAGGAAATATGGGAACTAATACCGACTCAGGAAAAAGACTCAAGTCAAGTAAAGGTTCGGGAGTCGAGATCGGTTCATGAAGTGGGTCCAAATCAAGAAAATGAAGCTCAAGTCCACAATCATTTCCCCATAATGGAATATGACTTTCTAAGAGTGGTGATTCAAGTTCAGGAATGTCAGGGATGGAAATCAAAACTGACTCTAAAATGCTGCTCAAATTGGGTAACATAACAGGAGTCAATAATGTTTCAGGAATTTGAACTGGATCACAAATTTGAGGATCAAAGTCACATTCCTCATTCAGTTCAATTCCACAAAATTGAGAACTTACCAATTTATCAAATGGACTTTCAAAAGTATGGAATTGGTCAAGTTCAATATGATCATCATAAGAGATTGGTGATTCAATTTCACAATGGATAGGCACTGGATCCAATACTGACTCGGGAAAAGGAGTGAAATCAGGTGAAGACACCGGAGTCATAATTGAATCAGGAAGTAGAATTGAATCACTAATTTGAGTGTCATGATCATATTCATGCTCAAGTTCAATTTCAGGAAATGAATAACTTTCCAAAATGTCAATGGGATTTGAAGTTTGGACAAGTTCAGGTGGGTGTGCTGAAATTGAATCTTGATTTTCAAAACAACAAGAGTCTTGGGTCATATCAATAAAGTGTGGCATAGCTGAATTAGTCAAAGGTTGATAGGATAGAGTTTCCTCATTCCTAAGAATGTTAACCAATTGACTCAATTGTTCTTCCACCCTATTGAAAGACTCGGCACGTGAATTTTGAGATTGTAATATAGACTCCTTCAAGATATCCATACTCTTATCTAGACTTGATGTATCTCCAAATGGTTGCTCTAGAATGGGAGTATAAGAATCTTGGTTTTGGAAATTTTGTGAATAATGTGAGTCAAAAATATTGTGAGATTTAAACTTGGACTCACACATGAGTTCTTTACTCGTTTCCAAGGCAAATGGTTGTTCATTATGAAGAAGTGGAACTGAGCAAGACTCTTGAATATGTTTTATAGAAGCCAATGTTTTCTGAAGTTGTCGCTCATTCTCTTGTAGACTGGCTTCTATCCTCTTTTGGAACTCAGATTTTTCTTTTATGGGAGGTCCAGAAAAAGGAGTATAGGAATTGAAATCGAGAAATGAATATTGTGGACAAGGTGAACATGGTGGACAAGGAGGTTGAAAATTTGGCTCGGGGGACTTGAATCCCCAATGACTTTGTGACGAGTTGAAATTATTTTGGAAATTATAGTCATAAGAATGTGGGTATGGGTTGTATTGATTCGGATAAGGCTAACCCGGTGTATTTGGTTGGTGCACATTGTAAACCGTCGGGTTGGAATAATCCGAATAAAATGGAGTTGGTGTGAAATATGGATTCATGTTCGGATTGAAAGAATTGTTATTGTTGAATGCCATTTCACAAACTATCACAAACAAAAAAAAGAAAAATCAAACAACAAACAAAAAGAAGAGAAAAATCAAAACCAAGCCAAAAGTAGGGTTGACCTAGACCTAGATGAAATGTCCCTAGGGGCCAACGTCTATTCAAATTTTATTAGGGTTTGGGTTGTGTGAGTGGGGAGATGATTTTTGGGCTAAGGAAGGGTAATGAAATCCCACCTTATCTTGTTTGGGTTTTGCCCTTAAGTTCAATTCGTGCAAGTGTGCAATATAGATAAGAATGTAACACAAAGCGATAAATCACCCACGTGTTTGTCCTATGCTATATGCAATGCCATATGTACATCTCCATCCAGATCATAACAACAGAACAAAATACAGTATATTGGAATTAAATTGACACGTGCCTAAATGCAAATGTCTAAACCGTTTTAAAAGAGTCCAAATACCGTATTTTAGTTCTTTTATTTATTATGGTGTGTGGGCAATCAAAACAAGAAAGATAGCAGTATAAATTCACTAGCTATTACAATTCACACATCCCAGCACAAACAAGATACAAAATTATTGCACAATGGCCGCGGTTGCGCGGCAAATGTCGCGATTTCGCGGCTTTTGTTTAGAAACTGGGGCCCTGCTTTCAAGAGCAGGGAAATGAAAAGCTAGCTTATGTTCTGCAAAGTTCAGCACTTGTAAATATTGCTCTGCACACCAAAACAGAGAAGACAATGTTAACAAAAACGTGAAAACAAAACCATTCCCTTCCCCGGCAACGGCGCCAAAAATTTTGATCGTGGCGAAACTAGCACTCAAAAATGTGTATTTATGAAATCAAATGAAAAGCTCGAATGTGCTAATGTACCCACGATACTTCCGTTATAGCATTGGCTTAACGGGTCGAATCCACAGGGAAGGGAGGCGATAGAAGTATTAACAGTCTCTATTCACGTCAGATGTTAACACTTCTTCTTTTTTGAAAGAATGAAAAAGAATGAAAAAGAAAAGAAAATGAAATCCAGAATGTGGTAGGTGAAGAAGGCGATGAAAACGTCGATAAGAAAAACAAAAGTGAAGTGCTTTGGAAATCAAAATAGAGAAAGAAGATGGAACAAAGATGAACTAAGAAGGATGGTAAAAACACCGATAGAAAAATGAGAAAAGAGTTTGGAAAACGATTTCTAAATCAAGCTAAAAGAAAACTCATGGCTACTAACTACTAAATACTCCACTAACCATGCTAACCTCTTCGAGATAGTTGCCTCACATTTTGATCCTCGGCCATCACAATCCTTGGCTTCAAGAGACGATACAAAGCATGGCTCATGAATGGTTCGTCACAATCAAAACATTGCATAAAGAACAAGCTAATACAAGCATCACTCATTACACTACTAGCATGAAATAAAAGAGAGTTAGCTTGGTTAGCAAGTTAGATGTTAGAATCCATCATCTTTGGCCATCAATGGCTCTTGCAAGAACAAGGCCTTGTAGAGGCAACCCGATTCATGTGGATTATCAAGTAAGTGGTTAGATGGTTAGTGGTTAGTAGTTAGATTGCCATGAGAAGAAAAACTAGCAAGAAATCATGTAGAAGGTGAAGGAGATTACATTGGAAGAGAAAGGAGGCATCTTTACATAGAGTGTCACTCTCTATTACATCAATCCCTTGCTTTCTCTCTCTCTAGAAATCACTCAGCCCTACTACAATGATCTAAGAAAAAGAAATGAAAAATACAAGAAATGAAGAATAATCACCTACACTACACTAAAATCTGGACCTACTCTTAAAAACGAAGACTGCTCTCGGTTTGGCTCTCTACAGGTCTATTTATAGGCAGAAGAAGGCTCTAAAAGACGAGACGGGGCCACACGTCGAAAATCGACGCGTGGCTCCACTGGATTACCGCGGATCCGCAAGGATTGCCGCGGATCCGTGGCAATTCCAGGGATCTGGGTCTCTAGCTTTCGTCAGGCACTCCCTCTGGCTTCGAGAATGTTCAGGGTATATTCAGTTTCTGGTAATTGTACCCGAATATTCGTCTGACAAGCGCAGGAGTCTAGGTTCAATACATCTTCTAGATAATCCTTAGCTTGGCCTCCAAGTAATGCGGGATTAATTACCATAAAAGAGGTTTAATTAAGCTCTTTTTCCATCTTTGCCCTTGGACTTTGGATTTACCTACAATTAAGATCAAAACACGATTTAGACGACAATTTATTCATAAATCTGTGAGAGAATGCGACATAATAATGCAGAATTGTAGACTAATCACATAGCTAACAACTACTAACCCACTAACCCTAATTTTCTTGAATGATAACCCGCATGAATCGATAGCATGCCAATAAGCCTTGTGCAAGCAAGGGTTATGGATGGCTTATGATGAAGGGTTCTAACTCTAACATACTAACAAGCATTCTACCTCTCATATTTCATGCTTTAACTTATATATTCTTGATGATCTATTGATTATTTATTTTGCTTGTTTTGGACTTGGAGAATGCTCGATCACTTATGTCGATACTGATAGTGCACTTGTTTCTCACCCTAATCTCGCCTTAAAACAGATCTTAATTGGGTAGTGTTCAAGTTTTTGCCGTGTTAAGCATGGTAAAGGGTGATGAACTTTCATTAGAACACCACATGACTATTTCTCATTGCACAAGACTCATAAAGGCCGAGGATCAAACGTGATGTTCTATCTTCAACAAGTTAACAGTTAGTGAGGTTAATTAATAGAATGTTAACCATGCAACTTCTTTCAATTTCTACAACTCAAACTTTTTAAACCAATTTTCCTTTGCACTTCTTCACTTTTCTTCAAACTCTTTTCTCTAAGGTTTCTCGTCTTAAACTTTTTGTTAAAATTTCCTTTTAGTTTCTTAAGCCTTTTTCTTTTCTTTTCCTTGTTTTCATTCATCGTCTTCTCAAATCCGTATTTTTTTCTCTTTTACTTTCACACATTTTCCTAATCACAACCAATTCACATCACCTATTTCAAACTCTTTCTTTCTTTCATTTCTTTTAACTGAAACAAGAAGGAAATATTTTGAAGAAAACAACATAAAAATCGGAAAAAGCTTTCACGGTATACCCTCCCTGCGCATACGACCCGTTATAGCTTTTACTACAAATGGTAGTTCGAAGGAGCACATTAACTCTACATACATATCCAGAGTTTAAACATTAACATATGGGCATGCACGGTTTACTCTATACTTCTGCGCTTTTTCGCTCCAAACAAAATTTTTGGTGTTGTTGCCGAGGAGGATAATGGTTTTTGTTTTCTCGATCTAATTGATTCCTTTTTTATTTCAGGTTACAAGTGCTGAAAACAAAAAATTAGCAGTTGCAGTGACATATAAGTGGTCTTGGGCCGCTGCTCTAGAAAGTAGAGACCAAGTACCCTCCAACTTGCCGCGTTTTCTCAGCTTTTGCTGCATTTTCGCGGCAAGAGGAGTTGCCTACTGACATTCTTTTTTGTAGAGTCACTTGCTTTGCAAAAATTAGCTCATTGCAATTACAGTTTTTATTGTATGCCACATCCATATTCCTACTAATAATCAACAGTAAAAGGATTGTTGAAAGTTAAAAATTTGTTTAGACATTTTGCATCTTAGGGCATGTGTCTTTACAATTCTTTTTCTTTATTGTTGAAGAGCACTGGAGCAAGGTACGTGTATATAGCATATAGAATAGGACTCATCTCTTGATTGATTTAATCGCTTTAACTGAATCTTGTTTGCATATGCTGTAAACTTGCACAAATTGACTCTAAGGGTATCTGATCGGTGGCGGAACTAGCACTCAAAAATGTGTATTTATGAAATCAAATGAAAAGCTCGAATGTGCTAATGTACCCTCGATACTTCCGTTATAGCATTGGCTTAACGGGTCGAATCCACAGGGAAGGGAGGCGATAGAAGCATTGACAGTCTCTATTCACGTCTTTTGTTATGACTTCTTTTTTGTTGAAAGAATGAAAAAGAATGAAAAAGAAAAGAAAATGAAATCCAGAATGTGGTAGGTGAGGAGAGCGATGAAAACGGCGATGTAAAAACAAAAGTGAAGTGCTTTGAAAATCAAAATAGAAAAAGAGATGGAACAAGGTTGAACTAAGAAGGATGGTAAAAACACCGATAGAAAAATGAGAAAAGAGTTTGGAAAACGATTTCTAAATCAAGCTAAAAGAAAACTCATGGCTACTAACTACTAAATGCTCCACTAACCATGCTAACCTCTTCGAGATAGTTGCCTCACATTTTGATCCTTGGCCATCACAATCCTTGGCTCCAAGAGACGGTACAAAGCATGGCTCATGGATGGTTCATCACATTCAAAACATTGCATCAAGAACAAGCTAATACAAGCATCACTCATTACACTACTAGCATGAAATAAAAGAGCATGAAATAAAAGAGAGTTAGCTTGGTTAGCAAGTTAGCAAGTTAGATGTTAGAACCCATCATCTTTGGCCATCAATGGCTCTTGCAAGAACAAGACCTTGTGGAGGTAACCCGATTCATGTGGATTATCAAGTAAGTAGTTAGATGGTTAGTGGTTAGTAGTTAGATTGCTATGAGAAGAAAAACTAGCAAGAAATCATGTAGAAGGTGAAGGAGATTACATTGGAAGAGAAAGGAGGCATCTTTACATAGAGTGTCACTCTCTATTACATCAATCCCTTACTTTCTCTCTCTAGAAATTACTCAGCCCTACTACAATGATCTAAAAAGAAATGAAAATACAAGAAATGAAGAACAATCACCTACACTACTTCTAAAATCTGCACCTACTCCTAAAAACGAAAACTGCTTGCGTTTTGGCCAGAGGCAGGGGTATTTATAGGCTTCAGAAGGCTCTGGAAGACGAGACGGGGCCACGCGTCAAAAATCGACGCGTGGCTCCACTACTTTTCCGCGGATCTGCAAGGATTACAGCGGATCCGCGGCAATACCAGGGACTTAGGTCCCTGGTTTTGGTCCGTGGCTCCGTCTGGCTCGAGAATGTTCAGGGTATATCCCGTTTCTGGTACTTTCGCCCGAATATTCGTCTGACAGCGTAGGAGGCTAGATTCGATGTATCTTCTAGATAATCCATTGCTTGGCCTCTAAGTAATGCGGGATTAATTACCATAAATTGGGAAGAATTAGGCTCTTATTCCATCTTTGCCCTTGGACTTTAGATCTACCTGCAATTAAGACCAAAACACAGTTTAGACCGACAATTTATTCATAAATCTGTGAGAGAATGCGACATAATAATGCAGAATTGTAGACTAATCACACTCCCACACTTATTCTTTTGCTCGTCCCGAGCAAAACAAGAAAAGAAAAACTATACTACAAGGGTTATTACACCACTTTCGCAGGTGACGCGATTGCAATGAGCGTGTGCAACAAGCCGTTAAACCTCTAGGTTACCCTAGAGGAGGAGTGTTGTCTCCTGAGGGTTTTCAGCGGATTGCACCCACAAAATCCATAAAGAAAGAAGGCAAATGTTAGTATTTTGAAAACACATTTTGAAATAGGGACAAGTTTATGAAATATTGTTGCAAAAATATAAGTGATCTAAGGTCATAAGTCCACCACAAATCATTCTTCCTTAAATTTAGTCTCTATGCAAGATCTTGTTTTTAATTAAGGTAAGAATTCAAAATTGGATTGAATATTTTATCTTTCATAAAACCTAGATAATATGCACTTTGTGATAGTGAAGATTTCTAGAATTTCAACTCTAACCATTAAGCCATTTATTCATATATATATATATTTTCTTTTTCTTTTTTCTTCCCTTAGTTTAGGCTTTCTAGTTTACCCATGTAGCGAGCCTATAACCGATGACTCCCAAACCAGACGGTCCTAGGGCACCAGATGAGAAAACATCCCTCAGGTTTAAGGACTCAAGTAAACAGGGCCACAAAACTAAGGGAGATTATTTGCTTCTTTTGACCACCGTTAGGCGTGAATAATCATGCTTCTTGAGGCATAATTATCCAGCTTAATAAGTGATGTTTTATTTATATATTTTTTTTCTTTTTATTAATTTTTTTATATATGGCATTTTAGGTCTTTGTTTCTATCCCAAAAAATGTGTAAGTGTCATGTGCATACTATCTAAGGCAAAAAATTCAAGATAAAAATATCTCCCCAATTTATCTTACTTAGCCTATAATTTTAAACAAGATCCATTATTTCGACTAGGTTTAAGATGTCATAATTAAGACTTTCTTAATTTCTAAGATCATCTTATTTTTCTTAAAAAAAGATCAAAACTTTGTCTCTTATTTCAAAAAGTTTTTTTTTGTGAGAAGAAAAACTATACAAAAGGGAAGATTTCTAAAATTATCCTAAAAGAAGTGTAAAAGAAAGAAAATCTAAAAAACTCTATGTTAGTAAATCCTCCCCCACACTTATCTTATGCATTGTCCTTAATGCATCGTGATATATGTATGCATGAAACAAATAGAGAGGGAAGGAAAAATATACCTCAAGGTGGTGGTTCCGGTGGCGGTCTGATTGGTCCACGAAAGGCGGCACAATCATTCTTACGTGGAGTCCGGAGGAACCCACCAAAAACCTCCATGATACAACCCACTAGAAAGATGTATATATGCATGATTTTTATTAAAAAATTTACCCCATCTAATTTTCAAATTTGCAAAATAATTTCAGAGTCAAATTTTTCAAAACCCTTGTCCCAGAATGGAATGATTGATTTGAACTCAGGAAGCACAGGAACTAATATCGACTCAAAAAAATGACTCAAGTCAAGTAAAGGTTCGGGAGTCGAGATCGGTTCAGGAAGTGGGTCCAAATCAAGAAGATGAAGCTCAGGTCCACATTCATTTCCCCATGATGGAATGTGACTATCAAAGATTGGTGATTCAAGTTCAGGAATGACAGGTATGGGAATTAAAACTGACTCTAAAATGTTGCTCAAATTGGGTAACAACACAGGAGTCAATAATGATTCAGGAATTTGAACTGGATCACAAATTTGAGAATCAAAGTCACATTCCACATTGAGTTCAATTCCACAAAAATGAGAACTTGCCAATTTATCAATGGGACTTTCAAAAGTATGAAATTGGTCAAGTTCAATATAATCATCATGAATGATTGGTGATTCAATTTCACAATGGATTGGCACAGAATTCAATACTGACTCAGGAAAAGGATTAAAATCAGGTGAAGACACCGGAGTCATAATTGAATCAGGAAGTAGAATTGAATCACTAATTTGAAGTTCATGATCATATTCATGCTCAAGTTCAATTTCAGGAAAAGAATAACTTGCCAAAATGTCAATGGGATTTAAAGTTTGGACAAGTTCAGGTGGGTGTGCTGAAATTGAATCTTGATTTCTAAAATGACAAGAGTCTTGGGTCATATCAATAGAGTTTGGCATAGCTGAATTAGTCAAAGGTTGATAGGATAGAGTTTCCTCATTCCTAAGAATGTTAACCAATTGACTCAATTGTTCTTCCACCCTATTGACAGACTCGGCATGTGATTTTTGATATTGTAACAGAGACTCCTGCAAGATATCCATACTCCTATCTAGACTTGATGTATCTCCAAGTGGTTGCTCTAGAATGGGAGTATAAGAATCTTGGTTTTGGAAATTTTATGAAGAATGTGAGTCAAAAATGTGTTGAGATTGAAACTTGGACTCACACAAGAGTTCTTTACTCGTTTCCAAGGCAAATGGTTGTTCATATGAGGAGGTGGAACTGAGCAAGACTCTTGAAAATACAGTGGAATTGGAGAGGCTAATGTTTCTTGGAGTTGTTGCTCGGCCCTTTGTAGATTGGCTTCTAAACTCTTTAGTAACTCAGATTTTTCTTTAATGGGAGGTTCAGAAAAAGGAGTATAAGAAGCGAAATCGGGGAATGAATATTGTGGATAAGGTGAATATGATGGACAAGGTGGACATGGGGGACAAGGAGGTTGATAATTAAACTCGGGGGAAGTGAATCCCCATTGACTCTGTGACGAGTTGAAATTATTTTGGAAATTATAGTCATAAGAATGTGGGTACGGGTTGTATTGATTCGGATAAGGCCAACCCGGTGTATTTGGTTGGTGCATATTGTAAAACGCCGGGTTGAAATTATCCGAATAGAATGGAGTCGGTGTGAAATATGGATTCATGTTCGGATTGAAAGAATTATTTTTGTTGAATGCCATTTCACAAAAAATTACAAACAAAAAGGAAAAACAAGCACAAACAAAAAGAAAAAAATCAAAACCAAGCCGATAAAAGGGTTGACCTAGACCTAGGCGAGATGTCCCTAGAGGCCAACGTCTATTCAAATTTTATTAGGGCTTGGGTTGTGTGAGTGGGGAGATGATTTTTGGGCTAAGGAAGAGTGATGAAACCCCACCTTATCTTGTTTGGGTTTTGCCCTTAATTTCAATTCGTGCAAGTGTGCAATATAGAAAAGAATATAACACAAAGCGATAAATCACCCACGTGTTTGTCCTATGTTATATGCAATGCCATATGTACATCTCCATCCAAATCACAACAACAGAACAAAATACAGTATATTGGAATTGAATTGACACGTGCCTAAATGCAAATGTCTAAACCGTGTTAAAAGCGTCCAAATAGCGTATTTTAGTTCTTTTATTTATTATGGTGTGTAGGCAATCAAAGCAAAAAGATAGCAGCACAAATCAACTAGCTATTACAATTCACACATCCCAGAACAACAGAATTTACAATGTTCACAAAATTGTCGCGGTTTCGCGGCAAATGTCGCGGTTCCGCAACTTTTGTTTGGAAGCTGGGTCCCTGCTTTCAAGAGCAGGGAGATGCAAAGCTAGATTATGATCTGCAAGATTAAGCACCTATAAATACTGCCCTGCACACCAAAACAGAGAAGACAATGTTAACAAAAATGTGAAAACAAAACCATTCCCTTCCCCGGCAACGGCGCCAAAAATTGATCGGGGGCGGAACTAGCACTCAAAAATGTGTATTTATGAAATCAAATGAAAAGCTCGAATGTGCTAATGTACCCTCGATACTTCCGTTATAGCATTGGCTTAACGGGTCGAATCCACAGGGAAGGGAGGCGATAGAAGCATTGACAGTCTCTATTCACGTCTTTTGTTAACACTTCTTCTTTGTTGAAAGAATGAAAAAGAATGAAAAAGAAAAGAAAATGAAATCCAGAATGTGGTAGGTGAGGAAAGCGATGAAAACGGTGATGTAAAAACAAAAGTGAAGTGCTTTGGAAATCAAAATAGAAAAAGAGATGGAACAAGGTTGAACTAAGAAGGATGGTAAAAACACCGATAGAAAAATGAGAAAAGAGTTTGGAAAATAATTTCTAAATCAAGCTAAAAGAAAACTCATGGCTACTAACTACTAAATGCTCCACTAACCATGCTAATCTCTTCGAGATAGTTGCCTCACATTTTGATCCTTGGCCATCACAATCCTTGGCTCTAAGAGACGGTACAAAGCATGGCTCATAGATGGTTCATCACATTCAAAACATTGCATCAAGAACAAGCTAATACAAGCATCACTCATTACACTACTAGCATGAAATAAAAGAGCATGAAATAAAAGAGAGTTAGCTTGGTTAGAAAGTTAGCAAGTTAGCAAGTTAGATGTTAGAACCCATCATCTTTGGCCATCAATGGCTCTTGCAAGAACAAGGCCTTGTAGAGGCAACCTGATTCATGTGGATTATCAAGTAAGTGGTTAGATGGTTAGTGGTTAGTAGTTAGATTGCCATAAGAAGAAAAACTAGCAAGAAATCATGTAGAAGGTGAAGGAGATTACATTAGAAGAGAAAGGAGGCATCTTTACATAGAGTGTCACTCTCTATTACATCAATCCCTTGCTTTCTCTCTCTAGAAATTACTCAGCCCTACTACAATGATCTAAAAAGAAATGAAAATATAAGAAATGAAGAACACTCACCTACACTACTCCTAAAATCTGCACCTACTCCTAAAAACGAAAACTGCTTGCGTTTTGGCCAGAGGCAGGGGTATTTATAGGCTTCAGAAGGCTCTGGAAGACGAGACGGGGCCACGCGTCGAAAATCGACGCGTGGCTCCACTACTTTGCCGCGGCTCCGCAAGAATTACCGTGGATCCGCGGCAATACCAGGGACTTAGGTCCCTGGTTTTGGTCTGTGGCTCCGTCTGGCTTCGAGAATGTTCAAGGTATATCCCGTTTCTGGTACTTTCGCCCGAATATTCGTCTGACAGCGCATGAGGCTAGATTCGATGTATCTTCTAGATAATCCATTGCTTGGCCTCCAAGTAATGCGGGATTAATTACCATAAATTGGGAAGAATTAGGCTCTTATTCCATCTTTACCCTTGGACTTTAGATCTACCTGCAATTAAGACCAAAACACAGTTTAGACCGACAATTTATTCATAAATCTTTGAGAGAATGCGACATAATAATGCAGAATTGTAGACTAATCAGTATCACCCAAATAAACAAGAAAAGGTGGAGATTTCATCACCCTCCCTTAGCCAGAAAAACAACATTTCAAACACTCACAATCCCAAGTTTAATCTAAAAATTGATAGATGTTGGCCCCTAGGGACATCCGGACTCAATACGAGATAACTGTGGTTGGGACTTGTTTTGAATTATACTCTAGTTAAATCAGTGTTTAATGTTGGGGATTACGAGATTATGCCTCGAAAATATCGTGGTTTGGTGTAATTAAGGCCTGTTGCATACGTACGGATACCTCTGTTGGCCCAAGGTTACAATCACCCGTGTTTAGTGTGTTTTGATGATTACAAAACATATTAGTTATTTGTACTAATAATGTTTGTTGTTTAAGTGTGTTTCAGGGTTCTAACCAAACTAGAAGGGTTCTTCCCTAAAGGAAAGTATTTTGGACACAAGTCAACTCAAATTGGGCTCAAGAATCAAGTTTTGAAGATCATATGGTGAAAAGCCCTCTTGAAGCACTTGTAGTACTTAGAACCAATGTAAGAAATAGTTTGTTAAAAGTTTGAGTTTTGAAAATTTGGCTCTAGGATACACACACACACACACACACATTTTTGTATACATGTTTTCATAGTTAAAGTTTTTGTTTCTAGTTTTTCTCATGACTTGACAAATATACATGACTCCAAGTTTTACAAAGACATATATCATATTTAAGTCATGTATACTCTTTTCATCATGATACTTAGATACTCTTTACTTCAAAATAATTTTTACAAAAAATTCCAAGTCCTGCTGCTGTTTTTCTGTTTCAGGCTTGACCGGCCGACCGGCACGGTCGACCGGTGCCCGTATCAGGACGTGCACGTTTGTGCACGTCTGTCGGCCGACCGCTCGGGTCGACCGACTGATAGCAGTTTGCTCTCGGGTTTTCTGGGTCGACCGCCCGAAGAAAACTGTGTTTTCTCTTAGAGGACGGTCGACCCGACCGGTCGACCCGAGCCCAACGGCTCTTTGCCAGCAGAGCTGGCGGCCGACCGGCCCGGTCGACCGCCAAGCCTGCAAAAGCCCAACGGCTCTTTCCTCTTTTGTGCAATTCTGAAATTTGTTTTATTGATCTGTTTTTACAGACTTTTTCTGAGGTTTTGGAGAACTTTTTTAGGTCAAATAAGGTTAAAATAAATTATTTTTAACCCCTTCTTCTCCCTATAAATAGAGGAGTATAGCCTCTTGCAAAAACACCAAGAAAAATCCTCAAGTTTTCATAGTTTTCAAAAGAAAAGAAAAGTGTTTAAGCTCTTCATTTCCAACTCTTTCTTGAGCTTGTTTTTCAGTTGTATTTGTTAGTAAAGATCATTCTACAACTGAGTTTTTCTCACTACACTTCATAGAGCCAAAAAAAAAATCCCTTACTCATTCTATAAGGAAGTTGTAAAAGAGAGAGACATTGTAAAGAGTTTAGTGGTCTTGTTGTGATCATTTTGGTTGCTTGTTCCTCTTCTTGTTCTCGTGAAGACACCTCTTCGGTAGAGGTTATTATAATTGGTGGAGCTCGGTGCTCGGGTCTTCGGTAGACCGTTGTAAGCGTCCTCGATAGATAGTGGAAACCCTTCACGGAGGTGAAGGCGGGGAGTAGAGCGGTGGCTCGAACCTCGAAACAAATATCTTGTGTTTGCGATTGCCTTGTGTCCATTTTGCTTTAAATTTCTCTTGCACTCTATTGCTTTCAATTACTTACTTGAGATCTAGTTTTTGTGTTATTGCCTCTAGTTTGTGATACTTGTGATATATCTTGTGTGCATTTCATCATTGCATTTTACTCATCCTTTGTTCGATCAATTCTCATACAACAAGGTTGCATTGCGCACCTCTAACCCATTCAAGGGGAATCAGGAGGAAGGAGTTCAGAACCTCTCACGGGGTATTCGGCTCTTAGTCTTGTTTTGAGAGATCGTTGCATCATTCATCCATCATATTTTTAAAAGGATTGTTAGATTAGCAATTATACCTATTCACCCCCCCCTCTAGGTGTTTTTCAATTGGTATCAGAGCTTGGACTCTAGGCTTTTGGCTTAACAACCTTAGAGAGATCCTAATATTGCTAATCATTTCATTCATTCTCACTTAGTAAAAATGGCCGATGGAATTAAAACCCCTCCTAAGTTTGATGGGCTTAACTTTCCCATATGGAAGGTTAAGATGACCGTTTTCTTGCAATCTCTAGGAAGTCGAGTTGCAAAGGCCGTGACCAAACCCTTTAGTGCACCCCCCGGTGATGAATCCACTTGGTCCGAAATTGAGACTAAGGAATTTGATGCCAATGCTAGGGCTCATTATGCGCTCCTTCAAGCCCTTAATGATGATGATATAGCTAGAGTTATTCATTGCAAGTCCGCATATGAAATTTGGACACACTTACTAGTTACTCATGAGGGGACCTCACAAGTGAAGAGGGCTAAGATTGACCTTCTTCGGTCCCAATATGAGAACTTTTGCATGCAAGAAAATGAAACCATAGATGATATAGTTACAAAATTTACAAAGATTACTAATGGACTTTCTTCTCTAGGTGATGCTATCGACAACGATCAAAGAGTAAGAAAGATCATCCGGGCTCTTCCACCTTCTTGGGAAGTAAAAGCTACTACCTTGAAGGAACTCAATGACAAGGAGGAGATGGAGCTTATAGGTCTCATTGGGAACCTCAAAACCCATGAGATGGAGAGAAAGGCAAGAGAAGAAATGGCTCCCTCCAAGAAGAAAGCCATAGTCTTCAAATGTCAATCATCACACTCCGACGAAGATGATGAAGAAGAAGATGACGAAGAGCTCTCACTTCTAGTCAAGAATGTTCAGAGGATGTATAACAAGGCCAAGTTCCAAGGTAGAAAGAGATGGCAAGGAGGTAAAGAAGAAAGGAAGATTGTTTGCTTTAATTGTCAAAGGCCGGGACACATAGTGACGGAGTGTCCGGATAAAGTAAAGCCTTCCACCTCAAAGAAGCCCTACAAGAAGAAGGCAATGAAAGCTACATGGGATTCCGAGAGCGAATTCGAGGAGGAGATTGATACCGCCAACATGTGCTTCATGGCAAATGAAAGCACAAGCAAGGTAAACCCTTCCACTTCTCTTAATGATGAACTTTCCATGGATGAATTAGGAGAAGCATTTGTAGAACTTTCACATAACTATGATTTTCTTAAGAAAAAGTATTTAAAAATGAAAAAGGAAAATGAATCTCTTAATCATCAAGTTTTTACTCTTTCTAAAGAAAAAGATGAATTACTTTCCACTCTTGCTTCCACCCAAAAAGATTTTGACAAGTATAAGATTTCTTGTAAAGACAAGTCTCCACAAATTGATTCTAATGAGATTATCATGCTTAAAGAAAGAATAGACTCATTAGGAATTGTTTTGAAAAATTATGAGTTTGATAAAAAGAAGATAGAGGCCATGTTTCCTAAGAAACAAGCCCCTAAGAAAAATGTTTACCATGCTCATGCTCATACCACACAACCTTTACATCGTGGCAAACCCCCAAAACATGCTCACACTTCACACACACATCATGCATTCATGTATGGAAGAGTGTTCTCATGTTCACATTGTGGGCGGAAAGGGCACTTAGCTAATTTTTGCTATGATAGACTAAGTGCATCCTGTCATATTGTTTGGGTTCGAAACACTAACTTTCAAGGACCCAAGAAAATTTGGGTACCAAAATCAACAATTTTGTTAAATGATGTAGGTACCTTCCAAGGCCCAACGACGTAGAGGATTGTGGTATCTTGATAGTGGTTGCTCAAGGCACATGACTTGGGACATCAACAACTTTGCAACCCTATCAAGATACCATGAAGGTGGCACCGTCACCTTCAGAGATGATGCCAAGGGTAAAATCATCGGTATTGGTAATGTAAAACTCGGCACATCCCTTTTAATTGAGAATGTAGTTTTAGTTGATGGCCTCAAGCATAACCTCTTGAGTGTTAGTCAACTTTGTGATAAAGGTTTTGATGTTGTTTTTGATAATGTAGTTTGTAAAGTAATTGATAGAATTTCTAATACTTGTGTGTTTTCCGATTTTCGTGAAAGTAATGTTTATATGATAGATATGTCTAATATGTCTTTTAATATTACTTGTTTAAAAGCCCTCGATGATGACTCTTGGTTGTGGCATAGAAGATTAGGCCATATTTCATTTGACCATATATCTAGTTTAAACACAAAGGAAATGGTGAAAGGTATTCCTTGTTTGAATTTTGAAAAGGACTGAGTTTGTGACGCATGTCAATTTGGGAAACAAACTAAGTCTTCTTTCAAGTCAATTAAGGATATCATGACATCACGTCCTTTGGAGCTAATCCATATGGATCTATTTGGCCCTACACAAACCAAAAGTCTAAGTGGGAATAGATTTGCATTTGTTTTAGTCGATGACTTTTCACGG
Source organism: Agave tequilana (assembly GCA_038442645.1). NCBI lineage: Eukaryota > Viridiplantae > Streptophyta > Magnoliopsida > Asparagales > Asparagaceae > Agave > Agave tequilana. The sequence goes on from JAVJIF010032603.1 coordinate 171,451, forward strand.
TTTACTTGGGTTTTCTTTCTTGAACACAAAAATCAAGCATATTCATATTTCTAATATTTTAAGAAAAGAGTTGAAAAAGAAAAGGATGTTTCAATTTTAAGGATAAGAAGTGATAGAGGAGGTAAGTTCATTAACCTACCCTTTACCACTTTTTGTGAAGAACATGGAATAAAGCATGAACTTTCTTGTCCTAGAACTCCACAACAAAATGGAGTAGTTGAACGGAAAAATCGAACTTTACAAGAGATGGCTAGGACAATGCTAAGTGAATATGGTCTACCACATTATTTGTGGGCCGAGGCCGTTAATACATCATGCTAATATCAAATCGTGTTTTCTTATGTAAAAATACTTCAAAAACTTCTTTTGAAATGTACTTTTCTAGAAAACCAAATGTTTCATATTTCAAGGTTTTTGGATGTAAATGTTTTGTTTTAAATACAAAAGATAATTTAGGAAAATTTGATGCTAAAGCTTATGAGGCAATTTTTGTTGGTTATTCTAATACAAGTAAGGCTTATAGAATCTTCAATAGATCATCTTTGACTATTGAGGAATCTATACATGTTAAGTTTGAAGAATCTAACTTATTTGTTAAGAATGTTGTAGAAATAGATGCTTTGGATGAAGGTTTGGAGAAAGTGACCTTGGAGGATACAACTACTATGGGAGACAAGCCAAAGGAGGATGAAGGAAGTGAAGTTAAAGTAGAAGAGGTTCAAGGAAATGAAATTCACACAAATGAAGTGGAGCCTACTCAACAACTTTCAAAGGATTGGAGATACAATCCTCATCATCCCAAGACCTCGTCATAAGTGAAGTATCAAAAGGGGTAACAACTCGCTCTAAACTTCATGACTTTTGTGGACATTATGCATTTATTTCTCATGTTGAACCCAAGAACGTCCTCGAAGCCGAGGCCGATTCATATTGGTTGCTAGCCATGCAAGAGGAACTCAATCAATTTGAGCGCAACTAAGTTTGGCACCTTGTTCCTAGGCCCCACGATAGACCAACAATTGGTACTAAGTGGATCTTTAAGAACAAGTCGGATGAATCGGGTAACGTTGTTGGAATAAAGCTAGGTTAGTTGCCCAAGGTTACACTCAAATCGAAGGAATCGATTTTGAAGAAACCTTTGCACCCGTAGCACGGCTTGAAGCCATACGGATGACACTAGCTTTTGCCTCATATAAAGATTTTAAATTATTTCAAATGGATGTTAAAAGTGCTTTTCTAAATGGTTTTATTGAAGAGGAGGTGTATGTTGAACAACCCCCCGGGTTTGTTGATCCTACACATCCGGATTTTGTCTTCAAACTTGATAAAGCTCTTTATGGTTTAAAACAAGCCCCTCGGGCTTGGTATGAAAGTCTTTCTTCATTTTTAATTTCAAATGGTTTCAAGAAAGGTAAAATTGACACAACCTTGTTTACAAAACATGTAGCAAATGATATTCTTATTGTGCAAATTTATGTTGATGACATTATTTTTGGTTCTACTAATGAATATCTTTGCCAAGCTTTTGAATCATGCATGAAGGAAGAATTTGAAATGTCTATGATGGGGGAACTCAACTATTTCCTTGGACTCCAAATCAAGCAAAGGAAGGATGGGATCTTCATCAATCAAGCCAAGTACACAAAGGAACTCATCAAAAGGTTCAGACTTGAAGGATCTAAAGTTAGCAAAACTCTCATGGCAACAACCACAAAGCTTGATAAGGATGAACAAGGTAAAAGTGTAGACATTAAGCTTTATCGTAGCATGATTGGTAGCTTATTGTATTTGACGGCTAGTAGGCCGGATATTATGTTTTTCGTTTGTCTTTGTGCACGTTTTCAATCTTGTCCTAAAGAATCTCATATAATTGCGGTTAAACGCATAATTAGATACCTTAAGGGCACTATTGAAATGGGTTTGTGGTATCCAAAAACCGGATTATTTGAAATGAAGAGTTTTTCGGATGCCGACTATGCAGGTTGTAGGGTAGATAGGAAGAGCACAAGTGGAACATGTCAATTCCTAGGCAATTGTCTTGTATCTTGGTCTTCCAAAAAGCAAAATTCGGAAGCCCTTTCAACCGCCGAGGCGGAGTATGTTGCAGCCGGAGCTTGTTGTGTACAAGTTCTTTGGATGAAACATACTCTCCTCGACTATGATTTACACTTTGATCAGGTTAAAATATTTTGTGATAATACTAGTACAATTCACATGACAAAGAATGCAAATCAACATAGTAAAACTAAACACATTGACATTAGGTATCACTTTCTTAGCGATCATTATGAGAAAGGTGATATTGATATAGATTATGTTTCTACCGATTTTCAACTTGCCGATTTTTTACTAAACCTCTAGATTATGCTAGATTTTCATTTATTTGTGGTGAGTTGAATGTTTGCATTATGGATTCTTAAAGATAAATTTTTCTTTAATGTTTTGTTAGCTTAACCCTTTTTGATGTATGACAAAAAGGGGAGAAATAGAAAAAGAGTTTTGTTTGTTTACGGAGAAAAAGAAAAAGAGGTTTTTTTTTATGGTGTATTTTGATGTATTTGAGTTTTTGACAAAACTATGTGTTTTCAATGCCTTATGTATTTAGCTTTTCATATCCATTCTTCATACATAGCATTATTTGAGGGGGAGCTTTCCAAGCTCTTCTTCCATTTTTGTTTAAATAACTTATATGTTTTGTCATCATCAAAAAGGGGGAGATTGTTGGCCCAAGGTTACAATCACCCGTGTTTAGTGTGTTTTGATGATTACAAAACATATTAGTTATTTGAACTAATAATGTTTGTTGTTTAAGTGTGTTTCAGGGTTCTAACCAAACTAGAAGGGTTCTTCCCTAAAGGAAAGTATTTTGGACACAAGTCAACTCAAATTGGGCTCAAGAATCAAGTTTTGAAGATCATATGGTGAAAAGCCCTCTTGAAGCACTTGTAGTACTTAGAACCAATATAAGAAATAGTTTGTTAAAAGTTTGAGTTTTAGAAAATTGGCTCTAGGATACACACACACATTTTTGTATACATGTTTTCATAGTTAAAGTTTTTGTTTCTAGTTTTTCTCATGACTTGACAAATATACATGACTCCAAGTTTTACAAAGACATATATCATATTTAAGTCATGTATACTCTTTTCATCATGATACTTAGATACTCTTTACTTTAAAATAATTTTTACAAAAAATTCCAAGTCCTGCTGCTGTTTTTCTGTTTCAGGCTTGACCAGCCGACCGGCACGGTCGACCGGCGCCCGTATCAGGACGTGCACGTTTGTGCACGTCTGTCGGCCGACCGCTCGGGTCGACCGACTGATAGCAGTTTGCTCTCGGGTTTTCTGGGTCGACCGCTCGAAGAAAACTGTGTTTTCTCTTAGAGGACGGTCGACCCGACCGGTCGACCCGAGCCCAACGGCTCTTTGCCAGCAGAGCTGACGGCCGACCGGCCCGGTCGACCGCCAAGCCTGCAAAAGCCCAACGGCTCTTTCCTCTTTTGTGCAATTCTGAAATTTGTTTTATTGATCTATTTTTCAGACTTTTTCTGAGGTTTTGGAGAATTTTTTCAGGTCAAATAAGGTTAAAATAAATTATTTTTAACCCCTTCTTCTCCCTATAAATAGAGGAGTATAGCCTCTTACAAAAACACCAAGAAAAATCCTCAAGTTTTCATAGTTTTCAAAAGAAAAGAAAAGCGTTTAAGCTCTTCATTTCCAACTCTTTCTTGAGCTTGTTTTTCAGTTGTATTTGTTAGCAAAGATCATTCTACAACTGAGTTTTTCTCACTACACTTCATAGAGCCAAAAAAAATCCCTTACTCATTCTATAAGGAAGTTGTAAAAGAGAGAGACATTGTAAAGAGTTTAGTGGTCTTGTTGTGATCATTTTGGTTGCTTGTTCCTCTTCCTGTTCTTGTGAAGACACCTCTTCGGTAGAGGTTATTGTAATTGGTGGAGCTCGGTGCTCGGGTCTTCGGTAGACCATTGTAAGCGTCCTCGGTGGATAGTGGAAACCCTTCACGGAGGTGAAGGCGGGGAGTAGAGCAGTGGCTCGAACCTCGAAACAAATATCTTGTGTTTGCGATTGCCTTGTGTCCATTTTACTTTAAATTTCTCTTGAACTCTATTACTTTCAATTACTTGCTTGAGATCTAGTTTTTGTGTTATTGCCTCTAGTTTGTGATACTTGTGATATATCTTGTGTGCATTTCATCATTGCATTTTACTCATCCTCTGTTCGATCAATCTCATACAACAAGGTTGCATTGCGCACCTCTAACCCATTCAAGGGGAATCAGGAAGAAGGAGTTCAAAACCTCTCACGGGGTATTCGGCTCTTAGTCTTGTTTTGAGAGATCGTTACATCATTCATCCATCATATTTTTAAAAGGATTGTTAGATTAGCAATTACACCTATTCACCCCCCCTCTAGGTGTTTTTCAACCTCCCACCATATCTTGCCCCTAACTGGCTGATTAGCTGGGTGGTCTGATTCAAGTAACAACCTTCCCTGGAGAATTGCCCAGTTAGGAGTCGTCTAGGTCTAGGTATCCTAAATAGGCTTGGTTATTATTTTTCTTTTTATTGTTTGTTTTTTTTTTTCATTTATTTGTTGGGTGAACATTGTTTATGTTCTGCATGCAAGAGTGGTCCAGGAACCAGTTACATCAAGACTAGTTAGGATCACTCCACTTGCATCCACCCACCTCCTAAGATAGATCCAATCTTGGCCAATCACGTTTCACTTCAGGATAAGTTTTACCGCATTCGTACTTCACTTCCCCTTGCATTCTATTACTCGAAGCTAATGGAAACAACTTTAAGCTGAAACCCCAGTTCATAAACACCCTTCCTAGGTTTCATGGCTTAGAATTTGAGAATGCATACTTCTTCATTCGAGAGTTTGAAGAAGTATGCTTGATGATGACAATTCCCCAACTGGGAAAAGATGTTGTTAGACTAAGGTTTATACCCTTTGCACTTAAGGACATAGCAAAGAAGTGGCTATACAACTTGCTTGTTAGTTCTATTTCATCACGGGATGACTTTGTTAAGGTGTTCCTTAACAAATTCTACCCTATCCATAAGACTGCCCTCATCAGGAAGAACATTATGCAGTATAGACAGGAAACCAATGAACCGTTCTGGAAGTATTTCGAAAGGTTTAAGGATTTGTTAGCCCAGTGTCCTCATCACGGAATAGAGAAGTGGCGACAGTGCCAAATTCTCTATGACGGGTTAGATTACGAGACCAAGATGCTTCTTGAGACTATGTGTCAAAGAGAATTTTTAAAAAAGATGAGGATTAAGGTTGGGACTTATATGAAGTCTTTGCTGAGAAAACCATTTAGTAGGAGTCTTGACCTGAAAAGACCAACCCTATAACTTTCAGAATTGGTATGCACTCCATTGACTCCTCTATAGCTGCTAAGGTTAAAATCACACAATTAAGGAGGAGATTAGAACTACTTGAGGTTAGGGAGCCAAACTTAGTAAACTAGGTCAACCCAACCCCAATGCCAAGTCTGAGTTGCACCTATTGCCATGCCTCGACCCACCTATTCGAGGAGTGTCCAGTATACCAAGCTCAACAGATGTTCCATGATAGTATGAATGCATCCTACACCAAACCCAATTACAATCCTTACTCTAAGATATACAACCTGGAATGGAGGAATCATCCCAATTTTTCTTGGAGTCAGTCTAATCATGAGCAGCCAAGACAACAATTTTCACATCAGTACACTGCTCAAACTCATCAACCCAATTTCCACCAAAATCAACCAAATTTTCAGCCGACTTACCAACACAGTTTCCAGCCCACTTACCAACATCAGCAACAAAATCATCCAGATAGGAAAATGACAGATTTGAGGAAAATAATAGAAAACTTATCCAACAATCAAGCCTCAATGATGGACAATCATAATCAAGTTATTAATAGGTTAGAGGTTTAAATAGGTAAATTGGCTAACTCACTTAATGAAAGACAAAAAGGAACATTGCCTAGTTAGCCTTTCTCAAATCCAAAGAATCCCTTCCCTGTTACTGAAGCCGAGGACATAACTCCAAAACAATGCAACACTATTCATATCCTAAGATCAGGAAAACAAGTTGATAACAAGGTTTCTAATATCCTAGTTTTCAACAATCCAGTGTCTGATCCTCCTGTGACTACACTACAACTCCAAATGATCTATCTTCATCATCAAGTTCACAACCATCCACTTTTAAGTCTAATGAAAAGGATAAATCAGCTAAGAAAACTCAAAAGCTATTGTGTCATTTCCTAATAGGCGAGCAACCAATAAGACCAATGCTCAAATGGAAAGGATTAGAAAAATGTTTAATCAAGTCCAGATAAATGTGCCCCTTCTTGATGTCATTCAACAAGTTCCATCATATGTAAAATTTCTAAGAGACATGTGCACTAAGAAAAGGAAAACAAATATTCCCAAAAGGTCTTTCTCGCATCCAACATCAGTGAGTTGTTAACCGGGTCCACCCTGTAAAATATAAAGACCTCGGGAGTCCAACCATTTCATGCATCATAGGACAAACGACAATAAATCAGGTACTGCTTGATCTGGGAGCAAGTATCAACTTTCTTCCCTTTTTCATGTATCAGTAACTCGGGCTGGACGGCCTCCATCCAACCCCGGTTACTTTACAATTAGCTGATCGTTCTGTAAAAGTCCCCAAGGAAAAAATTACATATGTCCTTATGTGGGTCGGAGAGTTCATCTATCCCGTAGATTTCATCGTTCTGGAGACAACCCGTGCATTTTTGGACTGAATCAGCTTTTCATAATCCTACCCAAGTTCATAGGTTCTTCTTCGTGTGGTGGGACTTGAAAAATAGAGTAAACATCTTAGATTTGAAATCTTGATGGGCTTCTGAATCCTTAGGATTTTGGTTTTGATGTTAGACTCAAGGAAGGCTTCATAGCTCTTTTATAAATCTGATTTTTTTCTTTAAGTTGATTTTGAAAAAGAGTATATGACGGTGGATGTTGGTAAGATTTTTGACCATATAACTCAGGAGAGTTGTATTCCTACTGATTTTATGAAGAGTGGCGATGATTATTGAAATCACCTAGAGGGGGTGAATAGGTGATAATGCTAATCTAGAGAACTTAATGTGAAATTTAAAAACTAATTGCAATAGACAAGAGATGCACACACAAGCAAGTAAAATATATAGCAATATGCACAAAGTAAAGAGAGAGATAGAGTAAGAGTCAAGGGATCAAGTGCAAACAACAAGATATATTTCGAGGTTTGAGCACCCAGCTCTACATCCCCGCCTTCACCACCGTGAAGGATTTCAAGTCCACTAGCTTGTCCACAAAGGACTCTCACAAAGGGAACCTCCACCGAGGATTTGGGGCAATACAATCACAAGGAGTACCCAACTCCTCTCCTTACAAACACAACCTCCTTCTTGAGGCACAACTCCAAGCCAACAAACAATCACCTCACAACTTGAGGGATTAGCACAAAGCAACACAAGGATCACCTTACAACTTGAGGGATACAACCCACTTGCACAACCTCCTCAACACAATGAGGGAAATGCACAAATCCAAGCAAACGAAGGGTTTACAACTTGGTGGTCTAAACAACAACCACAAACAATTTCTTTCCCACACAAAGATCCTATAGAATGAGATAGTAGATGTAGCTCAAGTGTGAAGAAAACCAAAGGAATGGAAATCAAAATCTCAAAGAAAATCCTTGGGAAAAACTAGAAACCAAGGTGAAGAAATTTAATCAAACACTTTTCCCAAAAACCCTTTTCTTTGATTTTTCAACCCTAGCAAAAACACCAAATAGATTGTTCAATTAAAGCCCAAAAACTTCTTTTGATTGCTGTGAAAATACTAGAGAAAGCTCAGAAAATTCGTCCAAAAATTCTTAGTGAAAACTGGTCATTAATGGGGTATTTATAGCCCCAAGGAAAATATAGCCGTTGGCAGCAAATTCTGCCAAAAATGAACTGCAGGTCGACCGGCCAACGGTCATATTTGACCGCTAACAGCTACCGGTCGACCACTCGGCCGACCGGCCCCAGAACCAGAGAGCAACGGCTCTCTGGTCGGTCGACCGCACAGTCGACCGCCCAAAAACAGAGAGCACTGCTCTCTGGTCCAGTCGACTGGTCGGTCGACCGGCCCGAGTGTCTGCCAGACGTGCACAGGGCTGTGCACGTCGGTCGACCGCCTGGTCGACCGGCCCTTGGTTCGGTCGACCGTGCGGTCGACCGACAGAGCCTGTCAGGCACTGTTCTGGGTTAGAAAAACTGGGTAAAAATTATTCTAATAAATCCATAAGAACTTGTAAAAATGCACAAAAATAGTTTTATCATTTTATATTGAAATATAAACTTGTGATAAAAATTTCATCACAAATAACAAACATTTTGAAACATTTTTGTGTCTTATCATTTTTACCAAAAACCAAAAACTGTATTTTCTAAATTTGGATTTTTGAATTGAGAATACATTTTGTCCAAAACTCATCCAAATACAAAAACATGATATTAAACAACATTTAGGCATGATGTATACGGATATAATCCAATATACTTAAAACAATTTCATATCCATGTTTTTGACTTTAAATCCCAAGTTAAGTTTTGTTAAAAATACCAAAACACCAAACTCATGATATAGACTATCAAACTAAGTTTGTTTAAATAGTTGAAGCATGTATGTATATAGAACACATCTAATATACATAAAAACAAAGTAAACTAGTTTTGATCAATCTATTCATGAAAACCAAGATCGGTTAAACCTAAAATCGAAAACCAAAACATGAAACGTGAGTGTTTTGTGAACTTGAGCATATCATACTATTCTAATCTTTACAATTTGGATCTAAACACAAAACTAAATTATGGTACCGATGTCTTCTTGTAGAGCGCAATCTCCAAGCCGACTCGATCCAAAAACTCCTTGATCCACCGAGCAAGTGCTATATATATGATCTTTGACGCTCGGGCTCTTGAATCAACATGTGAAAGCTTCCAAATCATCTTGTTGAAGCTAATCACCAACTAATAACTTTATTAATGATCTGAAACTAAATAACACAAGATTATTAGTACACATAACTACATGAGTTAATCATCATCAAAACTAGAGTGGAAGGCCTTTGGGCCAACAATCTCCCCCTTTTTGATGATGACAAAACTCATGGAGTTATATATGCATGGATTAAAGTTAAGCTTCAAAGAAGCTCCTCCTTAACTCATGCATAAACAAATAAACAATAAATATATGCAATAAATTAAAAAAAACAAAACATGCTCTAGATACCAATTAAAACATATATTAAAACATGTTCTAGATATCACCAATTAAACTTAGTATATGCAAAAACATAAATATGCATATGAACTTAAATTCTTCTCCCCCTATTTGTCAATCATCAATAAAGGGGTAAGAGCAAAATCAAAACACTAATAAATTCTTCTCCCCCTTTTTGTTCAAAACAAGGAATCAACAAAAGGGTCAAAACTAATAAAAACAATGTTCTTCCCCTTTTTGTCTAAAACAAAAATAAAATCAAATAGGGGTGACAATCAATTAAGGTACCAATTGAAAAAGATATGTCAAGGAAGCATCTTGATATGATACCAATTGAAATTTTAAACATAACAAATTTTAAATCTCTAAACATAAATCTTGATACCAATTGAAATTATTATTCTTTAAGGCATAAGATACCAATAGAAATTTTTTTCTATCATAAAGCAAGGAAGTGGAATACAAAATCAATGGTAAAACAAAATACCAATTGAAAAATGAAAATAGAATTTTCCCCCCTTATGAAAAACAAACTAAACACATGCATAAGCTTGAATTAAGATACCAATTGAAAAGTGAATCAATTGAAACAATGGTGAAGCTCAAGCTTTAGCATAAATACAATTTTGTGCTTAAAGATATAGGGATATAATAAGCACAAATAAAACATATATGTATGAAAAGTTTGATACCAATTGAAATTGATACCATTTGAAATGTAAGCATACATACATACAAATATATGAGTATACAAAGAAATGTCAATTATTGATACCAATTGAAAGAATCCAATGATACCAATTGAAACAACAATAAGATCAAATGTATATCTCATATAACCCTATCCTCCCAACACATATTCAAGTTTAAAATGATTTCCATTATAAAGCATACATGAGCATGGTCTCCCAACCAACCGCCCGTAGATGGTAGGGTTTTCAAAAATGAATATGAAAATATAGTATGTTTGAAAATCTCTACCAAAACGAAGAATATCGCAACTAGTTAAATGGAAAACTTGTTAACTAGTACGAAATCCTTCAAGTAAGGAATAACACAAAAATATTTTTCATGAAACATGAAAATCACATGATCACTAAACACTCAAAGTTCATAAAGCCCATATCATACTCATGAAGACACAATCATGAGAAACAAAATAAAGTGAGTGCACAACTGTAATGTGAGATACATAATCATGAAAATTTTGCATTCAAGATTAGATGAAATTCCTTTAAAACATTAACACATGAAAAACTAAATTTTCATTACCAATTGAAATTACTTAAAAACATGAAAATCATCAAGACGATTTAAACTTCAAGGCATATGTATGTCATGTACAAACTAAAGTATACATACATATCCTAAACATAATGAGTCCACAAAAGTATATGCATGAAGGCACGTGGCTCAAAGGATGTATATGTATAATCAATAGTTAGGACAAAATAGACATATACATGAAGTTAAAACACATGATCATAGAAAAAAAGAGAAATACAAGTTAGAATGCATGAATCATCAAAACTAGACTATATTAGCATATCTAATGGGTACAAATAAGCATTCAAGTCTAAACAAATAATAATTTACTTGTGGCCCATTCTATGTACAAGTGTATATCCTAGTTTTCATGAAAGCTAACACCTAAACATGTAATCAAATCATGTAGCACAAAACGGGTCAAAAATCAACATGATAAACATAAAAACGATCATTATGAAAATCCACATGCTATTAGAATATTGAAATACATAATAGCTAAACAATGGTGAGAACACAAAATATAGGTCCATCTAAACATGGGTGTCTCAAAGGCTGTACATGCATGTCAAGGATCTAATAATTATGGTATTTAACACAATAATCTATAAACATCCAAACCATGAAGTATCAAAACAAAAATCATAATAAACATCAAAAACATGCTCTAAATAATGATGCAAATAATAAAAAAAATTGTGATGTAACGATCACCCAAAACAAGACTAGAAGCCAAATACCCTGTGAAGGGCTCTGAACTCCTTCCTCGTTATTCCTCTAGATAAGAGTTTGAGGTGCGTATTGCAATCTTATTGTATGAGTATATGATCGACAAAATGAATATTTAAGCAAGTAAATATTGCAAAAATATGAAGAGCAAGTAAATAAAGACGGGAGTTAGAGAATGATACCAAAACCATGAAAAGCACTTCTCTAGATCTCCAAACCAAGGTGGTTCTTTCCACCAAACTCCCCTTGAAAGTGATGCATCCAAAAATGTTTTTCTTTAAGCTAGGAACGGATCCACCTCAAGGCACCAATACTCTCATGTGATACGAGAGCCCCCACCTACATCAAAAAGCATAGAGGTGGTCTTTGGTACCCATTTCCTTTTGGGTCCACAGGGGTTAGTATCTTTCCTAACCCAAACTAAATTATTTGCTAAATTTTCAACATGTAAACGATAATAGCAAAATCTAGCAATGTGGCCTTTTCGACCACAATGTGTACACGTGTACACATGGGCATACATGTGATGGTGGTGACCGTGGGAAGCATGTGTATGCCGTGATGGGTGTGCATGCAAAGATGGAACTTGTTTCTTACGAACTAAGGTTTCCAAACGTGTATGATCCAAAGCACATTGGCTCAAAGTGGAGCCCAAACAATCAACACTTTTCTTCAAAATATTTATATCATTTTCAATATTAGAAGAAAAAGTGGAGCATGCAATAGGTGTGCTAGAAGAAGAAGCTACACTAGCATGGCAAAAATGAGAATCTAAATCATTTTGCAAAGATTTATTTTTCTTTAAAACTAAATCTAATTCTTTTGTAATGAAATCAATTTCATTTTTCAAAACAAGGTTATCTTTTAAAACAAAATCTAATTTAGAAGATAAAGCCTCATTATTTTTCACAACATCATCACAATCATTTTTGCTTTTCAAAACATCAATCTCTTTTAGGGCAAGGTCTAGTTGAGATCTTAGTGAGTCACGTTCACTAGTAATCTCTTCCTTCTCTTGCAAAATCGATTTAAAAGTTGAGCACAAATCCTTCATTTCTTCTTTTAATTCAAAATGTTTCTTTTTCAAAAGGTCATGTTTTTCCATAAAATTTTCAAGTTTTGAGGCAAGTTCTACATTTAAATTTTGAACTTCAAAACATCCATAGCAATATGAACTAGAGCAATCATCTATTTGAGAATCTGATTGTACCTCAAGGGAGTTTTTCCCTTAGACCATGAGGCAATGCTCGTCGGACATGTCTCTCCTAGATCTCCTCAACTTATTGATAATCCTTGGAAGCTCGGGAGAAGTCAATATGCTCCAAACTGCAAAAGTCGAATCATAATGAGCAAACATATATAGAAGATCTTCATTAAGAGATGCTCTAAGTGTCTTAAGTGCTAATGCATTTGCCTTTTTATGTTTGCTACTATTTGGGTAGGATTCTATAGTAGTGGCTTGATAAACTAGATGTCCTAGTGCTTTTAAATGATTACTCATCTTGGCCTTCCAAATATCATGTCTAGAAAAATCAAACATAGGAAGGCTATCCATGAGTACAAACTAAATGTGTGCAAAAGAAAAATGCAAATGAAGATTAGCAAACCAAGATCTCACTCCTAAGTGGTTAAACCTAAATATCAGGAGCGTAGGCTCTGATACCAATTGAAATCACCTAGAGGGGGGTGAATAGGTGATAATGCTAATCTAGAGAACTTAATGTGAAATTTAAAAACTAATTGCAATAGACAAGAGATGCACACACAAGCAAGTAAAAGATATAGCAATATGCACAAAGTAAAGAGAGAGAGAGAGAGAGAGATAGAGTAAGAGTCAAGGGATCAAGCGCAAACAACAAGATATGTTTCGAGGTTCGAGCACCCAGCTCTACATCCTCGCCTTCACCACCGTGAAGGATTTCAAGTCCACTAGCTTGTCCACAAAGGACTCCCACAAAGGGAACCTCCACCGAAGATTTGGGGCAATACAATCACAAGGAGTACCCGACTCCTCTCCTTACAAACACAACCTCCTTCTTGAGGCACAACTCCAAGCCAACAAACAATCACCTCACAACTTGAAGGATTAGCACAAAGCAACACAAGGATCACCTCACAACTTGAGGGATGCAACCCACTTGCACAACCTCCTCAACACAATGAGGGAAAGGCACAAAGCCAAGCAAATGAAGGGTTTACAACTTGGTGGTCTAAACAACAATCACAAACAATTTCTTTCCCACACAAAGATACTATAGAATGAGATAGTAGATGTAGCTCAAGTGTGGAGAAAACCAAAGGAATGGAAATCAAAATCTCAAAGAAAATCCTTGGGAAAAACTAGAAACCAAGGTGAAGAAATTTAATCAAACACTTTTCCCAAAAACCCTTTTCTTTGATTTTTCAACCCTAGCAAAAACACCAAATAGATTGTTCAATTAAAGCCCAAAAACTTCTTTTGATTGCTGTGAAAATACTAGAGAAAGCTCAGAAAATTCGTCCAAAAATTCTTAGTGAAAACTGGTCATTAATGGGGTATTTATTGCCCCAAGAAAAATATAGCGGTTGGCAGCAAATTCTGCCAAAAATGAACTGCCGGTCGACCGGCCAACGGTCATATTTGACTGCTGGCAGCTACCGGTCGACCGCTCGGCCGACCGGCCCCAGAACCAGAGAGCAACGGCTCTCTGGTCGGTCGACCGCACAGTCGACCGCCCAAAAACAGAGAGCACTGCTCTCTTGTCCGGTCGACTGGTCGGTCGACCGGCCCGAGTGTCTGCCAGACGTGCACAGGGCTGTGCACGTCGGTCGACCGCCTGGTCGACTGGCCCTTGGTTCGGTCGACCGTGCGGTCGACCGACAGAGCCTGTCAGGCACTGTTCTGGGTCAGAAAAACTGGGTAAAAATTATTCTAATAAATCCATAAAAACTTGTAAAAATGCACAAAAATAGTTTTATCATTTTATATTGAAATATAAACTTGTGATAAAAATTTCATCACAAATAACAAACATTTTGAAACATTTTTGTGTCTTATCATTTTTACCAAAAACCAAAAACTGTATTTTCTAAATTTGGATTTTTGAATTGAGAATACATTTTGTCCAAAACTCATCCAAATACAAAAACATGATATTAAACAACATTTGGGCATGATGTATTCGGATATAATCCAATATACATTAAAACAATTTCATATCCATGTTTTTGACTTTAAATCCCAAGATAAGTTTTGTTAAAAATACCAAAACACCAAACTCATGATATAGACTATCAAACTAAGTTTGTTTAAATAGTTGAAGCATGTATGTATATAGAACACATCTAATATACATAAAAAACAAAGTAAACTAGTTTTGATCAATCTATTCATGAAAACCAAGATCGGTTAAACCTAAAACCGAAAACCTAAACATAAAACGTGAGTGTTTTGTGAACTTGAGCATATCATACTATTCTAATCTTTACAATTTGGATCTAAACACAAAACTAAATTATGGTACCGATGTTTTCTTGTAGAGCGCAATCTCCAAGCCGATTCGATCTAAAAACTCCTTGATCTATCGAGCAAGTGCTATATATATGATCTTTGACGCTCGGGCTCTTGAATCAACATGTGAAAGCTTCCAAATCATCTTGTTGAAGCTAATCACTAACTAATAACTTGATTAATGATCTGAAACTAAATAACATAAGATTATTAGTACACATAACTACATGAGTTAATCATCATCAAAACTAGAGTGGAAGGCCTTTGGGCCAACAATTATTCTAGTCTTGTTCATAATATTGAAACTGGAACATATATTGATTCGAATAAGACCAATCTGACATACTTGATTGGTTAAAGTTATGATATGCTGGGTTGGTAATATCCGAGTTAAAAGAGGTCGGTGTGAAGTATGGATCACTATATGCATTGAAATAATTATAATTGTAATCCATATCATAAAGATGTCAAAAAAATAATAAACAAAAAACAAGCAAACAACAAACAAAATCTAGCCTAAGTTAGGGTAGACCTTGGACCTAGACGACTTCTAACTGGTTAGACTCTCAAAGGGGGATATATTGCAGAATCTGACTACAAGTTAATCGGTCAGGTAGGGAGGAAGACCAATGAGAGGTATCCATACTTAAGTAACAAGCCTAATTATGCCGAACCACTGTTCTTCGAGGTTTCGCCTCTCAATCCCTAACCTTTGACACCGATTTGGCAAGAGTCAAATTCTAATCAATTTCCCCTTAAGTCAGTCTCCTATTGAGTCCAAGATGCCCCTAGGGCCAATGTCTACTTAGTTTTAAGTTAGATTTGGGTTAGTGAGTGAGGAGATTATTTGTGGGCTAAGAGAAGGTAATGATTTTCTCACCTTATCTTGTTTAAGGATGTGCCCTTAATCGTATTCGGGCAAATGTACAAATATATAGCAAAAAGGTAACACTCAAGCAATCTTTCTTATAAGAATGAACCTTATACTAAATGTTATGCACACATATCTTAGCTCCAGCACTCTTCAACAGTAAATAGAAATATAACAAAATAGACGCGTGCCTAAATGTAAGTCTAAACGTTTTTTAGCATTTACAAGCAATAATTTACTGTTGAGGTTAGAAAAGTATGTACAGTGAATTAAACAAGAAAATAACTATAGAAACTTAAACTTTGCAATTCAACCAACCTACAAAAAAAATAGGTTAGTAATTTTCTCAGATTGCCATGGGAACACGATAAATCTGAGGGCTTCTGGACTCTGCTCTTCCAGGGCCACTTATATGTCCATTGCAGTAAATTTTCCTTGATGTCAATCACTGCACACCAAGATCAGAGAAGAAAGTTAATCAATAAAGTAAATAAAAAGATAGTTACTTACTGTCCCTCCCCCAGCAACGACACCAAAGTTTGATTGAGTTTTTACCTGTACAGAAAAATACAGAATTTTAGAGTTTAAGAATAGAAGTGCAAGGTACTCAATACTACCGCGAAAGCAAGTGGTTATGCAGGTTGTGATCCACAAGAAGGGATTAGCGATGGAAGCATGTTATAAGTTCCCTTTAATTTACTTGAAATAGTTAAAAGTCTTATTTGTTCTCATAAAGAAAAGAAAAAAGAATTTATTGTTAAGTTAAGAAGAAAGTGGAAGATAAAAGAAGGTGAAGAAAATAAAAAATGAGTTTATACAAATAAATAAAAGTAGTAAAGAGTTCAGAGTTGGTTTTTGAAATTTTTTTCCAAACTAAAAAAAATAAGAATAAAGAAACGCTAAATAAAGCACTTACCTCCTTAACGCTTACTTACCTTTGATCCGTATCGACGATGTACATTGGCTTGAAGGTGAGCGAAGTATGACATATAAGATCTTTCCTATTCTCGATCTACACTACGAAATGAAGGTGTAAACTACACTAACATAGAAATGACTATCCATCACCATAAGTCATCAACAGCATTTGCAAGGGCAAAGCAAATTCGATGCTATCGGAGTCATTTGGATTTACAAACACACAAGAGGGAAGTACAAGAAAAACAAGAATAAAGAAGAAGAAGTAACATTCGATTCGATTGAAATAACAATAAAAGAAAAGAAAAAGACTTACACCGGTATCACGCTCAGTACAAGCTTCACTCTCGTTCTCCCATGAAACTCTTCTCTAATCTCAGTTACATAAAGAAAAATGAAAAATTACATAAATAAAAAGTAAAACCTAAGTTACAAACTAATGTACAACCTAGCCTATACTCTCTGTTAAATTGTTTCCTCTGATCTCAAATTTTGTAAGTATTTATAGTAAAAACACAATGGGAAAGAGCGTCAGAAGATAGGGGGAGCAAACGCTCCCCGTATCCGTATCTCAACTGAACGGAGGATCCGCAAGAAATGCGACGGATCCGCGACAATTTTGTGGCCAGATGGCCAGATCCGGGGGTGCATGTCCCTAATTTAATGTTTCATCCGTTTATCTATCTGGTTTCTTGATTTTAGTTGCGGATTTGACGGTATCAGTGTTGATCTTCAGCTAACCGAAATAGATTCATAAAAAATCGAATTTAACTAGTTTTCATTTGGTTGTTACCTCTCTGATTTGCTCTGATTATAGCTGAACATTTGCCCTCATCCTTGATTTTGATTTAATCTGAATTTCAGTGGGCTTTTTGGCTCGTTTTCTCTCCTCTTTCATTTAGTAAAGGCCCTGCAAATAATTAAACAAAAAATAATTAAATTGCAGAGTTTACTAAACAAAATAATATGGGAATGCGATGATAAATATGCAATATTGACGATCAATCACTGAGCCATCAAGCTCATTCCATTCCTTGGCAATATTTTTTCAGGTCTTGACAAGGGTAAAAGACCGGCGTAGAACTTGTGGTGGCATAGGAAGGCACCAAAAACCCTTCAATTGTGCTGTATTTTTCTTTTTATTTTCCTACTCATTTAGAGCTCTTTATGTGTATACATCATATATGTTGGATTTAGCATTCTAAGTTGGTGGAGATCATGTATTGTATGTTCAAAATTTTGTGTGTAAGATATTATGTAGGAGATGAGAACTTATGATGAATAGTTGATTCGTTTTGTGTAAGAAAATGTTAAATTAACATGTTGGATTCTCGTCTGAATTTTCCTCGTGGGGTTGACACAGTTTCCAGTTGTGCATAATATATTGAAGGTTTTTTTTTTGTCCATGTTGAACCTCAAGATGTTATGTTTGCTTGGTGAAGTACATTATTATTGACTGCGTAGGCATGGTTGATGAATCTATAGGTTGTGAAGATTGGTGATAAGTTATTTGGGCTATGGATTATATGTATTGTATTTGGACAAGTAACAAATTATAAGAGAGATGCTGCCGAAATTTCGAACTATCATATGATAGATAATAATCATCATTTATTTGATTTGACAAGAAAGAAAAAATAAATTTTTATAGTGGAGGATTTGTGAAGGATTAGTGTAATTAAATCTGGCACCGTTACACACATCAGACTAGCCGACACCTCCGACCACTCGACGACATTTTGTCTTGGAGCATGGATCAATCTGCTCCTCTCCTCCTATGTCAGAGACTCTAAAGAGAAGAGGAGTCGGAAGGAGCATCTGTAATGGTCAATTCTCGACCACGAAGAATATCGCGACACGTGGCGGGCTTGAGGGCGCAACGAGGGAATGACCACCACTTAGTTATGGGCTCGAGTGTCATCGTCATCCAACTCTAACTTGTCAAGCTCGACATCATTCCAGACCAAGTGCCCAAGTGCCTAACTCGGTGAGCCCGACTCATTCCTCGAGCCACCGACGAGCTCATTCCTTTCGACATTGGGAGCTTCAGGAAGACTCCTCCAGAACAGCGCAGCGGCGAGATTCTCTAAAATCATCAGATCCGATCTCAACTGTATAGATAAACTTGGTTAACATATATTATCTCTGCCTAATAGATCTTATCTCATGTAAACTGATTTTATCGCTAACGAACAGATGCCAAGTTTAAACAGTTATCCAAAGTAATTTCTCTTGTATAAATACTTCACCCTTTCTAACGAGAGGGGTTCAAACAAACGAATACTCTAGCGCACCTATAATTACACAAAGCACTTTGATTTCTGCTTGTAATTCTTTCGAAATAAAATAGAACATCTCTCTTCTTTATGGCCTTTACCTTTTGGGTGTCCAGGTTAAACTTTTTGTGTTTGCTATGATTCACTGGTCTATGCGTGCTTTGTAATTTGGTGTAGGTGAGGAAGTCCTTGACGAATTTTTCACAACAACACTACGATGTAATATCCGCTTTGTATTAACTACTTTGGATCTCAGAGCAATCTCACGACTCTTAAATAACATCTCCGCAGTTAATTTTTTTTTTCCCTTTTATGAAAACCATGGACAAGTGATTTTAGCTTAGCTATGGGCTGCAAATACTAACTCTCGCTAACTCTTAAGCACCACTGTATAACATTAATGTGATTCCGTAACTCCAAAAATAAAATCTTAACACCCCATAAAACCGTTAAGCGCAGAAAAATATTTATACGAGCACAGTGGTCCACAAGGCAAATAGATCAAGATTTGGTGTGCAATTAAAATATAAGCCGAGGCGGTGATTAATTATTAACGAACGCTTTATTGTTCTGGTTTCGGGTGACGTGTCGACACTGAGAAAAATGAATAAAATAATGAAAGCAGCTTATCTTACGCCTCATTAATGAACGCACGCTTCTCGTTTGTGGTCCCCCGCTGCTTTTGCTCGTTCCCAGTACAAGGACCGTGCTGCCCTGGGCCCCACCAGATCTCTTACCCTTGCCCTTTCACTTTTCTCTCTCCTCCTCCCCTAAATAAATAAAATATAATCATCTTATAAACCTTTATCTCGATCCATGAACGGACGCATGAATTATTAAAACATTAATTAAATGCATCATTACTTCATTACAAGCACAATCCCAACAATAAATTAAGGACCATAAAAAATTAGGAAATGAAACTTGGCAACTGCTCAAAGGCACAAGGCTTTTGAGAGCGAGGGAAGAGTGCAATGGCAACAAGACTGAACACAGATTTTTGCATACCTGCACTCACACATACTTTTCATTTTTACTTTTTCCATTATAAAGCTAATTTGTATAACCCAATTATACTAATTGTAATTACCTTAACTTTTTAATTATCTTAATTAATTAGATATTAAATAAAGAGGAACTCAACAGTACAAAACTCCTTTAGAGAGGAAAAAAAAGTGGCCGACAGTACATTGGCAGCGAGGACTGAAACTCCAAAATTTGCACAGTGAAGAACCGAATCTCCTGCTCATCACTGTTCTCTCCATCCTTTTCATTAATAACCATTCAAATAAAGAACCACAAAAATTAAAAAGAAGATTAACTAAATCACGCACGTTATTTACAGAATCGCCACTGCTTCGCTGTTCGTTTCCCATAAATTCAAAAACATTCAAACTAGAATTAATAGAGATCAACTGCGGAAAATTTCAACACGACATGATGAATTAATATAGATCAACAAAAGATAAACAGATAAAGGGAGAGTTATGATGAACCACCCGAAACGGGCCGAAAGAGCCTAACCACCCGACAAATCCAGATCACGACATGAAGATTTGGAGGCAGGCGTTCTTGGTGACGTGGCAGATGGGACACGTGTCAGCCTTGGACTCGCAGTCCTTGCACAAGCAAAGGTGCCTGCAGGGGAGCAGCAGAACGCTCACGTCCTTCTCGCCGCACACCTTGCACTTCTTCCGGCAGCACTCCGTCGTCGCAACTGAAGGGAACTTCTTAACGGCGCCGTTAGTTGTCCTCTCCTCCTCTCCCTCAAAGCAGCAGGACTGCGCGCCCTCGGCCGGAAACGCCGTTCCGTCGCTGTCACCGTATCCTTCCTCGGCCTGATCGGCGTTGGTGACGGTGTTTTGAAGCAGGACCTGCTCCAAACTCGTCCTCAGGCTGGAGACGATCACCTCGTTGTTCTTTGCGACATTGAACCAGATCGGGTTCTTGGCGCTCATCTGCTGAATCTTCTCCTCGAGCTCCGCGTTTCTCCGGCTAGCGTTTTCGAGTTCCATCTCCTTCTCTCTGAGTTTCTTGAGTACTTGTTGCTCGAGGGCCGAGATCAGCGCTCGGCAATGCCTCTTCTGTGCTTGATCCAATCCCAATCGAAGCCTCTAGTACTATTGAAAAAAAACCCATAGAGATCGATTAGAGTCGGTTGATGAAGACGAGAAGAGAAGAAACAAGCGAAGGAGAGAGCTAGATTGGTACCTGAAGTCTGATCATGACGTCGATTTCGAGGCTCTGGTGGCAGAGATGGGCGACGAGATCCTGAGCGATGGGGCAAGAAGAAGAGGAGCAAGAGCGTCCGCTCGTCTAAGTTCCGGCCGATTCGATGAGCCGGGTCTGATGGGGATTTTGGTAGGCGAAGGCGGTGGGGGCGGGAGCGTGGGCTGCTGCCATAACTGGGTAATATTTCTCTCTGATCCGCTTCTTGGATCCGGAGGCGATGCAGGTGAGCTCGCTCTGGGGGTTGCTGAAGACGGTGTCATTATTATTGTGGTTGTTGAAGACGAGAGGGGTGGCGCCATGGTTGGGAGCACCGAGGACGTAGTGGTGGTGGTTGTCTCCGTCTTGCAGCATCTGGAGCTCATCCAACAAATTGTTTTGCATCCTGAGAGAAGAAGATTTAGATTTAGAGATTATAGGAAAAGAAACTGAACGATAATAATAATAATAACAATAATAATAGTAACAGAGAGAGAGAGAGAGAGGAGGAATCCAAAAGAATCGGTCCAAAATGGAAACGGACCTTGTGTGGAAATCTGGGGAGAAGGCGTTGGATGGGTATTGCGCTTGCACGGCCATTACTGTCTGTTATCTCACTCGCAACTTCTTTCAAGAAGAAAGAGGAGAACGAAAAACCAAAATGGAACGAGATGAGAGCGAGCTCCGAGGCCAACGGGCGAAATCGCATGATTCCAGTATGTGCTCCCTCTATTTATAAACCCAACACCCACGTCACTACAAAAATAAATAATTATTATTATCATAAAGAAATGAAAACGAGCAGACTCATTTATTTTCTTTCCTACTACTTACTATTTTTATTTTGGGAATTAAGAAATCGTTTGGCGTGGCGGGGGGCGGGGTGGGGGCGTGGGAGGCCACAAGAACAGACGGTCAAACAACCGACACGAGAAACAAGTGTACACAAAGCGCCCCCCCCCCCCCCCCCCGGAGAACGAAAAACGCCAAAGCTGACGGCGACGATGTGCATAATTATGTAAATTATAAATGTTTTTTTTCTTATAATTTATGGAAAGATTCCGCCATTCACGGTATTTACCAAGCAAAAGCATCGGGGATTTATTTTCACCGTTTACTCGGGACCACCACCACGATATAATAGCTGACGCCTTCAATTCAATAACCGGGGTTTGATTACTATTTAAGATTGAGATTTTGTCTGGTGCGTGGGTGGATGCATGGGTGCAATGAATGAATGTCGAGGGAGGTGGGGGGCGTTGAGAAACGGAGAGATGTCCACGTCATCCCGGCGCGGGGCCCGGTTGTCGCTGGGATAGTGAAAGGAGAGGGAACGGTGGAGCGAACCGTAATGGTACGTGCCTTGGCCACTACGAAACTAACTCGGGGGGGGGGGGGGGTGGAGGGGGGGGGATGGGGGGGTCGTGGCGGGAGCGGTGAGGGTGGGCCCAGATGGGAGAGGGCAGTCCGCATCTGTAATTATTACTATGAGACTGTGATTTTAAGGGTGGGCCCCGCGGGGCTGTACTCGCGGGGTGATTTGTGATTATGGCGGGGCGGATGCTTGAGGACAGGCCCACAGCGCTGCTTGTGTCGGCTACTGATATGACCAACGGCTGCTGACAGCTCTGTCCCCGCACTCTTCTTTCTATTGTCGTTTTCGCCCCTCTCCATTTGTAGTTTTTTATTTTGACGCCAAAAGCGCTTGTTATCATTATATGGTAAAAATCTAAAATTACAAATTCAACGACTATATCCAGTGCTCCGTGAACCCCACGTAAGCCCATTTGCTCTTTGAGCTGGTAGTCTGAACCAATGAGGGAAAGACAACTGGCTAATCTAATATTTTCAGGATACGAGAGTATTTAAATAACAATATATACGAATTTTATATTAACATAATATTGTTATATAAATAAATATTAAAAATTTTGGTACAAAATATTAAATAACAATATTAAATTAAAGTAATAAAATATTATATATTAAAATAATATTTAAAATAATAAAAACGATTTAAAAATAAATAAATAAATTAAAAATTCAAGTATGGTTGAAATTATTAAAATTATTAAATATTTAATAATATTAAATTATATATTAATTATCAAGTAACTGTTTTGGACTGCAAATATAGCATAGGTGAGATTTACAACACTACAGGTTAACCGTAGCCGCTGCAAGTTGAAAAATGTAAGCGTAAAAGTGAGATTTATAAGATTATATAATTAATTGTAGTAACTGTAAGTGAGAAAATAAGAACATTTATTTTACACTAGGACAAAACAATAAAAAGTAGAAAAGAAAATTTACGTCCGCTCAAAACAAACACACCCAAGTCAACAATGGTCTACTATTTGTACAGCCTTTTCCTTTAGAGAAAAAAAAAACCGAGCAGAATAAAAACTGAAATTTACCTGTTATCAAACTGAAAAGATAGAACTTTTATAGAACTTGGGTAATATTTTGCTATAATTTATAATATTAAGATTTGTCCACACACAAAAAAAAAAAAAAAGCAATGATAATCCAATTGAGAAGCTACCGACCGACGGCACAAAGTATTAACTCCCTGTTCTCTCCCGAGTCAAGGACGTTGAAAGAAACGCCTTATCATTTTGTGAGCTGGCATTTAAACTTTCTTGTGTGCTGAAAAGGAGTTAGATCGGCCACCTGTCATTCATTCATTGGTTCAGACTGCCAACTCAGATGCACTTACGTGGTGGTCACTGTTGTGCGCACCGACAACAACCAACAGAGAATCACACAATCTCCACAACCACAAAGAACACCCAAAATCACAGAAATCATAAGAGAAGAACACACAATCATAAAAAACACACGATTTAACGAGGTTCGGCCTGAATGCCTACGTCCTCGGGGCAATCAATGAAGAGATTATTACTTTTGAGGAGGGTTACAACTTACTAGCAACCTCTTTGAATGCAAGAGAGATGCAGCCTTACTTTTCCCGCAGGCTTTGTGATTGCTTACCAACCCTAAAAACTAGAACAGCCTTAAATACCCAAATCTGCGGAGCAGCAAATTTACGCCCAAACCCGTCTGTCGGTCGACCGGCCGACCGACTTCCTCTTCCGGTCGACCGGGCGGTCGACCCAGAAAACTCGAGAGTTGGGTTGTTTACAGTCAGGCTTCTCGGTCGACCAACCGGTCGACCGCTCCCTGGCCTGTGCACGTCGTGCACTTCGGTCGACCGGGCCGGTCGATCGAACCCTGCCAGATACTGCTGTTGCTGCTGTTTTCTACTGTTTCTTCCATCGTCTCTTGTCGCCGACTTCCTCGACTATCCTTGACGGTCCGGGTCAACTCCCTCAGTAAAAATCTCTCTCTTTCCAACAATTCTCCACCTCGGCGAAGATGCCAAAATCTGAGCCGACATCCAACGAACCCCAGTCTATCACCTGGCGAAATCGACACACGATCTCGGCGAAATCGACACACGATCTCGGCTTGCGCGCACCGGACGAAATTGACACACGATCTCGGCGAAATCGACACACGATCTCGGCTTGGAATCTTTGGCTCATCTATTCCTGGAAAACATCGCACATGCTTTCCCTGCACTTCACCTTAAGAGAATTTTTCTTACCTGCCGATCATCAACTGTGGCTCCTTCTCCGCAACTTCACGACCTCACGAAGACTTCCTTATGAGCCAACACTGACTCTCCACTGACTAGCTCTATCTAGTCTACCTGTCTTCCACTGACGGTCCAACCAAGTCTGCGTAGAGCACACCAAATCATCGGCTTCTCCTGGATGCACACCACTCCTTATGCAAGCTCAACATCTTCTCTCCGGAAGATAAACCTGTTCATCGAGATCACACCATCTCACCACTACGTGAGATCCAACTGGCCACACCACTTCACCTCTACATGAAGTCTCTTCACCTCTACGTGAAGTCTCTTCATCTCTACGTGAAGCTTCAATAGGCGACAACTCTTCACCTCTACGTGAAGATCCAAAATAACATCTCGAGAACCCAATTAGCTTCATAAGAGTTGCATCACCAAATGGCTGCGCCTTTACGGCTGCCTACGTACCTTTGCCCAAAAGGATCAAGCCAAACGTAGTTCATTGAAATGAGCTTCAGCAAGCTCAAATAATGGTACCTTTATCTGCAGCAGTGAACCTGTCAGACTGAGTCATATGAACCTCTTCCCGACCATCATGGAGAGCAACGGCCTTCAACTTGAGCTTGTCGCGTTCACAAGCTTGAGATTCATGCTTCTTTAACCACAAGCGTAGTTTCACCTTGGTTCCAATGGCTGCAAATAACTCGACATCCTCAACAATGTCGTCAACCTGTTCAGCATCACCTTTGGTATCATGAACTCCACCCGGTGTCACCTCCACTGAAGTATCCTTTGATGACGAACCAACTGGAGATGATGGAGTAGCATCAACTTCCACCCGCTGCAATCTTCCCTTGGTCTCCGTCCTCTCCACCTGCTGAGAGACGGTGAACTTCCACGCTGAAGTTTCTCCAAATGTGACATTCCTGCTCATCACGATCTTCTTGTCTTTGGGATCCCACAACCTGTAGCTGTTCCCCTTGACTCCCAAGTAGACAAACCTCTTTGCCCGCGGATTCACCTGCCATTCTTGGCACTGAAGTAAGCCGGAGTTCCAAATTCCTGCAGCAAACCATGATCTTGAGCAGTTTTCCCAGACCAATTTTCTAATGGAGCTTTACTCCTATCGCAGTCGATCTGTTCCTGAGATGGCTAGCATACTCAGTCGCCTCAGTCCAAAGCGACTTGTCCAACCCTGAATTAGACAATAACTTCCAAACCTCCTCCAGCAAGGAATGGACTATCTCTTTAGCCAATCCATCTGTACCTGTTGAGAAGTGAGTAGCAATCCCTGTGTTCTGGCCAAACTGTAGGAATTGGTCAATGTCTATTCCAACATTACCAATATAGAGCTCCTTTATCTTCCTATCTATCTGCCTCTCCATTCTTCCCCTCCACTTCCTCAACACATCTAGGGCTTCACCCCTTTGTCTCATAGGATATATCCACAACTGCCTAGATGAACAATCAATGAAAGAGACAAAGTACCTGTGACCTCCAAGCAATGCCGTCTTAGCAGGTCCCCATACACTCACGTGAACACGATCAAGAAGACCTTCATTGTGGTGAGAACTGGTGCTAAAACTCACCTTCTTCTTGTCTAGAACACTGTGTCCACCTTCTGACTTGCAGGTAGCAACACCTTCTAGTGATTCCATCTTTGCAGGAGCTCGCAAAGATTTTTCTTCTTGTCCGGCTTTTTCCTGCCAGATCCCCGGGCCAGCCTCATCTGATGTACTTGAAGTCTCCACCTGATCTGTAATCATACTACCCTTCAAGTAGTATAGATTTCCTCGGCGGACGCCCTTCATCACAACCATCGAGCCCTTGATCATCTTGAGATCGCCATCTCGAACCGATATCATCATGCCCGATGCTTCCAAAGTTCCCACGGAGATTAGATTTCTCTTCATCTGAGGTACATACCTCACACCTTTCAGCTCCTTACTATCCCATCAAACATCCTGATTCGGATTGTACCTACACCCTCCACGCTACATGGGTGATCGTCGCCCATAACGACCGAACACCCCTCCAGCTGCTCAAAGTTGGAAAACCAGCCCCGATTAGGGCACGCATGGTATGTTGTACCTGTATCCAGAATCCACTCATCTTTCCACGAGTTACTAATAATGGGAGAACTGACTGAAAACGAGAAACCTGATGAGTCCGAATCTGCTCCATCTTCCTGTGAACTACTCCTCTGAGTCTTCGTCACCTTTGATAGATTTGCTTCAGCATTCGGCTCCTTCTTCTTCCCCTTGAACTTCGGACAGTCCACTTTCCAGTGCCCTATCTCTCGACACAAAATGCACTGATCCTTCCTTAGATCCCTATAGCCCGACCTGGACTTCGATCTTCCTATCACCTCCTTGCCCTTCCGCGATGAACTTCTGCTTCTTACTTCCAGTGCCTCCGCCACTGAGCTTGACTGTGAAGGATGCCTCTCATTCTTCCTTGTGTCATAACTCATCAATGCAGACGACACCTCATCATAATCCAAGGTCTGCCTTCCATTAATGAAGGTCAGTGTGAATGTCTCGTACTCCTCTGCAGGAAGTGAATTCAGAAAGATGACCGCCTTATCTTCCTCTTCTTCCTTGACATCCAAATTCAGCAGATCTGTAAGAAGCTTCGTATATCGGTTGATGTGCTCATTGACTGTGCTCCCCTTCTGCATCCTGAACTGATACAGCTTACTCTTAAGCTGCAACCTGGACTCTACACTCTTCTTCAGGTACTTCTTTTCAAGGGTTTGTCACAGTTTCTTCGCTGACGTCTCATGTTGCACAAGGTATTTTATGTCTTGTGACAAGCATGAACGTATCAAGCCACATGCCGATCTGTTCATCTTTGCCCAATCTTCATCAGTGGTAGTGTTCTTCTTCCTCTCCAATAGGAGAGTGTCCTCGAGGTTTGATGCATTCAGTGCATCCATAACCTCACATCTCCACATACCGAAATTGTTAGTCCCATTAAACTTAACAACTTCAATCCTTGAGTGATTGTTCATTGTCTTAACAGATGCAGTTTCTTCTGCCATTGAGATCTTCTTTTGATTCTCTATTTATGCGGAAGAATAACCAGATTGGAATAAATCTCTACTCAGATAAAAATGGGATTTTTACCTGCCTCTTGAAACCCTAGATCGAATTTCTCACTGGATCTACTCCAAACACAGATTCAACGAGCCCTCCTTGCGTCCTCCTGAGATCGACACACGATCTCCTAGAACACCAATACCTCTGTGTAACGGCCAAATTTTTAACTATCTAATTACTATTTCCTATGCATATTAAGTGTTAGTTAAATGAGAAAATTTTTTTTGATTTCTCTTTCTTAATTAAATATCAATAGAAGTAAAAATAAGCATGGAACTAACATTTATTTCTTTATGTTGTCATTTTGGAATTTATGGCACAAATAGGAATTCATAAAATATTTATATTGGTATTTAATGACAACATGTATATGATACTAGGGTATATAGGGTATACCCTAAATAATTTCAATTAGAGACATTTAATGGTATTTCCAATAATAGTGTATTTAGAAAAATATTAAGGGTAGTAAATAAGATTTTTTTTTTTATAGTGAGTGGGAGAGTTAGGTGTGCATGTGGAGTGAAGTGTAAGGCTAGGATCAATTTGATCCTAGCCTTAGCCAAGTGGCAAGCCCATTGGGGTTTGTGTCTTGCAAATGTTTGGGTTTGTAGGGCTTTTGTGCATAATAGGCAACTCATTTACCTCTGAACTGAGAAGAACTCTCTTCTCTATAAAAAACAGAATTTTCCCACACCTTAAGCATAGAAACTCTCCCCCCTCACAACTCTCTTCCTTCCAGTGAGCCTTGGCCGGAATCAGGGGATATCCTCACACCTCGCGCCACCTCGCAGCCACACCCAGCCGTGCGCGACTGCGCACAGCCTCTCGCGACCGCGCAGCCGCGGAAACCCGCGGAAAGCCGCGCGATCGCGGCAAAACCAGGCCTTGGGTCGGCCTGATTTCGTCGGAGGGACGTCCTGTTGGCCAGTAGTCGGGGAGAAGAGCCTGAACTTGGGTAGTGGAAGGTAATAGTGTGGAACCCTAATTTTAGTTTGCCCTAAAAACTCCCAATTTTCAGAAATCGAAATTGGGTAAAGGCAAATTCATGCTTCATTATTTCCTTCCTTTTTGTGAGGTATTTTATAACTAATAAATTCTTTGTCTTTTGCTAGGATTTGAGTAAAGGGATTGATCTAAGATTTCAAGTGGGGAACCCATCTATAATTGTGAGTAAATTCCATACTCACTTTACATGTTTTAAATTACTAATCATTCATTTAGAAATTGAGGTATGTGATAGAGAAAAGGAACTTGAATAATGTGAAATCAAATGGTGTAGAGTAGTATGAAAATTAAATCAACATGGAATTGGTACTAAATTACTCTATTTCATTTGAAGGTAGATGCATGTTATGTATGTATCATGCGTAAGTAAAGGAAGTATTGATGGGTGTTTGCTAGAGTGTGATTATGCCTAAATCACTATGTTGCATATTATGTAAGTATGAGGCTTAGGTAAAGGAAGTATTGTTGGGGGTTACTTAAGTGTAAATGTGCCCTAATAGCTATGTTACATGTCATGTATGTGTAATATTATAGTTACTAATCATGATACCTAAGCACCTTCGCATGAATCACAATTCTACAAATTATTATGGTTATGCTTCTATAGTAGCGTGACTTGAGTATGTGAGTGGTATGTGTGTAGGTCGATCATGTAACCTTACCAAAACATACTAATTTGGTAACTTATGCAAAAGTACACCTTTGATATGTTATATGTGTTAGTGTATGATATAGGAAATTTTTCTATGGTTGTTATTCTATGGAGGAAGGGGCCGGGCGGGAGCCGGTAGGAGGGGGGAAGACGGTGAGAAATGTTGTGCATTCACATTAAATATATAAGGAGGAAGGGCCGGGCGGGAGCCGGTAGGTGGAGAAGACGGGGATTATGGGGAATCACGTATATACACATGAGTATGTATGCTTGTGCTATAATTATATGTATTGTTATATTTCAAGGAGGAAGGGGCCGGGCGGGAGCCGGTAGTCGGGAGAAGACGGGGTAAATTAACACCCTATGATTTGGGTGATATGTGAATATGTCCTAGTGAGTAATTGAAGCATTGTATTGTCGGTAATTAATGAGAAAAATGAAAATGATTAGTACAGGTTAGGGCAAGGTAAGAAATTGTGCATAAGTCTATGGGAAATCTTTAGTAATCATATAGGAGTCTAGCAATCATACTTGTAATTGTTAATTTGGGTAAGGAAGTGCCTATATTCATGTGACATTTAATATTCACGTTATCTTTTGTGTAGTGGTTATGAAATTTACTCGCTGAGCTGTCGAGCTCATTCCATTTATTTTGTTCCCTTTTTCAGGTCCAGATAAAGGTAAAGGCCTAATGTAGCTTGGAGTACTTATGAGCATGATGACCTATCTTACCATCTATGATTTTTGTTCACTATGTCCATGTATGTATGTTTTGATTTGGGTATCCTTAGATAATAGTGTTATGGTGCTATTATTCCATGTAAACCCCATTTTGTATTAATTGTAAGTGGAACTTGTGGTGTTTGGAACATGGTAAGTTCATGTTTGGTGAATCGTGTTTTGGTTTCAGTGATGTTGGATGCTTTTATAGTTATGTATGGAAAGTATATGATGTAGAGTTTGTTGTTGGGAAGTCTTTATGGTTGTGATATGACCTTATTGGAGATCATTATAACTGGATATATATATATATAGGCTGTGTGGCCGAAATTCTTTTGGATATAAGTAGGCCTTGGAGCCGAAATTGTTATTCTTGTATGAGAGCAAAGGTGAAATATTAGAGGAGATGCTGCCGAAATTTCAAATAATTATTCGGTACTAGAAGGTAATCTGGGAATAAAGAGATGTTTATGGACTAATCTTGTTTATTAGAATTTGGGACCGTTACAATTGAGAAATTATAAATTCTTGGGTTCACCTTTTTGCACTTTCTCAAGATTTTTAGCTGTCTGATCATCTTTCCTTTGAGCTTCCTTGATCTCATCATAAAGATCGAAACCAATACTAATTTGATTTATCTGGTTCACTCCATCCCGGAGCCCTCTTATGTGAATTTCAAGTTGCATTCGTTCCATCTCCTTATTAACTCCGATTGCTGTGTTAACAATACTGCCAAGGATCCTCCAGACTTCCGGCTTAACGCGTCAGCTACCACGTTGGCCTTCCCAGGGTGATAATGAATGTCCAAGTCATAGTCCTTCATCAATTCTAACCATCTTCTTGGCGCATATTCAATTCCTTTTGGGTGAAAATATATTTCAAGCTTTTGTGATCTGTGTAAATATCACATGATACTCCATAAAGGTAGTGCCGCCAAATTTTTAAGGCAAAAATGACTGCAGCTAACTCAAGATCATGAGTAGGGTAATTTTTCTCATGGTTCCTTAGTTGTCTAGAGGCATATGCAATTACTCTTCCATTTGCATCAATACACACCCCAGGCCTGACTTTGATGCATCACTGAAAACAACATAACCCTCGTCTCCAATGGGCATGGCTAAGATTGGAGCCGATGTTAACCTATCTTTTAGTTCTTGAAAGCTTTTCTGCTGATCATTTCCCCAATGGAATATGAGGCCTTTCTTAGTTAACTGGGATAAGGGTGCAGCTATCTTAGAAAATCCTTCTACAAACCTCCGGTAATACCCAGCTAATCCTAGGAAGCTTCGCACCTCCGTGACATTGGTAGGTTGAGGCCACCCCTTTATCGCCTCGATCTTTACGGGGTCCACTGATATTCCTTCTTCATTTATGATGTGACCCAAGAATCCAACTTCATTCAGCCAGAATTCACACTTCTTAAGCTTTGCATAGAGTTGCTTTTCTCTCAATAACTGTAATACTATCCTCAAGTGTCTTTCATGATCCTCTTTGCTCTTTGAATAGATCAGTATGTCATCAATGAACACCACTACAAATTGATCTAGGTATGCCTGGAAAATTCTATTCATCAGATCCATGAATGCTGCTGGAGCATTAGTCAAACCAAACGGCATTACTAAAAATTCATAATGGCCATATCTGGTTTGAAAAGCAGTCTTAGAAACATCTTCCGGTTTGATCTTTATTGATGATATCCTGACCTTAGATCTATCTTGGAAAATATACTGGCACCCTGGAGTTGATCAAATAGGTCATCAATCCTCGGCAATGGATATCGATTCTTGATAGTGACCTTGTTCAGCTCTCGATAGTCTATACACAGCCTCATGCTCCCATCCTTCTTCTTAACAAATAATACCGGAGCACCCCAAGGTGATACACTCGGCCGAATAAAACCGAGGCTTAACAACTCTTGCAACTGGTCCTTCAATTCGTTCATTTCTGCGGGTGCCATTCTATAAGGTGCCCTGGATATGGGGCTTGTCCCAGGTAGGAGATTAATGGAAAATTCTACTTCTCTATCTGGGGGTAAGCCGGGTAGATCTTCCGGAAAAACATCAGGATAGTCTCTAGCAACTTCTATGTTTTCAATCTTAATCTTCATATCTTCTTCTCCAATAAGGGTTGCCAAAAACCCTTGACACCCTTGCCTCAATAATTTAGTGGCCTTTAAAGCAGAAATGACTGGAGT
>JAVJIF010032604.1:0-227867 GCA_038442645.1 Agave tequilana
TCTTAGAAAATCCTTCTACAAACCTCCGGTAATACCCAGCCAATCCTAGGAAGCTTCGCACCTCGGTGACATTGGTAGGTTGAGGCCACCCCTTTATCGCCTCGATCTTAACGGGGTCCACTGATATTCCTTCTTCATTTATGATGTGACCCAAGAACCCAACTTCATTCAGGCAGAACTCACACTTCTTAAGCTTTGCATAGAGTTGCTTTTCTCTCAATAACTGTAATACTATCCTCAAGCGTCTTTCATGATCCTCTTTGCTCTTTGAATAGATCAGTATGTCATCAATGAACACCACTACAAATTGATCTAGGTATGGCTGGAAAATTCTATTCATCAGATCCATGAATGCTGCTGGAGCATTAGTCAAACCAAATGGCATTACTAAAAATTCATAATGGCCATATCTGGTTCGAAAAGCAGTCTTAGAAACATCTTCCGGTTTGATCTTTAATTGATGATATCCTGACCTTAGATCTATCTTGGAAAATATACTGGCACCCTGAAGTTGATCAAATAGGTCATCAATCCTCGGCAATGGATATCGATTCTTGATAGTGACCTTGTTCAGCTCTCGATAGTCTATACACAGCCTCATGCTCCCATCCTTCTTCTTAACAAATAATACCGGAGCACCCCAAGGTGATACACTCGGCCGAATAAAACCGAGGCTTAGCAACTCTTGCAACTGGTCCTTCAATTCATTCATTTCTGCGGGTGCCATTCTATAAGGTGCCCTGGATATGGGCTTGTCCCAGGTAGAAGATTAATGGAAAATTCTACTTCTCTATCTGGGGTAAGCCGGGTAGATCTTCCGGAAAAACATCAGGATAGTCTCTTGCAACTTCTATGTTTTCAATCTTAATCTTCATATCTTCTTCTCCAATAAGGGTTGCCAAAAACCCTTGACACCCTTGCCTCAATAATTTAGTGGCCTTTAAAGCAGAAATGACTGGAGTGCTGATCTTATTCTTCATCCCTTCATAAACACTTTCGGGAGTTCCCTCTAACTTAAAAATTATCTTCTTCTGATAACAGTCTACATGAACCCGATATGTTGACAACCAATCCATTCCTAGGATGATGTCAAACTCCATTTCTCCTAGCTTAATCAGGTCTGCCTGTGTATTCATCTCACCTATGATGATTTTACATCCCTTATAATATTCGCTAGTGGTCAGTCTGGCGCCTACAGGGGTTGATACCACTAGTTGATAGCTCAAAGGTTCAGATTCCATGTTAATAGTTGCAGCAAAAGATGAAGAAATAAAAGAGTGTGTAGCACCGAGATCAAATAATACTCGAGCAACATTATCGGATACACAGACGGTACCTTCCACCACGGCATTAGATGCTCGAGCCTCCTGTTGAGTGATTGCATTCATCCTTCCTTGAACTCTTGGTTGCTGTACAGATGCTTGTGTCGTGGCTGAGCGAGTCCTGTTGACAGGTTGCCGAAAGGCGGTAGCTTGTCCTCCTGTTGTTGGGGCAACACCCATGGCTGGTCTCCCTGTCCCCCTACTCGCTCCTGGATATCCATGCAGGGTTGGGCATTCTATCCTCATATGACCCATTTTACCACAAGCAAAACATTGCTTACCAACAGAGCAACTGCGGTATGATTTCTATGGCATCTGGGACACCATTGACTTCCTGCAAAGTTGGAGTCTGCGTGGGAAAATCCCCTCTTTTGGGTCCTGAGTTACCTTTGTTCCCTGGGCGCCGGCATAAAGGAAGATCCAGTACCTCTGTCGGGCCTCAAGGACTGGGTTCCAAAGCTCGGAGCATTATTGTACCGGGGTCGCTTCATATAGGGCAGCTCCCTGACCCTTGTCTCCTGATTCTCCTGCATGTCTCTTTCGACTTCCATTGCTTTCTCCACCGCTTGACTATAAACTTGCAGTTGGAACGGGATCAGCTTGCTCCTGATTTCTGGCCTCAAGCCCCTAACGAACCTCTTCGTCCTATCTTCCTCCTCGGACACCAATTTCTCAGCATACCTGGACAGCTGAGTGAATTTAGCTTCATATTGACTCACTGTCCATTGCTCCTGCTTCAGCTCTTGGAATTCCATCGCAAGTCGGTCCTTCACTACTCCAGGGATGTACTTTTCATTGAACTTTGCTACTAAGAAGTTCCAAGAGATCTCCCTTCCCAAGTTCTTAGCTCCTCCCTTTACCATCTCCCACCAGCGCTCGGCCTCTCCTTGGAACATGAAAGAAGCGAAAGATACTCGCGTGGGTTTCAGTACATTCCATTACATCCAATATCTTTTCAATTTGTCGGAGCCATTCTTCAGCTTGAATAGGGTCAACTCCTCCTCTGAAGGCTGGTGGGTTGAGCTTTTGAAATTGTTCAAGAGCTCTACGGGGGTTGTTTACACTTGCCAACTGCAACAGCCAATCTGGGATTCTGTCCGGCACTCCCGATTAGCATTAGATCGCCCACTCAGAATTTCTTGACTTGCCGGGGGATGGACGCTCCCAATTGCGCTGTGCAATGGGACGCTGCCCTCCGAGTTGGCATCGGATGGTGGAAAATTCAAATCCATCTAATACCTAGAAGAATAGTTGCACATAATCAATGGTAACTCAATGATAACAAGTAGAATAGTTCACAAACAAACACTGATTTCATTTATGCATAAAGCGTTTTCATAGCAACATATACATTAGCATGGCTGCATTCATTCAAAACATGCCAATGCAGTCAAAAAAGGGATACAGGTTCATACATGTAACTATTGACGACCACTTTCTTTACAAAAAAAAATACACTTATGTGAATTGACATTCTTTACTTCAAAAACAAAAATGACAAAAACAAAAAGAAAGTGCCACCCAACTAAACTCCCTTCAAGGGGTGATGTTAGACCCCGAGGAGCTCTCCTCCCGATCTTCCTCACAGGTTCCTCTTCTGGATCCTCTTCTTCTATTGGTTCTTCTTCTACTGGTTCTTCTTCTTCTGGTTCTTCTTCCATTGGTTCTTCTTCTACTTTCTAGTACAGTATCAAAATCACATCCCCAATTCTCATTGTCATCGTACAGGTCCATATCTTCCACCCAGCAAGAATTCCACCAAATACCCCCAACGAAAATCCTTCCGTCAGGGTTCATCTCTTCATTAGGTAGGACTCCCAAGTCCTCAGTTACTGGTGCGTCTCTAATGGCACTTTCTGCCTCATTAATGTCATCTGCCTCATCTTGTCCCATGCGGATTCCTGCATCTAAATTGGCTGGGGAACCTTTAAGAATGACATCTGGATCGGTTTCGTCAGATTCAAAATCCCAGTCCATTGAGTCCGCGATCCAACTTAAACTTTCCGATTCCGGACCGTCAGACGATGATCTAGACATCTCAGAATCTCCCATCTGTAGAAGTAAGACATTTATATTAGCCGATGTGCCTTCCCGTTCTCCCCAAAGCAATAATTTTGCATGAATATAGAATCAAGACATGATAGAAAATCATCACTTACATAACCATGCTGATCTTTCATAATTCTTTCTTATGCACAATTGTCCTACTAATAGGTTTTGACCCCGACTCATGTGATATTTTGATTGTTCTCCATTTCCGATGTCCCATAACACTGGAATTTCTTACAGAAGGGCCCGCACCCCTTGCAAGATACATTTGAACTTAGGTATGCGGGTACCCACATTCAATGTGGAGAACAGCTAAATATCCTACATTCCAGGGCCAACTACTCTAAAACTATACCATCATTCTCATACCCCACCTCTAATTTATTCTAGTACACATATACATGACTTCATAGTCAGTCTTACATACTACATCTATCTAGGCTAACCTTGCCTAAACCATGCTCTGATACAATTGTAACGGTCCCAAATTCTCATAAGCAAGATTAGTCCATAACATCTCTTTATTCCCAGGTTACCTTCTAATACCGAATAATTATTAGAAATTTCGGCAGCATCTCCTCTAATATTTCACCTTTGTTCTCATACAAGAATAACAATTTCGGCTCCAAGGCCTACTTATATCCAAAAGAATTTCGGCCACACGGCCTATATATCCCAAGTTATAAGGATCTCCAATAACACCATATCACAACCATAACGACTTCCCAAGTACATACTCTATATCATATGCTTTCCATACATAACTATAAAAACATCCAACATCACCTGAACCACAACATGATTCACCAAACATAAACTTACCATGTCCCAAGCACCACAAGTTCCACTTACAATTAATACAAAATGGGGGTACATGGAATAATAGCATCATAACACTTTTAGCTAGGGATATCCAAATCAAAACATACATAAATGGACATAGTGAACAAAAAATCATAGTTGGTAAGATAGGTCATCATGCTCATAATTACTCCAAGCTACATTAGGCCTTTACCTTTATCTGGACCTGAAAAGGGAACAAAATAAATGGAATGAGCTCGACAGCTCAGCGAGTAAATTTCATAACCACTACACAAATGATAACGTGAATATTAAATGTTACATGAATATAGGTACTTCCTTATCCAAATTAACAATTACAAGTATGATTGCTAGACTCCTTTATGATTACTAAAGGTTTCCCAGAGACTTATGCACAAATTCTTACCTTGCCTTAGCCTGTACTAATCATTTTCATTTTTCCCATTAATTACCGACAATACAATGTTTCAATTACTTACTAGGACACATTCACATATCACCCTAATCATAGGGTGCTAATTTACCCCGTCTTCTCCCGACTGCCGGCTCCCGCCCGGCCCCTTCCTCCTTGAAATATAACAAGACATATAAATATAGCACAAGCATACATACTCATGTGTATCTACGTGATTCCCCATAATCCCCGTCTTCTCCACCTACCGGCTCCCGCCCGGCCCCTTCCTCCTTATATAAATAATGTGAATGCACAACATTTCTCACCGTCTTCCCCCCTCCTACCGGCTCCCGCCCGGCCCCTTCCTCCTTAGATAACAATCATAGAAAAATTTCATATATCATACACTAACACATATAACATATCAAAAGTGTACCTTTGCATAAGTTACCAAATTAGTATGTTTTGGTAAGGCTACATGATTGACATGCTCACATACCACTCACATACTCAAGTCACGCTACTATAGAAGTATAACCATAGTGATTTGTAGAATTGTGATTCATGCGAAAGTGCTTAGGTATCATGATTAGTAACTATAGTATTACACATACATAACATGTAACATAGCTATTAGGGCATATTTACACTTAAGTAAACCCCCAACAATACTTCCTTTACCTAAGCCTCATACTTACATAATATGCAACATAGTGATTTAGGCATATTTACACTCTAGCAAACACCCATCAATACTTCCTTTACTTACGCATCATACATACATAACATGCAACATAGTGATTAAGGCATATTTACATTCTAGCACACACCCATCAATACTTCCTTTACTTACGCATCATACATACATAACATACAACTACCTTCAAATGAAAATAGAGTAATTTAGTACCAATTCCATGTTGATTTAATTTTCATACTACTCTACACCATTTTATTACACTTTCTTCAAGTTCCTTTTCTCTATCACATACCTCAATTTCTAAATGAATGATTAGTAAATTAAAAAGTGTAAAGTGAGTATGGAATTTACTCACAATTATAGATGGGTTCCTCACTTGAAATCTTAGATCAATCCTCTTACTCAATTCCTAGCAAAAGACAATGAATCTATTAGCTGTAAATTACTTCAAAAAAAAAAAGAAGGAAGTAGTGGAGTATGAATTTACCTTTACCCAATTTCGATTTCTGAAAATTGGGGGTTTTTTGACAATCTAAAATTAGGGTTCCGAGCTATCTCCTTCCACCACCCAAGTTCAGGCTCTACTTCTCGACTTCTGGCCAACAGGAGGTTCCTCCGACGAAACCAGACCGACCCAAGGCCTGGTTTTTGCCGCGATCGCGCGGCTTTCCGCGGGTTTCCGCGGTCGCGAGAGGCTGTGCGCAGTCGCGCACGGCTGGGTGTGGCCGCGAGGTGGCGCGAGGTGTGAGGATATCCCCTGATTCCGGCCGATGCTCGCTGGAAGAGGAAGAGAGTTGTGAGGGAGGAGGGTTTCTAGGTTTCAGGTGGAAAAGTTTCTGTTTACAGAGAAGAGAATTCTTCTCAGCTCTGAAGTAATGGGGTTGCTCATTATGCACAAAAGCCCCTCATAACCCAACATTTGCAAGACACAATCCCCACCAAGCTTGCCACTTGGCCAAGGCTAGGATCAAATTGATCCTAGCCTTACACCTCACTCCACATGCACACCAAACTCTCCCACTAACTATAATTTAATAAAAAAAAAAAAATCTTATTTACCATACTTAGTATTTTTCTAAATAACTCTTATTGGAAATACCATTAAAGGCCTCTAATTGCAATTATTTAGGGTATAATCCTATATACCCTAGTATCAAATACATGTTGTCATTTAATACCAATACATATATTCTATGAATTCCCATTTGTGCCATAAATCCCAAATTGACAACATAAAAAAAATATTAATTCCATGATTATATTTATTTCTATTGGTATTTAATTAAGAAAGAGAATTCATCTATATAAAAAAAAAAATATTTTCCTATGTAACCGATGCTTAATATACTTAGGAAATAATAATTAAATGGATAAAAATTTTTGGCCGTTACAGAAAAAGAAAAAAAAAAAAAAATCTATGATTTAAGTTGAGAATCATAATGTATTTCTATCTTTATATGTATATCTATCTTTATTTCTTAATGAAGAGAATAAGTGATCGCTACTAATTATATTAACAAAGCTAAATATAATAAAAGATGAAGAAGATATTTGGCCAAGAAATTTATACATATTCTTAAAGAAAATAATGTTTGCACGATGAAAATTTTATAGCATAAGGAAAGAAATCAATCAAAGTAATTTCATTTTCTTTCAAGAGGATGATGGCTTCCTAATGTCTTCTGCTAAATCTAATTGATTTTCTAAAAAGAATGTTTGAATCTATAAAGGCAGAGGAGGGAGCTTATATTATTTAATGTTAAGACTTGTTGGCTTGATTATCTCTTTGGAATTCAATATCCCTTTAATTCATAACAAAGGTCTATAACCAAGGGGAAGAAAGCCCTAAATATTTGTTGTCATAATTTTTTTTTTTTTGCTTTAATTTTTGTGTAAAAAGTTCAAATAAGAAAGTTTATACAAGTTGTCTTATATACTTTGAATACAAAAAGTTTCGAATTTGAATGTAGAATTGTAAATAAATTTTCCTTTCCAAAGTTACGATTTTTAAAGGAAAATTCAGCCACCCCAGAATCAGGGGCACAGCTCCAGAGTTTATTTTTGGAATCGACTTTTTACAGATCTCGTTTGTTCATACTCGCGGCGAGTTTTGTTTGTGTTTAGATCTGAAAAGTATTAGGGATCATTCGATGTCAATGTACGGGTGTATGTTGATGTTAGCGACGGTGAATGATGATTGTGACTCATAATCACAGTATTTTATGAGGACTGACTCAGAATTAGAGTATTTTATGAGGATTATGATCATGATCGTAGTCCTTATAAACACTCAAATATAGCACATTTTTGTGAATATTGTGATCATGGTTGCAGTCCTAACAAAGAAAACTGCGATCATGATTACAATCGTATAATGACTCAGAAAAATGAGTTGTGAGAACTGCGATCATCCGCAGTCCTCATAAATAATGCATTTGTGAGGAGTATGGTCATTATCACAATCTTCAGAATAGATAGAGCGCGATCATTTTGTGAAGAATGTGATCATAATCGCAGTCCTCTGAAATATGATATTTTTGTGAGGACTACGATCATAATCCCTTGCAACTAAATATCTTGAGTGATGAAAGGAGAAATAATCAGATGTGCCTTTATATATTTTTTAAAAAAGAGATAAAAATCTTTATGAATAGTCAAGTTAGTGTAGAAATGAGAGATAAATATTTATTTTATTAGAAACATTTGACTTCTAAATTTTCATTTTCTTTATTATTTTTCCTGCGCATTGCAGATTTCTGACTTGTTAGCATCCTAATCAAAAGAGTTTTTCTCTCTCTTTTGGTTTTTCGGACATTGGAGTTAGAGTTTAGGAGTCAACAATTTTTTTTTTGCGTGATTAGTGGGATCAAACACCTTCAACTCAGAGCTGGAGTTTATATTTTTGTCCAGAGAGTGGTGTTTTTTTATTTGAGTGATTTCAAGGCAACACTTATCCTGAATCCCTACTCCTGTTTGGTTAAGGGTGGAATTGAGGAAGTAAGGAAGTGAAAAAGTGGTAATAGTTTCCTTTGGAACTTGGAAATTAGTTAGTAAGTTTTCGCTGTTTGAATGCTGTTGGGTGATTTGAAAATGTTATGTTTTTTCCGGTTTTTGGATGGTAATGGAAAGTGGAAGGGGAAAAGTTGACCACAAAGTTGACCGCACAATAATATTAAAATAAAATTAATTAAGAAAAATAAAAAATGTACTGTAATTAGAATGCAAGTGAGAGTTACATGACCAAACAATTAACTGTTTTATGCTACAACTTATTACAAATGAGATTTACATGACCACAAAATAAACGTAGCACTCTGCAAGGGAGGAAATTGTTGTGTAAAAGAGACAAGAAAAAAGAAAAAGGGGTTTTCTTATTTTTCTTTTCCGGTGTTTGGATAGATAGGGAAGTGAGCAATTATACTTCCTCATTTCCTCACTTCCGCCCACTTCCTTGCAATCAAACACGTTAAATAAACTTGCTTTTTGTTGTTCTGCTGCGGTAACTAGAGTTGAACGCTAACTCCAGCTTAACCTCACTTGCCAAAAACAAGCTGCTAAAAGTCGTGAGTTGAGCTGAACTTGACATGAGAACCAGTAGTAATGAACTTGTTGCAAGTTTTAAAACTTTTTGTTCTCTTTTAGCAAAAAACAAGTTTGTTTTGTTTTATTGAATAGCCATGACATTTGGTGTTTGATCGTATTAAGATCTCTTTGACTATATCAAAACTCTAAAGTTACGATAAGAATAATATATTTATATTCTAGTACACTGCTGCAAGTGGAGCACACATTCTTATGAGTCGAAATTTGAACTTTTGTGCAAAAAATATTTTTGTTTTTAAATTTATTTTTTAAATGTACGCCCGTGAGAATTAAAACTAAGTTGTTCTAATACTACACTATGGTTCCTTCCATACACCAAAACTTAGAGGTTGTTCTGAGGGCTAAATGAGATATATTTGTATTCTAATAGACCCAAATATGATAAAATCTCTCTTTTTAATTTAGCGATGTTCAGACTTTTCTAAGAAATACCTGGCATTTCATTATGTTTAATATCAGTTAATTATCTGATTAAAATCAAGGTTTATATTAGGCTTAATTGCAGATAGAATTAGTAAATAAAAAGGTCTGGTGGAGATTTTCGAACACAATTGATCAAACGGCCGACCTCACACCACAAGCGAATGGGTGTCTCAATTTTCCTATGATAATTGAAGATTTCAGCACTATAAATAGATAGAGATAGAAGATTTTTATATGGAAAGCCTAATTGAGAAAACCACGGAGAGGAGGAAGAGAATTCATTATGGTGTCAAGATCACAATAAATTCTACAACATATTCTTGTGTTTACAACTTCTCAGATACGATCACCTTTTCCGATGGATGTTTAAAGGCATAAAAAACCTGTAGTGTTGTGACTCAGAACGCGGATCTCCATAACCACAAGATTTGTTCGTTGTGATTTTTCGTAACTGCTCAGATAATAGCGCCTGGTTGTTAGAATTGATGTGCAGAGATATCTGTCACTATTCATAACTGCTTCCAATGAAATAAGGACGCTAAAACATTTAGAACTTGGGGATAATATGACAACGTAATTGACTCCGTGAATCGAGAATCCTGCTGTTGAGCTATATCCAGCGTGGAGATGGGAGTCTCCACGGAGGTCTTTGTTGTAGGGGCCGGGGCTTCTAATTAGTGGGATGGTTCTGTCCGATTGAATATTCGAGTGAACAATCCCGAATAGATGTGATCGGAGAGGGACCTGCAGTTGCGGATGTTGGAGAGGGACCTTGGGTCAGAGCGGAACCTAGTGGTTGCGGATGTTGGAGAGGGACCTTGGGTCGAAGAGGGACCTAACAGTTGCGGATGTCGAGTATGGACTCGGGGCAAGATCCGAGGCTTTTCTCCTTGGACCCGCAATGGTCCAGCTGGTATGTCTAGTTTGTTTATTCGCTTGAGATGTCTTTGATGTGATAGGACACGTGTCACGATCTTGACAAAAATCAAATCTGAGCACAATAATAGGACAATAAATCTGGGAAAGGAAATTTGGTTTCTCGGGCATAAAAGATAAAGTGAGTGAAGTCGTGTAGCATAGAATTCTCTTTATGGACTGCTTCTCTTCCAAACTTCTCAAGTCCCTTTCCTTGCTCAAAAAATTCTTACTCTCTTTATATTATATTAGTTGGGTATCGAAGCGACATTAGGATATTGAAACTCAGTTGCTCGTGTGCGCTGAGTTCTGGCTATCTCAGAGGTCATTGTACGACTACAATCCTGAAATTGTTGGAGCATGCATGATGGCCGATTTTTCTTTCGTAGGGTAAAAGCGTACTCTCTCCCTGATCTACAAGTCAGGTTCTATTTCATCTCTTTAATAATTTTAATTTTGTTGATTTATTTAATTAATATATAAAAAAAAAAAAAAAATAAAAAATAAAAATAAAATTTTAAAAAATATTTCAATCTTATTTCTTCTAAATAAGACATTTTACTTGAGTTCAGGATTTGAAATCTCCTCATCTTTATCTTTCATATGTTTTCAGAATTAAAATTGATAATATCAGTAATAATCGACTATTTCATCTCGGTCACTGGCACACGATATAAATACCGTCTTGGTTGTATCAACCATATCGATATCAATCAACACGTTACAGTACCCAGTATTAGTCCATATTTCAAACAATTCTTAGATTTTATAATTACTTCTCTCTTTTTTTTTTGCCATTACTATGACAGCTATAGCCTGAACTTGAAGTTAGAAGTTAGAAACCCCTCTAACTCAATCTCATGTGTTTTTCATTAACCCAAGTTCTACGTTCAAGTTCAATCTACAGCTTTTGTTTTCAAAGGACGAGGAGAAAAAGAATTGGGGTGCAAATTTAGATGGCAAGTTTGGTGAGAAAAAGTAACATGCAGTCCTTTAACTTGTAAGTTGCAAACTCCTCTACTTGCAGAGAAAGGCAAAGACATATGAATCCAAGTAACAACCCCAGCAACCGTCATCTATTCCCCTGGTCTCATCTTCAAACACATACACTGTGTGAGCGAATCACACATCCTTTCCCCTCCCCACTGCTTTTCGTATGCACTTGGAACTCAAACAGCTCTAAAAGTAATGAACCAAACTTTTGACTACTCTCTCTCTCTCTCTCCTCTCTCTCTCTCTCTTCTTCTTCAATTCATTATTGTCCACCCTCTTTCATTAATTTAAACAGATCCTGTCGGAATGAAATTGCACAAGTTTTAGTTGTAATTGGTAAAGTCTTTTACAATTATAAATGAATGTAAATTTACGGTGTTTGGTTGGTAATATAAAATTGTAAAGTGGGAAAGTGTATTGTACTTTACGGTGTTTGGTTGTCGTAATGTATAAGTCGTAAGTGAAAAAGTTGACCACAAAATAAACTATTTGGTGATTTTAAAAGTTTTAATACTGCAAATAAATATTAAAAAAGTTAAATATTAAATTTTTTTAATATTAATATAAAAAAATAATACAAATTTGTATGACCATAAAATTAACTGTAACTGGGCTGTAATATAAAAGTGAGTATTAGTTGAGTTACGTAAGTATTTACGAATTATGATCCAAACAAACGCCGTAGTTGTAATTGGATAGTAATTCATTTACAAATTACGGAGTTTTACGCGAAACAAGTGAAACAAACGAGCCCCTTAATTGAACAAACAAAAACATATATCAATATCAACTAAAAAAAAGAAAAGAAAAAGAATAAGAATAGACGTGTGTGGCCGCCTGAGCGCCTTCTTCCATGCCCCCACTCCACAGTTGCACAGGACCACCAACTAACAACAGCCAGCCAGCCAGCCACAGAGATTAATAATAATCAACAACAACACGAGCAGTGAAATTAAATGAGTGCCTGAGCCCCGCAGCCCAGCTAGGATTTGATCGGGTAGCAATCGATGCAGTCCCCCCACGGGTTGCATCTCCCTCCGGCGGCCGGAACGTCGCGCATCGCGCGCCACACGGCGCTGTTGCATTTGAACCCAGAACCGAAACCAATCTGCCACACTCTGTTCCCGCGCGCCACCGGCCCTTGGCCTCGGCGTAGGCGAGCTCGTACCAGAGCGAGCTGCTGCTGGTGTTGCCGAAACGGTGCAGCACGCTTCGCGACGCCTCCATGTCCTGCTCCCC
Organism: Agave tequilana; assembly: GCA_038442645.1. Taxonomy (NCBI): domain Eukaryota; kingdom Viridiplantae; phylum Streptophyta; class Magnoliopsida; order Asparagales; family Asparagaceae; genus Agave; species Agave tequilana. The sequence goes on from JAVJIF010032604.1 coordinate 12,461, forward strand.
GAGCCCGAGGTTCTTCTGCACCTCCTCGAGCACGGCACGGCCGCCGGCGTGCACGCAGAAGTGCTCGAACGCCCGCTTGAAGTCCGGGATGTACGGCCTCACCCCTCTCAGTTTAAAAACTTTCCGTGCCAGCAGAGTCATCAAGAACTTGCCCTGCTCCGTCAGCGGCAGCACCAGGGGCCCAGTGTGGTAATGTTGGTCTTCAGAGCGTCCCCTGCCACCGCCATCAGCTCCCTCGCTAGTGAAACTCCGACGACACCGTTTCCGTCCTCTCGCTGGTACACGCAGCCGTAGCAGCTGTCGTCTGCGCCTTTGTGCGTCCTCACCGTGTGAACCAGTCGGTATTTTGCTCGCCGCGCGTCGGTCCTCTTGTTTGACAGCAGCACGGCCGCACCCCCCATCCGGAATATGCAATTCGACAGCAGCATCGAGCGGTCGTTGCCGAAGTACCAGTTCAGAGTAATGTTCTCCGTGCTGAGCACGACGGCGTAGGAGTTGGGGTTCGCCTGCAGCATGTCTTTCGCGAGATCGATCGAAATCAGCCCCGCGCTGCACCCCATCCCGCCCAGATTGAAGCTCTTGATGTCCTCTCTCATCTTGTACTTGTTCACGATCATCGCCGACAGTGAAGGCGTGGGGTTGAACAGGCTGCAGTTGACGATGAGGATGCCGACGTCGCGGCTGGGGTCGACCCCCGTGGACTCAAAAAGCGCGTCGAGGCAGCCGAACATGACGGCCTCGGCCTCCATCCTCGCCTCGGCCATGCTCAGCCTCGGCGGCCGGGCCTGCACCCCCGGCGGCAGGTAAGTCTCGTCGCCGAGCCCCGACCGCCGCGTGATCTTGGTCTGAAAATCCAGCGACTCGCCGTTGAAAGCCCCCGTGCTGTCCGTCATCTCGAGGAACCCGTCGTTGGAGATCTTGTGCTTGCCCTCCGGCTTGTAGCAGGCGAAATCAACGAGGTACACCGGCCGCGGCCGCTTGAAGTAGTAGGCCGTGAAGAGGAACACCGTGACGGCCGACGTGGTGAGAGCCGTGAAGAGGTCGACGGAGAATCGGGCCGGCACGGTCAGAGATGTCGTGTCGATTCGGAAGGCCACGCCCGCAGCGACGACGGCAAGAAGTGGGACTATAAGATAGGCAGCAGGGTTGGTTGTGTAGCGATATCCGAGCTTGACATATTTGAGCTTGACTGATTGTAAAAAATCGGGGAGGCGACGTCGAATCTTGATTACAATCGAAGAGTCTTTGAAGGCCATCTCGGCCGTGAGCCTCTCTCTGTCCATGACCGCTGGCTCCGCTATCTTCTCCATTATCTTGCGAACTGACAATGATAATGTTGAGCCAGAGTACTTAAAAAAGAGGGAGCTTTTGGATGAAGGAAGAGAGAGGGGGAGGTGGAGTGAAAGTGCATAAGAGAATGAAGTCTGAGATTTGTTTTTTATAAAGAGAGGAAGGAAACAGGGAGGGGGGAGGGCTGCGAATTGAGAGTCAAGAGGTAGATGGGCGGCAACGAGAGATCGATAAATAGGTGGGGCTGGTCGCCTATTAATGTGGGTAGTTCCCGAGCCCAGAGACCCCGAACGCTCAACCACCTCCTCGACTACTGGCATCATTAAAAACTGGTTGGATGATTTCTCTAATAATTAAACCATACATTAAATAATAATAATAATGTATGTGCATTTGTATATCTCATGTTCCTAACAGGTGTCAGATCCTCTCATTTGCGTTAAAATTAAAAGATGATCCACGCTGATAATTTTAACCCTATATTATTTTATGGATGATTGTAGTTACGAGTGAAATTCACGGTGGTAGTTGGTTCATTATGATAATGTACAGTTAAGATTGTTGACTTGGAGTGTCCTCTAATTTTAACACCAATGAGAAGATCTGAATTCACGAGCACCTATTCTAGCAGGAGACAATGAAAGCGCGAGCGCATGTAGAATACGGGATTTAGTTGTTAAACATCACTTAAGGACTTAATTGGGAGAGTACTAGCCAACTCTTAGCCAAGAAATGAAGTTAAGGGGAACATTTGAGTGGACGAGAGTTGCTTGAAAGATATCGATCGTTTCTTATCTGGCTAATTGGATGAATGTAGACAAAAGTTTTAGCATTCACCTATGAGTGAAGTGAATGAATGAGGGTATTCTTTGATTGCTTGAAGGACCTTGTTTCTTGGCTGATTGGGCGAGGCAGAGAAGATTTGGGGTGGAATAGAACATATAATGAATGAATATTGTTGAGGTGTTTGGTTCCAAGGACAAGAATTCTTCTCTCTTGGTATGTATCAATTTCAAGCACCCACTAGATCTAAAACAGTAGGATTCAAGGTCTGTTGCTTATGGACTGGTCTAAACAATAAAGAGTGGGCATGACGGCAAGAGTTGTTTAGCTAGGATCGATTGTCTACGTGTCACGCGTCTGTTTGAATCACATTCTATAAGATCCACGTGTTGTTCCATTATAGTTTTTTTTGAGTCGGAACTCATTCAGAGATTTTAAGTTTTGAATCATCTAAATCTAGTAATTAAATTTCTCTAAGTGTGCATTTTCATTAAAAATCAGATTGAAATTGGGAAAAAAAATTTTCCAGCATGGGTTTTGTTTTGTTTTTATTTTTTGGATTATGAAATAAATCACAAAAAAAAAAATCTAAATTTAATAACGACCAATTATATTTTCTAAGATTCATATCCTGTTCAATAATTCAGTAAGATATATGATATGAAGATTGTTATCGCACCCCATTGTAACCTCAATTGAGAAAAGTCAGTCGTTCTTGTTGTGAAAGACACAGATTGAATCTCTTTTTGATGCGTGGAGGATGTTTTTGAGAAGAATTATTAAGACTTGTGACTTGCTACAAGAAAGTGACATAAAGCATGTCACTGAGATTACGAGAGAAGTTTCTCCCATGCATTTGCAAAGGGTGAGAGAGACCCAACTAATATTTGAAAACAAGAGTAACAAACACAAAAGAGTAGGAAAAAAGTTTTCTTTTCTTGCTTAACTTGTCATGCGACTCTCGTGTGAACAAACGAGCTGAGTATCAAGTTTGATGGGCAAAGGTCAATGAAGTAGCATGTCGTGCAAGTTTGCTCCTTTGTGCGAAAAATCAGGATAGTCTTATTGTTAGGATTTTGTCTTGTTTTTTAAGAGGAGATGATAGTTTAAGAAAATTCAATTGAATTGGAGAAGACGATGGCTTAAAACAGAAGAAGCAAATCAAGTGAAATAGTTTCCTTTTCAGGCGATTGCGAGTTTCTTTTTCGGGAGGAGTATGAATAGAATTCAATTCCTATTCAATAAAAATTTGTTTCTAAAATTAAAAGGTTTAGAATCTTTCTAGATCAAGTAGATCAACTCATAATAGGATTGATCAAGATTCTTCAAGCATCTAATGATCTCATAGCCCAAATAGAAGTTGGATTGTAAAATCCTATAAATAAAAGTTGTAACCCAACATTGTAAATTAGAGCAGAAGAAGAGAATAAAATTGGGGTGAACAACAATATAAGGCCCTAAAAAGCCAAGAAGACCCTAATAAACCAAGAAAGAGAGGAACAAGATGAAAGTATACTCTTGTAATTTAGGTGTAGAGAGAGAAGGTATACTCTTGTAATCTAGACGTAGATTCAAAGGGAAGGTGAATCCTCTTATGTCATCAAGACGAAGATTAGATCTCTTTATACCAAGTTTATTAATAAAACTCTCTCAAGTTCTCTCCCGGTGGATATAGGTCAAGTTTGAACGTTAAATTGTGTTTTCTTCTTCTTATATCTTTTAATATGCATCTTGTCTGCTTGGGGTAATCGATCTCATAGCGTGCTTGAGGTCGTCGGTGAAGATCTCATAGCTCACAATTATTGGTATTATAGTAAGTATGGTATCCCGCGTTATGCACGCAATAATTGGTATCAGAGTATATCAATTTCGGTTTCAACAATTTCGTGTGCTATGCGCCGTCCGTCACAGCTGATGGACGGCCTAACGGGAAGAGAGTTGTGATAGAGCCTACAAAACATATTTTTATTTTCTCTCCCCATCGGGCCAGCCATCAGTATAATAGACGACGGACATCGTGCGAATGACCGGATGATTCTTCCCTCGAAGGAGCTAACTTCCTCCCGTTGTGCAAACTTCAAACTTGTGGCGGCCAAATTCTGCTCTGTTGCATTATTATAGCTTTTGCAGAAGAACGTTCCATGATTAATAAAAATAAATAAATTAGGATGATAAGAGGCAGCTCAAGGTTATTGGGTCAGGTGAGAGGCCAAAAATCCATACCTTTTCCCATGCAAAAACTGAGGCATGCCCCAAGTTCGTTACATGTATATATGATATTTTTATACCCTCATGAATACATTTGTCTTATTTATTAATTGAACTATGTGCAATGTTCCAGATCGTTTATATACATACTTAATAATTAATAAAACAGACAGGTTTGGTTCGGGTTGGTCCCAGTCTAATTGCGACAAGAACCCAATTTCAATTTGTTCTCTTGTGACCCCAAAACGAATTAGACACGTCAATTTGTTTGGTGGGCAAGCTAAAAAGCCTTCAAAGAATTTGGGCAGGGTTTTTAAACTGCAATTTTCAAACTTGGAAGGTCATAAAGAGGTTTTTTATCTTTTTCCTGATAAAATTTCAGACACTAATTACGTGTTTCTCAAAAATAGGTAGCCCCTGGAACACTTTAGTTTGGAGCAGTTGTCCTTTAAATGTTTTAGACACTGATGTTTTATTAAGTGCTAAGTATAGCAGGCACGTGCAATGCACGTCAAAAGTAATAAAAAGTTATTAATGAAACATGACTATACGTTTGTGCTTATTAAGTAATATTATCAAATAATCATAACTATAATATTAAATGTTATGTTGTATGTTTTAAAAATGGCGATTTATCGAAAGCAAATAAAATTATAAAAGTTAATACAAATTAGTATTTACCATGTGCTTATCCAAAAAAATAAGAATATAGAAAAAATAATTAATAAAATTTGATAATCATATAATTTTTTCAAATTAATAATATTCTAGTGTTAGTGTATATGTATTCGTGTATTCGGGTATGCATCAAATACAAAGAAATAGTAGTTTATTAGTTAGTCGTTGTAGATAAGGATAAAACAATCGATACAAATATTTACTCTGAGTGATTTTAGATGAGTGAGAGTTTTAGTATATATTATTTAAAATTACTTGAATAAGCTTGATTTAAAGTTATATTATTAAATTTTTATTGAAATAATGAAAAAAATTTCAAAATGGGCAAAAGTGATAGACCTAATCTTTTTGTAACATTGGTGCTTTTTACAATAGTATAGATTATCGTAAACAATAGGCAGTTTTTTAACCTGAAAATTTTCATATATTTTGATATTATTATTATTTCGATCAAAAGTCATTAGTTATTTTGAACTTAGGTGCGCTTGGAATTTACTCAGGAATTCAAGATTACCATGTGAATTCCTGTGTTTGGCACAAACTTGTCAACATTTTCAAAAATAGTGAATTTCCATCAGCATCAAATTCTCTCATTTTGTGCGAATATAATTCTCATCGTGGAAGGTGAATATTCTATATTTTCACTCGAGGGGAATTCATTAAAAATAATTTTTAAAATAACTCTATTTGTTCTTCTCATTTTTCATCCCTTCTCTATAGGAACGGATGCTTCCACCCTAAAAAATGAGAAAGGCACCCCCACAAAATATTATAAGTGTGCCATTATTTTTTTTTGAGATTTTCACCCTTGGTGAAAACTCCAACATACCCCTTCCTCCCCACATCCTCCTTCCTCCATACATCCTCCTTCCCAGCCTCCCCCGCTCCCTCCCTCTTCTCCTCCCCCCTCCCTCCCCCTCACCCTCCTCATCCACGCCTCATCCCCCCGATCTCCCCCTCCTCCCCCTGCCCCTCCCCCAACCCACTTCTAATCTGGCATGTCCCCCCTCCAATCTGCATGGGGCAAGGGGAGGCAGGGGGTGGTTGCCAACGAGGGAGGGGCGAAGGCCAAGGGGGTCGCCGGCGAAGATGGGAGAGGAGGAGGAGGAGAAGAGGGTATTTTGACATTTTTGAAGAAAGAAGAGGGTGCCTTTGAAAAGTACACCTAGAAGGGGGTGAATAAAAGTAGTGTTAATCTATTTGCACTAACACACAATGTATAATCAAGAGTGAGTCCTAACTTTCTGTGAAAGGCTCTGAAACTTCACCTCACGATTCCTCTAAATTATGAGTTGAGGTGCTTCAATAGCTCTCTTGGTTGAATACTAGTGTGAGCACTCAAACAATATCTAGCATATATGGATATGAGCAATATAATAATGTAAGATATAAAGAGAGTAGAGAGTTGAGAGATAGAGAGATTCAAATGCAAATATAAGGATATGATTCGCGGTTCGAGCCACTGTTCTACGTCCTGCCTTCACACAGAAGGATTCCACTATGTCCACCAAGGACCTTCCACAAAGAGACCTCCACCGAGGAATTACATCTGTACAAATAAGGAGTACACTGTAGGAAATAAAAGAGATTTAATGCGGAATAATAGCCATGGATCAAAAATCATATACATCTCAAGTGAATTAAATTCATATAAATAACTTAATACATGATACATACCTGAAGCCATTGATTGAGATGAATGTTGAAGATCCTTGTGATGAATGGAAGAAGAAGACCTTGATTTGATCCTGCAAACCCTAATGCAAATAGACCGCTTTTCTCTGTCTCCTTGTCCTTTCACAAAACCCTTACTTTTCTTTTCTGATGGAATACTCTAAAAAAATTGAGCGTATGTTTTGTCTTTCTTTGCAGGAGGAGAAAAGTGGGTCGCACATTTGCAAATAAGCCCCCTTGAAATAAACCTTTCCATCATGGTACCCTTTATATTTCAAGAGACTATATAACTATATAAATGTGACTATAATATGGGCATCCTTAATATCAGTTAACTTTAATAGGAATCCAATGCAAATAATCAAGGTTAAGTGGGCCACCTTCATATGAGATTAACATTCTCCCACTTGGACCACTAACCGATTAGGTTAAAAACTTTAGAAAACAAAATAAAAGAAAAGACTCATTTTTTCAAACATTTTGACTCCATTGGATTCCATACGGAAAAACCTTGACACGTGCACGAATTTTAAAAACAACAACTGATAAGCCCAAATATAAAAAAAAAAATGTAATACTGCAATTAGCTTGGACTACCAATGCGAGTCATAGCGGTTATACAACATCCACGTCATACTCCCTTTTATGTACCACAACATTGATAACCCTTACTAATTGAGTTCATAACCAAAATGACCCCTGTAATTGTCTTGTAAAGACATTTCCTGTTTAACAAACATCCAAACATAATATGTGCACACATAATTGGATAACAGGAAACACAGAAACAAACTTTTATTTGTATAATAATGTCAATTACATAAGTACCAAAATACACATTTATAGATTGCCCAAAAGACCCATTCTTACAACATGTTCCTTAAATGTCTTTGGAGGCAATCCCTTTGTCATTGGATCAGCAACCATTAAAGTGGTACTTATACTTACAATTGACACCTTTTGTTTCTCAACTCTTTCTCTAACCACCAAGTACTTAAGTTCTATGTGTCTAGAACCATTAGAGTACTTACCATTCTTAGAGAAAAATACGGCTGCTGTATTGTCACAATATATCGTCAGCGGCTTGGCAATAGAGTCAACTACACCAAGTGCTGAGATGAAATTCCTTAACCATAATACATGATTCGAGGCTTCAAAACATGCTATGAACTCAGCCTCCATCGTGGATGAAGTAGTGATAGTCTGCTTTATACTCTTCCACGAGATTGCCCCACCTGCTAGCAGGAAAATGAAGCCTGAAGTAGACTTCCTGCTATCTGGGCAACCAGCAAAATCTGAGTCCGAATAGCCGCACCTCCAGCTGATCAGATCTCCTATATGTGAGCATATGGTCCTTCGTCCCTTGAAGATACTGCATAATCTTCTTAGCTAATTTCCAGTGCTCCATTCCTGGATTGCTCTGGTATCTTCCCAACATCCCAACAGCAAAGCTGATATCTGGCCTGGTACAAGTGTGAGCATACATCAAGCTCCCAACAGCTGATGCATACGGAACTTTTTGCATTTGACCCTTTTCTAAGTCATTTCTGGGACACTGGCTCCCACTTAATATGTCACCCTTCTGAATGGGTGCAGGACTTACTGAACACATTTCCATATGAAATCTTTCCAAGACTCGATTGATATATCCTTTCTGAGACAATCCTAGCAATCCTCGAGATCTATCCCTGAAGATCTCTATGCCAATAACATAATTTGCCTCACCCATATCAACCATCTGAAAGTTCTTGGTAAGATAGCTTTTAGTTTCATACAGCAAACCAAGATCACTACTGACTAACAAGATGTCATCTACATACAGAACCAGAAAAATAAACTTGCTCCCACTGATCTTTAGATATATACACTGATCAACAGTGTTTTCTGTAAATCCAAAAGAAGTAATGGTATCCTTAAACTTTATATACCATTGCCTGGAAGCTTGTTTAAGTCCATATATAGATTTCTTTAATTTGCAAGCCAAGTGTTCTTGTTCTTTAATTGCGAACCCTTCAGGTTGCTCCATGTAGATATCCTCATCCAAATCTCCATTTAGAAAAGCAGTTTTCACATCCATTTGATGTAACTCCAAATCATAATGAGCTACAAGTGCCATAATGATTTTAAGAGAATCCTTCTTTGATACTGGAGAGAAGGTCTCTGTATAGTCAATGCCTTCTTTCTGAGTGAAACCTTTGGCCACAAGTCTAGCCTTATATCGTTCGATATTTCCTTTAGAGTCGCGCTTGGTCTTAAAGACCCATTTACACCCGACTTTCTTACAGTTATAAGGCAATTCAACGAGATCCCAGACTTGGTTTTGGTCCATAGATTTTAACTCATCTTTCATAGCATCAACCCATTTACTAGAATCATTGCATTCTATGGCTTGTGAAAATGAAACTGGATCTTTATTTATCCCAATATCATAGTCAGATTCCTGTAGATATACCACATAATCATCTGAAATGGCAGATCTTCTTTCCCTTTGAGATCTTCCCAAAGCTGCCGGTTGTGGTGGTTCTACAATATTTTCAATGGGAATATCTTCATGGAGTGGTGAACCAACATTAACTTGTTGTTCTGGAATCTCAACTTGATGATCAAGCTGAGGGACAACAATCTCTCTTGAAGGAAAGTGTATTGGGATATTTACCCTTACCACTTCAAGATCTACCTTTCTTGGTTCAGCACTCCCACTAATTTCACCATTTTTCAGGAATCTGGCATTACCAGTTTCAACTATTCTTGTACTATGGTTAGGACAATAAAATTTGTATCCCTTAGACTTATCTGGATAACCAATGAAATACCCAGATATTGTTTTTAAGTCTAATTTCTTTTCTTGTGGATTATATATTCTAGCCTCTGCTGGACAACCCCAAATATGTAAATGTCTTAAACTGGGTTTCCTACTAGTCCACAACTCGAAAGGAGTTGTTGGGACAGCCTTACTAGAAACCCTGTTCAAGATATACATAGCAGTCTTTAAGGCTTCATTCCACAATGAATTGGGTACATTTGAGAAGCTCATCATGCTCCTAACCATATCCATAAGTGTTCGGTTCCGCCTTTCAGCAACACCGTTCTGCTGAGGCGTACCTGGCATTGTGTATTGAGCACAAATACTATGCTTTTCTAGAAATTTGGCAAATAGACCAGGATGTTGTCCTGACTCATCATATCTACCATAAAATTCAGCACCTCGATCTGATCTTATGATTTTAACCTTTCTATCTAATTGTCTCTCGACTTCTGTAATGAACACATCTAGAATGTCAACAGCCTGAGACTTTTCATTAATTAGATACACATAATCATAACGTGACAGATCATCTATAAAGGTAATGAAATATCTCTCTCCAGTAAAACATGGAATGGAGAGTGGTCCGCAAATATCTGTATGAATTATTTCCAGGAGTTCTTTACTTCTTGTGGCACCTTTCTTAGTGTGTTTGGTTTGCTTTCCTTTTATGCAATCCACACACACATCAAAATCAGTGAAGTCTAGGTTATCCAAAATCCCAGTCTTCACTAATCTTATAATTCTATCCCTGGAGATATGCCCCAGTCGCCTATGCCACAAGATTGAGGATTTTTCATTTATTAAGCCACGTTTTATACCAACATTCGAATGCAGAGATAATAAAGATTGTGCAAACTCATCATTCAATGAAATTTTATATAAACCATCACATAAAATTCCATGTCCAATCGGAATTGAATTATACATTAAAGAGAGTTTTTCACAACTAAACAAAACAGAATATCCAAAAACATCTAATTTGGATAATGACATTAAGTTTCTTGAAATTGAAGGTACATAAAAAGTATCCTCAAGATCCATCTGATGTCCCGTCTCTAAGATTAGTCGATAAATGCCAACATATTCGACCTCCACTTTGAGACGGTTCCCCATAAAGACGAATCTCTCACTTTCCTTCGGTTTCCTGGTTGTAAGGAATCCCTGCATTGAATTAGTTATATGAGTTGTGGCTCCAGAGTCTATCCACCAAGTATTAGAAGGAACTTCAGCAAGATTTGATTCATAACATACAAAAGAAAGATTTGTACCTTTCTTTTCGAACCAAGCTTTCCTCTTGTTGCAGTCCTTCTTCACATGTCCCTTTCTGCCACAGAAGTAGCATTTGACAGTGAAATATTTTCTATGACCTTGGCTACTTTCCCCATGGTCATTTCCTTTCTTTGATGGAAATCTCTTACCTCTTCCATATTTACCTTTCTTATGGATACCTCCTGAAGTTACTGCCAACACTGAGTGCTGTCCTTCTTGCCTCAGTCTCACTTCCTCTTGAACACACATACCAGTTAGCTCATTCAGATTCCACTTATCTTTATGAGTATTGTAGTGGATTTTGAATGGCCCAAACTGTGAAGGAAGTGAGTTGAGGATGAACTGTACCAAGAAGGACTCATCCACTTTCATTCCCAGTGATCCTAGCTTAGCAGCCTTATCAGACATATTTAGAATGTGTTGCTGAACTCCTCTATTACCATCATATTTCATGGTGGTAAGTTCAGCCATGAGGGTGCCAGCTAATGACTTATCTGCAGACTTAAAACGGTCTTTAACCGCACTTAATAGTTCAGATGCAATAGTTGTAGGAGGGAGTGAAGTCTTGATGTTATTAGCTATGGTCATCTTTATGAACATAAGACTGAACCTATTAGACCTTTCCCAAGCTTTGGCATGGCTGACCTGTTCTGCTGTACTCTCAGCAGTTACTTCATCAGGTTTGTCAACTATTAAGGCCATGTCTAGGTCCAAAACACCCAGTGTAAACTGTACATGTTCAAACCACTCTGAAAAGTTGGTACCATCCAAGGCTGGAATGCTAGTGGCATGAGTGTGAAGGGAAGTAGGGACGTTCACTGAAACATAATAGGACAAGCTCACATTAATGCCTCGAATCAATACAAGTTTTAAATTTAATTAAGATGAACTATTGATATCACTTTGATTTCTCCTTTGGGCGAAACCTAAGCATATCTAGTGTTCACTCTTTAGGTGAGAACTTTTATCACCTATGTAGGTCTAATATAATTTATGTCACTTAGTTAGTAAGTCATGTTACCTTTGGGTATCCAATTCCACACCACTAAGTTACATAAATTATACTACCCTATCCGGTTCATAATTATTTGAAAGAGACTTTCCTTTGGGCCAGTCCCAATCACCTAACCAGAACCGCCATCGAGAATATTATTGTCTTTAATGTCACTTACATTGACAAGTCTTTTATGTAGTTGTATATTCATAAGATTTACTAACCTAGGTCACTTTGACAACTACTAAATCAATAAGCCTTATGAATACAAAACTAACTAATAATATTCTCTAATCCTTTTATTTGAGTAAAGCCATTATATCTCAATACCGTACTTGACCAAGTATCAATCAATACTAACACAATAACTTAAATGTGTAATATACATTAATGATTGAATATTAACAAGTATTAGTCGACTACAAGGAAAGATTAGTCGACTTGGGTCAAGTCAAGTCGACTACACATTAGGTCTAGTCGACTAGTGCAAAAGAAAATTAGTCGACTATAGCCATATTATTAGTCGACTACAAACTTTATTAGTCGACTTCACATTTAATTAGTCGACTCCTGAATCCAACAGAAAGTTCTCAACTTTCGGGTCACCGAATTAGTCGACTTGGAAATATGATTAGTCGACTATACCCTAATTAGTCGACTAGTCATAAAATCAACTAAAAATCAAGTCGACTCCTGCGGCAAACAGAGACTTTAAAACTTTCTGGAAAAGGGAATTAGTCGACTATACGATGGGATTAGTCGACTAATAGTCAACGAAGCAGTTATCAAAGGCAGTTTCTACTTAGTCGATTTTAATCCCAAAATTATCAAAAATTAGGGTTTTCAATTCCTTTGATTTTGATCCCAATTTAATTGCATAATTAGAGGAATATGAACATGATATTAGGGCTATTAAATCCTCTACAAATTCTACAATTAAAAGATCAAAAATTCGATTTTATGAATTGTTAATCAAAAACCCTAACTTTCCATAATTCCTAAATCCAAGATGTATTGATTCTTTAAACACGGCTCTGATACCAAATGTAGGAAATAAAAGAGATTTAATGCGGAATAATAGCCATGGATCAAGAATCATATACATCTCAAGTGAATTAAATTCATGTAAATAACTTAATACATGATACATACCTGAAGCCATTGATTGAGATGAAGGTTGAAGATCCTTGTGATGAATGGAAGAAGAAGACCTTGATTTGATCCTGCAAACCCTAATGCAAATAGACCGCTTTTCTCTGTCTCCTTGTCCTTTCACAAAACCCTTACTTTTCTTTTCTGATGGAATACTCTAAAAAAATTGAGCGTATGTTTTGTCTTTCTTTGCAGGAGGAGAAAAGTGGGTCGCACATTTGCAAATAAGCCCCCTTGAAATAAACCTTTCCATCATGGTACCCTTTATATTTCAAGAGACTATATAACTATATAAATGTGACTATAATATGGGCATCCTTAATATCAGTTAACTTTAATAGGAATCCAATGCAAATAATCAAGGTTAAGTGGGCCACCTTCATATGAGATTAACATACACAACTCCAACTCTCTCACACCTCTACACAAGAGGGTAGGCACAAAGCCAATTACAAAGAAAAACTGAAATACAACTTGGTGATCACTTGGACCACAAACAAGACTTGGTGATCTCAAAAGACTACAAACAAAATACCTCTCACAATACAAGATCCTAAAGGATAGGTTTTAAAAGAATTGCTCAAGTATGTGAGTTCACAAAGTTTTTGAAAAAGAATCACAATGAAAACTCTTGAGAAAAACTTCTTGATAGATGAAGAATTTGAAGAACAAAACTAGATTCTAAAAACTTGATTTTCTTTGATTTTCTAAAACTTTGAAATAAATAAAGATGTAGATTTGAAGCTCAAAAACTTGTTTTAAAACACTTTAGAAGATGGGCAAGAAAGCAATAGAAAACTGGTAAAATTTTTCGTGTAAAATCATGGTAAAAATCGGTCCCAAAAACTCCTTTTTATAGCCTCTTCAAAAACCAGCCGTTGGGACTCAGAACCAGGCCAAACTGGTTTGTCGGTCGACCGCCCAACGGTCAGATTTCTGACTGTTAGGGTTGTCAGTCAACCGCCCGGTCGACCGCCTTTAAGGCAGAGAGAGTTTTAACTCTCTGTCGGTCGACCGCTCGGTCGACCGGCCCACGATAGAAAGTTAGGTTGAGCTGGTCGGTCAACTGATCTTTGCTACGGTCGACGGTCGGTTGACCGAGCCAAGGCTCTGGGCATATGCACGTTTTTGTGCACGTCGGTCGACCGTCCAGTCGGCCGAACCATGCTTCGGTCGACCGGTTGGTCGACCATAAGCAGCCCAAACACCCAAATTTCAGGGTTAAAAACTTAAACTTTGAAACCCATATAAATTTTAATAAAACCTTATAAATTTCGCAAAAATAAGTTCATGTAAATACTTTGAAGTGCAAATATGTTTGATTAAAAATCAACACATATTACAAACATGTGAACTATTTTTGAGGTATAGAAATTAAATCTTTTAAAAAAAACTGTATTTTTCAAAACCTAAACTTTGAAAAGGAAATCCGATTTTTGTATAAACTTGTATGAGCACAAAAATAAGATATTAAAATACATTTGAAGTATAGTGTGTATGAATATAATCCAATAAACATAATAAATGATATATACTTATTTTTGACAATAAATACCAAAATAAGTTTTGGTATAAACAAAACTTTAAACACATGAACTAGATACATCAAAATAAGTTTTTCTAAATATATTAAACATCAATGTATATGGATGAAATCCAATAAACATATAAACCAAAGTAAATTTGTTTTGATAAAATACATTCATGATACCGAAAGATGTATACATGATAATCCGAAACTCAAAACTTATAAAACATATGTATGCATACTAATATGCATAAAACATATAAGCATGTATAAACTAAAACATGCATATATAAACTAAAACATGCATATATAAACTAATCATTTAAACACATATATACAGTGTTTGAAACTAAAGACGGTTAAATCGAAAGTCAAAAACTATAAACTTGTGTGTGTGAAGTTGAGCAATTCAAAGTTATTCTATCCTTACACAAGATTTAAATTTACATCTAAACAAACCTAGATACAAGTCTTCTTGTAGACCTTCTCCAAGACGACTCGATCCAAATACGATCCAAAGAGCTTGACTCCATCTCGAATACTTAATGCGATCTTAAAGCGCGAGCTCTTAAATCAACATGTGATAGTTTCGAAACTTACTTTGAGTCCATTGTAGAAGTTAAACACCAATAATGATCTTGACCTGTATTTGAAGCTTATTAAACACAAGATCATTAGTATTATAACTAAATAAGTTAATTATCAATCAAAACTAAATTGATGGGCTTTTGGACCAGCAACCTTCATCAATTTGGGGGGTGCCTTCAATATTGAGCTACCGGGCTCGTATATTTTCGCAAGACCATGTTGAGAAATCTGATCTTTTGTCAGATTTCCCGATCAGTTTGCGGACCAAACACAGGCTTCACCCAAACAGTAAGATTACTAAGTTGCATTATCGTTATGTGTGGTGCTAGGATTAAGATTGGGTTGTGACTTTTGTTCAAACATAAATAAATACTTCTTTTGCAAAAAAAATAAAAATATCCATTACAGATGTGACTTTTTTCCCCTCCAGTTAGCCTTTTAAAATTTAGAACCACCGAGATGGAGGATCTAGCGGCAAAAGGGAGAACAGTGGTCTTAAATGAATATTAGAGGTTTATTTATTTTTTGTCGAATTCTAAAGATTTACCATAGAGATCAAAAAAAAAAAAAAAAAAAAAAAAAAAAAAAAAAACTAACTTTAATGATTTCTTTAAACTTCTTTCAAAATGAACCAAACTTCCCTCTTGTTCCACACATAATTTCAGCATTTCTTTCTTCATAAGAGAAAATCAAAGATGAAACAAACTGTACACTCTCGCTCAATAGCTTTGCTTCCAATGCCTTCAGGTACGCTCAGTTACATTTCAAATATGATCTTCGAGTCTTCAGATCAGCCGCTAACTTAAATTTTGAAGGGTTTTAAGTTGAGAGTCATCTCAGACAACTTAAAATCGGGTTGTTGTGCTTCCAGATCTGCACAGAGAAGCACGGACAGCGCCCCTGTCATCTCCAAGCATTTGCCAGCTTGTCTCACATTAAGGCCCAGGTACTGCGCGTTGTGCAATCAATAAAATCTTTAAAAAAAACAAATAAAAAAAAGGTAAATAAACAAATAAAAACCTTGGCAGCAGCTGGCGAAGAAAATTTTGATGCAAGAATAGTTACTTGTCAGCGCTCCGCTGGTCTAAGTCAGGTTTTGTTTGTAAGTGATCATCGGTTTGAATCTCGCAGGTGAAGATGTGAATATGCTGTGTGTGTATAAGTTGACGGTTACATATGAATTTTTTTTTTTAAAAAAATAACTAACGTGTGAGAGTTGAGTGCAGATACGTCTTTAAAGAGGGAAAAAAACAGCGTATCACAAATCAAACTTATAAAGCAATTTTCAGCAGTACGAACTTTTACGACCAGCCACAAATAATTCAAGAAATCTAGTAAAATCTACCCTTTCACAATAAAAATAAATATATAGTCAAA
This sequence comes from Agave tequilana, assembly GCA_038442645.1. Taxonomy (NCBI): domain Eukaryota; kingdom Viridiplantae; phylum Streptophyta; class Magnoliopsida; order Asparagales; family Asparagaceae; genus Agave; species Agave tequilana. The sequence continues at coordinate 28,808 of JAVJIF010032604.1, forward strand.
CTCAGTCAAAGCATTCAACCATAATTCATAAACAAAAGTAGCTGTGGACTTTGACGTCGGACCCTTTCTCGTAAATTTAAGCACCATATGCATATGTCGCAAGACTCAAGAAAAACACGTGGAATATCTGTGACAAACTGGCAGTTGACTTTTTAGCTCGAAGTTGACACCTTTTAGAACATTCTAATCTTTTTTTTAAGTTAAAAAGGACACAACATGCAGCTGTTCTGGGGAAAAAACGTGACAAAATTATTTATTTGATCAAAAATTGTATTTACTTCATTTGCAGTTAGTAGTCGGGGCTGTTTGGATTCAAGAAAGTGGGCGGAAGTGAGAAAGTGAGAAGTATCATTTCTTATTTTAGCTGTCCATCTAAGCATCAGAAAAAAAAAATGAAAAACTTTTTTTTCTTTTTCCCCTCCTTTTACACAACTATTTTCTCACTTTCAAGTAAGGGGGAGCATCGGTCGGTTCGATTTGATTTTTGCTAATTTTTGTAAAACCGAACCGATTAGGCTTAGTAATCGAATTGAACCGAATTGACTCAGTTCGGTTCGGTTTTTCAATTTTTTTCGATTAGGCCAATATATTGCCATCATTTCTGACATTTTTAATCATCATTATATTATCATCCTTTAATATTCTAATCTCAAATATCCATTACCTAAATTAGAAATAAGAAAAAGACCCTAACCTTTATGTGAATTGAAAATTTCATATTCTAAAACTTTTACACTGTGTTAGAGCTCTTATATCAAAGCCCATATAATTATTATTAACTTTTAATGATAAGAATGAAAAAAAGAACTATATTAATATAAATATTATTCTCAATTGTGATGGTATACTTAACATAGCTTTCACATATTCAATATAAAAAAAGATGGTATTACTAAAAGTAATGAGATAAGCTTCCACCAATTTTTGTTATGAACTATATAATTCACTAATTGAATTTCAGTAGGGCGATAAATAGGGTGAGAGATTCAGTTCGGTTCGGTCGGGTTCGGGTTTTGGAACACAAAACAGAAACCTGAGCGAATTAGAGCGGTTCATTCAGTTTGGGTTCGGGTTTCGATTTTTGGTCGGTTATTTGGTTATAACTGTTGTGTCAGCGACAACAACCTGATGAGGATCTCACAAATCTCCCAAACACGAAGAACAATCCCAAATAACACAAAACAATCACCAGAAGAAAGCACCAGTGCAAACAAACAATTTAACGAGGTTCGGCCTCAATGCCTACGTCCTTGGGGCAATCGAAAGAGAGATTAATTTAGTTGGAAGATGATTACAATTGCTAGCAGCCTCTTTGAGTGCAAGAGAGCTCCAGCAAGTTCCAGCAATTAGATACAAACCCTAAAAACTAGCCACAGCCTTTAAATACAAACAGGTTTCCAAACCTGCAAACGCAGCCCGCCCCGCTTGTCGGTCGACCGACCTCTTCCACCGGTCGACCGATCGGTCGACTGGGAGCCCAACAAAGAGTTCGGTACTTTCAGTCCGTCGACCGACCGGTAGACCGAGCTCCAACTTGTGCACGTTGTGCATGTCGGTCGACCGGACCGGTTGACCGACCTTCTGATACCTGCGGGCGGTCGACCGGGCCAGTCGACTGGCCAACCTGTTTTCTGCTGTTGCTGCTAATTTCTGCTAATGTTTCCTTCGCCTTTCGTCGTCGACTTCCTTGGCGATCACCTCGACGACCTCTCGGCAATCCATGTCAACTTCCTCAGCAATATTCTCTCTTTTCAACAATTCTCCACCTCGGTGAAGATTCCTAAATCTGAGCCGAACTGTCCATCGACTCGAGAGCGGCTGCACCAATGTGGTTGCCTACGTACCCTGCCCAAGGGATCAAGCCGTCGTAGTTCATCCAAATGAGCTTCAGCAAGCTCAAGCTACCTGAAGGACATGAAGTAAAGCTTTGCAATGTGCAAACTTAACTCCCGACACCACCTTCGTAAGCATGTCGGCTGGATTCTCCGAAGTGTGAATCTTCAACAGTTCGATGTCACCTTCCTCCAGAATCTCCCGAACAAAGTGGTACCTGATATCAATATGCTTCGTCCTTCCATGATAGACCTGGTTCCTGACCAAGTAGATGGCGCTCATACTGTCACAGTTTATCTTCAGCAGATCCTGTTTCACGCCCAAGTCATCAAGCAACCCCTGAAGCCAGATCGCCTCCTTCATGGCCTCTGTCATAGCCATATACTCAGTCTCTATGGTCGACAAAGCGACGGTAGACTGCAATGTGGAGCGCCAACTCACCGGTGCCTGTGAGAATGTGAAGACATATCCCGTTGTCGACCGGCGCTTGTCAAGGTCACCTGCATGGTCTGAATCAACATACCCTAGCACTCTTGCTTTCCAGTGTTGTCCTTCTCAAATACTAGGCCTACATCAATTGTTCCTTTGATGTACCTCAAGATCCATTTCACAGCTTCCCAATGACCCTGTCCCGAATCATGCATGTATCGGCTCACCATGGAGGGCCTGTGATAGATCTGGTCTCGTACACACCATAGCGTACATCAAGCTACCCACCGCACTGGCTATGGAACGTGAGACATATACTCATGCTCTTGAACACTCCTTGGAGACATCTTTGCAGACAATTTGAAGTAAGGAGCCATAGGTGTACTAACAGACTTGGTATCCTTGCTGATATTGAACCTCTGCAGTACCTTTTCCAAATAGCCCTTCTGAGTCAAACTCACCCTGCCAACTCTCCGGTCTCTAGTGATCTCCATGCCCAATACCTTCCTAGCTTCGCCCAGGTCCTTCATTTCAAACTCTGACGATAGATTCTTCTTCAGAGCATCAATAGCAGATCTCGACCTCGAAGCAATCAACATATCATCTACATAAAGAAGTAGATAGATATATTCACCTGATGGTAGCCTGTTGTAGTACACACATGGATCATAGTGGCTACGTGTGTACTTCTTCTTTCTGATGAAGCTATCAAATCGCTTGTACCACTGTCTAGGAGACTGCTTCAATTCGTACATCGACTTCTTTATCTTGCATACTAACTCTTCCTTCCCTGCAGTCTTGTAACCTGTAGGCTGTGTCATATAGATCTCCTTCTCTAGATCGCCGTGGAGAAAGGCGGTCTTCACGTCGAGTTGGTCAAGGTCCAACTCATTCTGCACAACCAAGGCCAAAAGAATACGAATTGACGAATGTTTAACCACAGGAGAGAATACCTCGTTGTAGTCAATTCCTTCCCTCTGAGCGTAGCCTTTAGCCACCAACCGAGCCTTATAGCGCACTGTATCTTCTTGGAGAGATCCTTACTTCTTAGCATACACCCACTTGCATCCTATGGCCTTCTTCCCTTTGGGCAACTTGGTGAGTTCCTATGTGTCGTTCTTGTAGAGAGATTGCATCTCTTCATTCATGGCCTCTTTCCACATCCTCGCTTCCGAACTGATCTCAGCTTCTCTGAAGGTAGATGGAATAGCCTCCTCAACGGCTGGAAGTGCATATGCTATGACCATATCAGTGGTGAGCCAACCTGGTCTCCTAGTGTTCCTCCTTGGTCTGTCAACTGCAGTAGGATCGGGAATAGTACCTATGACCTGTTCTTGACCCTGATCAACCTCTTCAGCATCTTCTTCAACTACTCGATCACTGCCCTGTGTCACCTCAGGAATGATCCGAACCGATGCTGATTCCTCTAGAGATGGTGGATCTGTATCAATCTCCACCTGCTGCGATAGCTCCTTGGTCTTGCCAGTCTCCACCTGCTGAGAGACCGTAGGCTTCATCAAAGAAGCCTCATCGAACGTGACATCCCTGCTGAGTATGAACTTGTTGTCCGTTGGGTCCCAAATCTTGAATTCCTTGGTTCCTCGCTTGAAGCCAACGAACACCTCTTTCTTTGCCCTTGGGTCCAACTTGTCTTCTCTGACATGGTAGTAGGCTGGACATCCGAAGACCCGTAGCAAATCATAATCACCAGCAGCTTTTCCTGACCAAGCTTCAAGAGGGGTCTTCTCCCCTATCGCAGAAGACGGCAACCTATTCACGAGATGACATGCATACGCCAAAGTTTCAGCCCAAAACTTCTTTGACAGTCCTGCATTGGATAACATACACCAAACCTTCTCTAGCAAGGTCCGGTTCATCCTCTCAGCCACCCCATTTTGTTGCGGAGTCTTTCGTACCGTGAAGTGTCTCTCTATGCCCTCATCAAGGCATAGCTGTAGGAAAGGATCCGATTTGTACTCTCCTCCATTGTCAGAACGGAGGACCCTGATCTTCCTTCCCGTGCTTCTCTCCAGATTCGCCTTCCACTTCACGAACAGTTATAGGACTTCTCCTTTGTGTCGCATGGTGTACACCCAACAGCGCCTAGAAAAATCGTCAATGAACGACACAAAATAATGGTTACCTCCAATCGATGCAGTCTTGGTAGGTCCCCAGACATCCATGTGAACATAGTCAAGAATACCCTGGACTCAACACTCTTTATTAGGTATTTCTTCTCAAGGGTTTCCCACAGATGCTTCGCCGACGTCTCATGTTGCGCAAGATATTTTATATCTTACGACAAACATGAACGTATCAACCTACACGCCGACCTGTTCATCTTTGCCCACTCTTCATCAGTGGTCGTGCTCTTCTTCTTCTCCAATAGGAGAGTGTCCCCGAGGTTCGATGCATTCAGTGCATCCATAACCTCACATCTCCACATCCCGAAGTTATTTGTACCGTTGAACTTGACAACATCAATCCTTGGGTGAGGATTCATGGTCTTAACCGAAGCAATTTCTTCTGCCATTGAGATTACTTAATCCTCTATCTATGCGGAAGAACAACCAACTGGAAATAGATCACTACTCAGATAAAAATTGGATTTTTACCTTTCCCTTGAAACCCTAGATCGAGTTTCTCTCCGGATCTACTCTACTACAGATTCCACGAGCCCTCCTTGCGTCCTCCTGAGATCGACACACGATCCCTCGAATACCAATACATCTGATTTGAGATCGACACACGATCTCCACCGAATTAGATCTCGAGCCCTTCGAATCTTCAGAAATCCCAACAGAAACCTGGATGCTCTGATACCACTTGTTGTGCCAGTGACAACAACCTGATGAGGATCTCACGAATCTCCCAAACACGAAGAACAATCCCAAACAGCACAAAACAATCACCAGAAGAAAGCACCAGTGCAAACAAACAATTTAACGATGTTCGGCCTCAATGCCTACGTCCTCGGGGTAATCGAAAGAGAGATTAATTTACTTGGAAGATGATTACAATTGCTAGCAGCCTCTTTGAGTGCAAGAGAGCTCCAGCAAGTTCCAGCAATTAGATACAAACCCTAGAAACTAGCCACAGCCTTTAAATACAAACAGGTTTTCAAACCTGCAAACGCAGCCTGCCCCGCTTGTCGGTCGACCGCCCGGTCGACCGACCTCTTCCACCGGTCGACCGGTCGGTCGACTGGGTGCCCAACAGAGAGTTGGGTACTTTCAGTCGGTCGACCGACCGGTCGACCGAGCTCCAACTTGTGCACGTTGTGCACGTCGGTCGACCGGACCGGTCGACCAACCTTCTGATACCTGCGGGCGGTCGACCGGCCAACCTGTTTTCTGCTGCTGCTAATTTCTGCTAATGTTTCCTTCGCCTTTCGTCGTCGACTTCCTTGGCGATCACCTCGACGACCTCTCGGCAATCCATGTCAACTTCCTCAGCAATATTCTCTCTTTCCAACAATAACTGAACTCTGCTCACCCCTACTTCCAAGGTGCTACATTTAATTTTGTGGTCATGTAAATCTCATTTGTAATAAGTAGTAACTCAAAACAGCTAATTTTATAATCATGTGAATCTTACTTGCATTCTAACTACAGTCTAAAAATTTTTCATAATTAAATATTATTTTAATAGTATTCTATGGTCAATTTTGTGGTCAACATTTCCACTTCCACTTCCACATTACCAACCAAATACTGGAAAAGACATTACACTTTTTCAATCACACTTCCCACTTGCCATCCAAACACCGGAAAAAAAAACAAATTCTCATTTTCCAAAAAGAAAAGAATCTTACTTTCCTCATCCTCACTTCCACCCACTTCCTAGCATCCAAACAACGCCGTCGTCAAAAGTTGATCTTGTCGTAGCATGAGACCGCGTGTCCAAGCAATCAGGAGGCTCCGTCACTCCATATTCCCTTGGAGCCAGTTCGATCCACACAGAAGTCACTCTTCGCCCCAAAGGTACATCCACACTAACAGCTCTGATGTCCCGTGTCATTCCGAAGCTTCCTCCATTCCCAGAACTTCGATTCCACATAAGGTAATCACGGTAACAGATCATCTCTGATCTCCGCCGACTGTTACACAGCCTAATCTTTCCCCACATTCAAAACGTGTTAAGCCCTCCAGCTTGGGTAGTTATGGATAGGGGCAGATTTCCCTGCATGCAATCCCAACAGTCAAGCGCCAGCAATCACGACCTTTATAACAAATCAACATGTGCAGTTCATGCGGATACGAGGATCACACCTGTACCATCCGCATTCAAGCATAGAGATCAGTCAAGCATAAATATACCTTTATCCAAAGAGAGAGAAGACTTTTGGATCTTCCTTTCTTCTAGTTAAGCCCAGCACCGAGACTCTGATAAACAATTCTTATAATTCCTGTAACTTGAGAAATATAGTGAATTTCCTTCTCCTCCCATTGTTTTTTCCCGATTAAGGGTTTTCACATAAAATCATGTGTCTCTTTTCTTTATGTTGTGCATTATCTTATCTCGCATACACTCCCCGCCCTTTAAGCTCGCTTGTGGTGTGAATCGAACGTCTGATCGGTCGTGACGAAAGATCTCCACCGCAAAGCTCTATCCGGTTAATCACTTGTTCAGTAGAAAACATATATACGTATACCAAAAACTGTTGGGGACAATGGAAATCTTTCAATAATCCATTTAAGTTGCAGCTTATGTGCTTCTTGAGTTTCCAAAATCCTCAAAACTACTTGCTTCTTGGGGGGCCCCAAAAACGCTATTGGATAAAATGGAAAAAGATTTACCATACTTTTTTAAAGCTAAATTAACATGAAGAGAGCAGCTCTTTCATCAAAGCGGCAATTTCAAATCAACATATATAACAAAAGTAAAGACCATTTTGACATTTGGAAAAGAATACTAATACTTTTGCTTTTAAATTTAAACCTAGATTAATTAGTCAATATCTTTATTTAAACATTACTATTATTTTCATTCTCCTTAGCTCAATCCCCTTCAACTAGTATTGTTTGAGTGATAACTATCAAACTTTCATTTTATACTGTTGCAAAGGATAGCCATCCAATTATGATAACAATTGTCAATTCCAATGTGACCCATGAGTAAGTTATTGTGTTTATTCTCTAATTGGCACCGATTTGAATCTCATGAGATGCTATATTTTTCCCACTTAATTATGTTCCAAAATTTCTCTATCAAAGTCGAAAGAATCAGACTACGGTGTTTGTTTCATACGGGACAGTGGATTCATTCATTGATTTCTCGATCCAACCAACTCCATGGAATTGACGTTTGCTATCTACCATTTTGCCTCCTACTTCCATCTCATCACTCCATGCAGTGCATCCTCCAAATTCACACGTGTATGGTTATATTATTTGACAAATCATCATACAACCGGACGTTATAATGTGAGAACGATGTATATCACAGACTACTTGCAATCTCGTTCAATACATTTGAGACGTTGCAAACACATGTTGTGGGAATGTCATGCAAGTGAGAAGAATTGGCATTGGGCATCAATGTTCCTTCGGCATCTATTGTGGACATCATTCTCTATTAGAGCTCAAGTTTTACTGTTATTTGATTCTCGTGGAACTGATCGGAATGTTGTGTGTTGCAAATGTGTCGACAACATCAGGTGTTATTGGGCTACTTCTATGATGTTACAGTAGCAGCAATCAAAATTTTCTATAGGCAATTATGAAGCCCACCGGGGCAAATTCATAAGTAATCCACGAATAATTTTTACACTCGTGAGTTACCATGAATAAAAATTAAAAAAAAAGATTGGTTGTGTCCAACCCTTTTCTTTTCTTTTCTTTTTTCGGTTTCCTAAAAAGAAAAGGGAAAAAAAGAAAAAGAACTCATTCTCTCTTTTTTTTTTTGTAAGTAGTAAATTAATCACTGAGACTAGGGACTGTCAGCGGCAGACGCAACATACTCTTTCAGTGCGAGTGTAAATGTAATTAAATGTAATAAGAAAAGAGAGAGAACAAAAGAGAAAAGTTACACTCAAGATTTGAACTTGTGACTTCCAATTATATATTTTATAAATTATCACTTGAGTTAGATCTCTAAAATATATTTATTTTAGTAAAAATAATTTAAAAAAAAGAGATCATATACAAAAAATTACAAATTATATATATTACCCTATATACAACAACAACAACTAAGCCATTTGTCCCAAGTATTTGGGGTAGGCTACATGAACCAAAAGAGAATTACATCAGATCAGGCACATTGATCAGCTTTGTCCACTCATTCCTATCGAGCAATATGTCTTCACTAGGACCTTTAGCGTTTATAACTTGTCGTATTACCTTTATCTATGTTTTCTTCAGTTTTCCTTACGCTTTTTCTACTTGTCTTGATTTGATACGCTCTATTTTATATATTTTCTAAAATTTAGTGTAGACGTCCACCCAGTGTGTATATGAGTCCGCCTCCTGAGAATAGTTGGGGGTGTTGGGCGTTGAGTTATTAAAATGATGATAGTGAGCTCAAAATCGATGGCTTCTGTTAAAAAGTCGTGTCCGCTTTGTTGGTATTCTGCTTAACAGAAATCAATCTGACAACTAATCAAGATCACTGAGATATCAACAATCTAATTGGCCAGGTCGGCAAATATCAGGTGGGAGGTTTTCCGTTCAATAGAACGTTCCTTAATTTAAGAACCACCTTTCAATTTCCTTCCTTGGTTAAACACCAATTAGACTGAATATAAATCAGTCTCGATATACTGTAAAGTATATCCCCTGTATAAAGGACTTAATCCACTTATACAGTATTTGGAGTGAGGTACGCTTAGAGCGAATCTCCTTAAGACAATTACGTCCCTCGCACCGGTGCTAACGGGATAATGGACGCTGGTCTACCAAGATACAACACTCCTTCACGGTATTTGGATAGCACTACCAAATCACCGTACGGTCGAACCGTAGTCAACCAGTACCTTCCACAGGATCGTTGAAGCAGCGGTACAAGGACAAATTTCGGATGAATATTTGCCTTTACTTTGGAGGAGCACCCACTGTTGAGGACGAAGGAAGGTTGAAGAATATTCTTCTTCAGAAGTCTTAGATTCAGATAACAATTCTATAAAAGAATTTGTTGAATTTTCTAATCCCTCTTTCAGAACGAATTTTGCAGAATCTTCTTTGGAAGTCGCTTTCTTACTTCACGCTGGAAGCCCTGTTCAGAACTCCGAATTTCACTTCAGGCAGATCAGAACTCAAAGAGAGAGAGAGCGTTGTTGGTGTGTTTTTTCAATTGAGAATCTGGAGCGCTATTTATAGCGTTCCAGGAGGGGCCAATGGGTCCGAACCCAACGAAAGGGTGCAACCTTTCGACCCAGCAGTCGCGTCTGTTGGCAGCCCAACAGTCGCAACTGTTGGCAGTCCAACTGACGCGGAGCGGTCTAGTTGGCGGGCGGTTTGGGTAGCGGAGCGGAGCGGGTCTGGTTCGGGTAGCGGAGCAACCCATACCCGTGAGACCGGATTCAAAAAGAACCAGGCCGGGTAGGGAACTCGAACCCGAACCCGGACCTGTAAGATCACCTAGAGGGGGGGTGAATAGGTGATGGCTAATCTAATGGTCACTTATGAACAAATAATGCGGAATTAAAACTAAGTTGACCAAATTAAAATTTCTTTTAATTAAACACTTATGTATAACTCAAGAGTGTTGCCGAATTCCCCTTGCGAGGCTCTGGACAAGCTCCTCTAGATTCCCCTTGAATGGGTTGAGGTGCCGCGTTGGCTCTCTTGGTTGAATACTAGTGTTAACAAGCAATCCCACGCAAGTATATAACAATATAAGCACAAGGGTATATCAAGCATGTAAAGTAAAGACAATGTAAGTAATGCAAGATATAAAAGAGACTAAGTGAGAAAGAGAGCAAGAGTGAGCAATCGCAAACACAAGGGTATGTTTCGAGGTTCGAGCACACTTGCTCTACATCCCCGCCTTCGACACACGAAGGATTTCCACTATGCAAGATCCCACCGGATCTCTCCTCGGTGCCGCAACACCTACAAGCCCTCGGACTTTCTAGTCCCTTACACACCACAAGCCCACCGGCTCGTCGAGGCCGCACCTCAAGCTACAAGTCCTCACTAGGACCCAACAACACCAAGTCCTCACTAGGACCCGAAACAAACCGCGAACACAACCGTCCGCCTTCTCAAAGAACAAAGATGAACTTTGGTGATCACAACTCTTGATCACCTAAAATCCTCTCACAATAACACTCCTATAGAATGAATAGCTCAATGGATGCTCAAGTGTTTGTGTGAGAAAGCAAGGAAAGAATCTTTGGTGAAAAACACAAGAAAATCTCTTTTATACTCTTTGATAAAACTCTCCTTTTAATTGGAAGTATTGACTCTAATTTTGTGGAGAAAAACCCTTCAGAAAGACTGGGAAAAACTAGCTCTAAGGTCTCCAAAAATCTTGGCTTAAAACAATGACAAAACCCCTTTTATAGAGGCCAGAAAAATCTGACCGTTGGGCTCTGTCAGAGCTACCGGTCGACCGGTCCGGTCGACCGGCAACGGTCAAAAATCCGACCGTTGCAGCCTCCGGTCGACCGGCCCGGTCGACCGAGCAACTGGAGAAGAGAGTAAACTCTCTGTCGGTCGACCGGCCCGGTCGACCGATGTTTCCCGAGAGCAAAGCTCTCTGAAGCGGTCGACCGGCCCGGTCGACCGTTCTCCAGTGCACACTGGCGTGCACGTCGTGCACGTCCGGTCGACCGACCTCTGTCAGTTCTGAAAAATCAGAACTGGCAGAACCAGAAAATAGGGATTAAGGATTGGTCTTTTGGCTTAATAAAATCCCAGAAATTCACAGTAAATCCAGAAAAATAGTTTCAATCAAAATAAAAACTGTTTTTCTAAAAATATGTTTTTCTAAGACTTGTTTTTCCATAACTTCACAAAATACAAAAATAAGATATTTTGAACTTATAAAGCAAAGTGTGTATGGATATGATCCACCACACAATCAAGATGAAATATCTAGTTTTTGACATAAAGCACTAAACTTGTTTTGGTTAAAGGATATGTATATAAGAAATTACCAAAACCCAAAGTAGATATTTTGTCATAAGGAAAATCTCATCAAATGCAAAAACAAGATATACTTTTAAAGCATAGTGTGTATGGATATGATCCACTACACAAATAAGATGAATATCTAGTTTTTGACATAAGGCTCTAAACATGGTTTTGGATATAAAATATGTATACATGAATACCAAAAACCAAATTGTATTTTATCACAAATAAAAATCTTTTCTTAACTAGGAAAATCTTTTATGAAAATCATTCTATCAAGAGTTCTATCAAGAGTGTGTGTGTGATATAGACTTGAGCAATCCACCAATCTATTCTATCCTTTACATTTTTATCTAAAACAAATAAAAAACTTATACCTAGACACAAGTCTTCAACTTCTTGAAGTCTTCACTTGAAGGCTTCTCATCTTCTTGACTTGGTCCAAATGCAATCCACCGAGCTCATCTCTAGATGTGTTCTTGATGCATAGGCTCGTGAATCAACCGGTGCTAGCTTCCAACTTGTCTTTAAATTCTTTGTTGAAGCTCCACACCTACTAAGATCTTGATAATGAATCTGTCACTAATTAAACACAAGATCATTAGTAAACATAACTTCATGAGTTGATCATCATCAAAACTAGGGTGATAGGCCTTTGGGCCAACAGGACCCAGACCCGGACCCGGTCCCGAGCCCGTCACCGGGCGCCGCCAGCGGCGGCGCGCGCGCGAGCATGCCTGCATGTGCGGGCATAGTTCCCTCCTTTTTGCGCGCGAAAACTCCAAGTACCCAAAGGGCACGCCCTTTGTTCTCAACTTTCTCTATTTATACACCACAAACTTCCATCCCATGGCCAATGTGAGACTAAATGCTTTTAGCTATCTTTAGTCCCATTTGGCTTTGAATTAGGCAATCTTTAAACTTGAATATCTCATTCATTCGAAGTCGGAATTGAACATGTGAATATACCACGTTCATCCCCAATGGAAGGAGAACACACTCCAACCATCATCCAATTGATTCGATCAACGGATCTTGCCATAATTCAGCTCAAAGATTCGCTTTTATATTCTTCAATTCCAACAATCCCCCACAATGAATGGAGATTCAAGGAAATGACACACAAAGAGACTGACTCTATTGTGAAAGGTACTTGAGAAAAGAAACTGCATAAGGATAGGTGAACTAGGTCTTGAACCTTCCATAGCGAAAACTTTATCAGACTTACTGGCTAATCAGTGAACTAGATCTTGAACTGTTAGCCGTTAGTGTAAGCCAAGTCAACAAGCTTCACACAGTGACTTTTCAAATCAACTTTGGTTCTCTGTTGTGTCCTTTTTGGCCCTGGACATTCTTGGTTTCAGAGAGTATCTTTAGGGAATAACAGCCTCCATAGAAATTCCCAAAGAGTCGACCAACTCTATACTCACATAGGTGATGGACCTATTAAGAGTAGTCTACTCTACTCCACTTATTTAGTAACAAGATATAGGCATCATTAAAAGCGTTAAGCTTATCCTTAATCCACTTGTAGAAAAGCACTTATGTGCACCTTAGGAATGGATTGGAGTCAAACTCCCAAGTGCTTACTTGCTGAGTCAATCATAACTAGTTTTTCCTCTTGAACTTAGTCCGTGGGATCTCCAGTCGTTAGGGGTACAAAGGCAAGGTCCAAGAAGGTAAGAACATGCGCTTCAAGGGAACCTGCTACATCTGCAACAAAGAGGAGCATAAGGCGAATGAATGTCGCAGCCATCTCAAAAAGAATAAGAAAAGCCACCCACAGGCAAACTTGACCGACCATGAGTCTTCAAGCCTTTCAGCTGTGGTGTCAGAAGTAAATCTGACAACCAACAATAAGGATTGGTGGGTAGACACTGGGGCTACTCGGCACATCTGCTCTGAAAAATTATTATTCTCTAAATATCAAATACTGGAGCAAGATGAGCAACTATTCATGGGAAATTCAGCCGTCTCAAAGGTTGAAGGAAAAGGCAAGGTCATCCTGAAATGGACATCGGGGAAAGAGCTTACTCTTAACGATGTGCTTCATGTTCCAGACATCCGCAAGAATTTGATCTCCGGATCAATACTTAGTAAGAAAGGATTTAGAATGGTATTTGAATCCGATAAATTTGTACTTATTAAGGGAGGGATGTATGTGGGAAAGGGTTATCTTGTTGATGGACTTTTTAAAGCCAATGTTGCAGTGGTAGATAAAAAGTCTGTGTATTTGTACCCAAAACTTATAAATAAAGGAAAATTTTCTATTTATTTGCTTGAGTCTCCTAATTTGTGGCATGCTAAATTAGGGCATGTAAATTATAAGTCATTAAAGAACTTGTCTAATCTGGGATATATTCCTAAACTCAACTTGAAAGAAATTCGCAAGTGTGAGATTTGTGTTGAGGCCAAGCTGGCGAAAAATTCATTTCACTCAATTGATCGAAATACAGAACCTTTAGGGTTAATTCATAGCGATCTGTGTGACTTAAAGTTTATGCCAACTAGAGGCGGTAAAAAGTATTTCATTACTTTTATCGATGACTGTACAAGATATTGTTATGTGTATCTTTTAAACAGTAAGGATGAGGCAATAAATATGTTTATAACATATAAAGCCCAAGTTGAGAATCAACTCAATAAGAAAATCAAGATTCTAAAATCCGATAGAGGCGGAGAATATGAATCAAATGATTTTAGTGAGTTATGAGCTAATTTTGGTATAATCCATCAAACTACAGCACCATACACTCCTCAGCAGAATGGAATTGCTGAACGGAAGAACAGAACTTTGAAGGAGATGGTTAATTCCATGCTCGTAAGTTCTGGAGCTCCGCAGAACTTGTGGGGGGAAGCTCTATTAATTGCAAATTATATTCTAAATAGAGTACCCCACAAGAAACTTGGTCTTATACCATTTGAGTTATGGCATGGAAGGACACCTTCCTACCATTACCTCAAAATGTGAGGGTGCCTAGCAAAGGTGCTAGCACCATTACCTAAAAAGACTAAGTTGGGAGCAAAAACTATGGACTGCATATTCATAGGCTATGTCTTGAATAGTAGTGCCTACAGATTTCTGGTTCATAAATCAGAGATACCAGATATTCATGTAAACATGATTATCGAATCTAGAGATGCTGTGTTCTTTGAAGACATCCTTCATGAAGAGTGGTCAAGTAGAAGAGCACCTTTTGTTGCCACCTCTTGAACTCTGTGCCATCAAATTTCCTGGCTTCTCCGGCTTCGGGTTAGGAAGTGGAGTAGGCATCAAAGCTAGGAGCGGCATGTTTGTTGCCTTGCTTGAGCTATCTTGATTTGTCTTAGACATTTTCCGCAAGTTCAAGCAGAATAGAAGTAAAAACTTTAATAATAATTGTCTTAAGATTGTTGGTATTCTGCTTAACAAAAATCAATCTGACAACTAATCAAGATCACTGAGATATCAACAATCTAATTGGTCAGGTCGGCAAATATCAGGTGGGAGGTTTTCCGTTCAATAGAACGTTCCTTAATTTAAGAACCACCTTTCAATTTCCTTCCTTGGTTAAACACCAATTAGACTGAATATAAATCAGTCTCGATATACTGTAAAGTATATCCCCTGTATAAAGGACTTAATCCACTTATACAGTATTTGAAGTGAGGTACGCTTAGAGCGAATCTCCTTAAGACAATTACGTCCCCCGCACCGATGCTAACGGGATAATGGACGATGGTCTCCTAAGATATAACACTCCTTCACCGTATTTGGATAGCACTATCAAATCACCGTACGGTCGAACCGTAGTCAACCAGTACCTTCCACATGATCGTTGAAGCAGCGGTACAAGGACAAATTTCGGATGAATATTTGCCTTTACTTTGGAGGAGCACCCACTGTTGAGGACGAAGGAAGGTTGAAGAATATTCTTCTTCAGAAGTCTTAGATTCAGACAACAATTCTATAAAAGAATTTGTTGAATTTTCTAAGCCCTCTTTCAGAACGAATTTTGCAGAATCTTCTTTGGAAGTCGCTTTCCTACTTCACGCTGGAAGCCCAGTTCAGAACTCCGAATTTCACTTCAGGCAGATCAGAACTCAAAGAGAGAGAGAGAGAGTTGTTGGTGTGTTTTTTCAATTGAGAATCTGGAGTGCTATTTATAGCGTTCCAAGAGGGGCCAATGGGTCCGAACCCAACGAAAGGGTGCAACCTTTCGACCCAGCAGTCGCGTCTGTTGGCAGCCCAACAGTCGAAACCGTTGGCAGTACAACTGACACGGAGCGGTCTAGTTGGCGGGCGGTTTGGGTAGCGGAGCGGAGCGGGTCTGGTTCGGGTAGCGGAGCAACCCATACCCGTGAGACCGGATTCAAAAAGAACCAGGCCGGGTAGGGAAGTTTAGAACTCCGAATTTCACTTCAGGCAGATCAGAACTCAAAGAGAGAGAGAGAGAGAGCATTGTTGGTGTGTTTTTTCAATTGAGAATCTGGAGCGCTATTTATAGCGTTTCAGGAGGGGCCAATGGGTCCGAACCCAACGAAAGGGTGCAACCTTTCGACCCAGCAGTCGCGTCTGTTGGCAGCCCAACAGTCGCAACTGTTGGCAGTCCAACTGACGCGGAGTGGTGTAGTTGGCGGGCGGTTTGGGTAGCGGAGCGGAGCGGGTCTGGTTCGGGTAGTGGAGCAACCCATACCCGTGAGACCGGATTCAAAAAGAACCAGGCCGGGTAGGGAATCCGAACCCAGAACCCAGAACCAGACCCGGACCGGCCCGTCACCGGCCGGTCGTCGCCAGCATGTCTGCATGTGCGGGCATAGTTCCCTCCTTTTCGCGCGCGAAAACTCCAAGTACCCAAAGGGCACGCCCTTTGTTCTCAACTTTCTCTATTTATACACCACAAACTTCCATCCCATGGCCAATGTGGGACTAAATGCTTTTAGCTATCTTTAGTCCCATTGGGCTTTGAATTAGGCAATCTTTAGACTTGAATATCTCATTCATTCGAAGTCGGAATTGAACATGTGAATATACCACGTTCATCCCCAATGGAAGGAGAACACACTCCAACCATCATTCAATTGATTCGATCAACAGATCTTGCCATAATTCAGCTCAAAGATTCGTTTTTATATTCTTCAATTCCAACACGCTTCCGTTTGCAAATAGAGGATGAAATTGAAGAGAGAGAGAGAGAGAGAGAGAGAGAGAGAGAGAGAGAGAGCCTCAGTGGCCTTAGTGGCTCACACACTTTGATTGGCGCACACTAAGGTAATTTGTAGATAATTTGGCAACAACATTAATTACTTGCAACTAGTTGGTTACAAACTTACAAATGTAATATTACTTATCTACGATAACCGACCAAACATGATATCACATAGCTTGTCCTTAGTAGTGTGAAACTTTGATGAACATCGAACACTTTAATATCCTTGAGACACTGTTTAAATACAAAAACTGAGGAAATAATTTAAAACAAAGGAATAGATCGAATTTGGGATCCACAAGATACAAGTTTTCTTTCCCCCTTATTAATATTCTTTTGTTTTCCCTTTTTGAGGGGAAAATTCTTTTATTGTCTATACTAAAGATTCTTTGCAGTAAATTCGTCCAAAGATGTTAGTTTATTTACGCTTCACAAAAGAGGTTCAAAGACACGTACACCACAATGCACAACTCAAACACAGGTACCAACTCCCTCAAAACAAAATGGTAATCTTTCACGTAACTCTCCTGTATATATTTTAATTAAGTTTTATATGACCTCTTCCAATTTCAAAACTCATCACCTCACCTCACCCCCATTACAGTTTCACATGACTACCCTATGTTTTAAAACTACTCATGATGACCTCTATATTTTTTCCATGGTGTGATGAGATGAAATAGCTCGAAAAATTTAACAAAAATTGACAAATTACCAGTTGTATCTACACTATTCTTAATTAAACCTTATTTTGAGCCCTATATATTTTTCATTGTCCTTAATATAAATAATATTTATTAAGAGTAAAGGAGATATATTAGTAACAAAAATAAAATCCGATCATATGACTTCTCGTGACAAACTTTAATATATCCAAGGATCATGTAACGTGAGCATCATGATTATTTTTCAAATTGAGAGATATTATGGGAAAAATTGGTAGACACAAGGGCATATCGTGATTAATTTTGGAACTAAGCGAGGTTTTGTGGAAAATCATTAAAAACATAGGGGATTATGTAAATTTCACCAAACAAATATGCATGCCAGTTACCAACTCAAAAGGCTAAATTGTTGCCGACCATGAAAATTGATGTTTGCAAAATAAAACGACTAACACAATTCGAAATTCAATTCTTAGTTGCATGAATTTCGTGCGTCTCATGAAAAACTAGGTGGCGGATAATGTTGGATATTTTATTATAAAAATAAATTTTCATATATTATCTAATTAATTATTTAATTATTTCTATTGGCCCAGTTCAACAACAAGTCATATTGACTTGATCAGATAACCGCTACAAGAGTTACTACTCCAGGACTCCTATGACTATTCATTTTTTTTATTATTGTTAATGTTATTATTATTATATAATAAATACATAAATACTTCATCTGTCTATAAATATGCATACTCACATGCTTATCTCAATAGAGAAAAAGAAAGCAACAGAAAAGAACTTTCTCATCCTCTTTTTCATTTTTCAAACCACCTCTCTAAATTTATATTATATTTTATTCTTTATTTTTTCTACTGGGCACGTTAAGCTGACGGCTCATGATAAACTCCTTTTGGTGGCCGTACAAGGAATTTCAGTAGAAAGGGGTTTGTCCCGCTGGGAGTTTATCTGCTTTGACTAATTGCATGAAGTTGGTGATATATTCTTATCGAATAATATGTGGATACTTCATTTATAAATAAGATGATCCAGTGGCGTACGAAGAATTTTCACTAAGTGAGGGCAAAAACATTTTGAATTAAAATTGAAAATTTATAAA
This sequence comes from Agave tequilana, assembly GCA_038442645.1. Lineage (NCBI taxonomy): Eukaryota > Viridiplantae > Streptophyta > Magnoliopsida > Asparagales > Asparagaceae > Agave > Agave tequilana. The sequence continues at coordinate 47,118 of JAVJIF010032604.1, forward strand.
AATCAAACAACATATTCCAAGTTTTGATATTACAAAAAAAAATAGAGGGGCTCCCATTCAAGACAACATATCTCACTCTAAATTATAATGCTCCCCTTCGAGGAGCCTTATTCTGAAATCGTTGAATGATTGATTCATTGTCAATGTTGTCAAATATGTCTTTTTCAATATATGTCACCAAGCAATCATTCATCAACTCATCACCCATTCTATTACGCAGTGAATTCTTGATAAACTTCATTGCAGAGAGGTTGTGAGAGTTCTCAATCCCCAGAGGAGAGACTGAGAATCTGTCATTAAGAGAAACTAGAGGCTTTTTTTTTTGTTGTGGAGATCAGGAGAAATGATGCAAGTTGAATTTTTTGCTTAGTTAACCCAACTCCATTGGGGACGACCGCATACGCTTGCCCCCACCTACGTCCGCTACTGAGAGGATCTGAATCCAATGAATCCAAAGGATCCATCTACGCGAGGGATGTTGTGAGGGCCGGTGGCAAGAGAGATGGGCTAACTTTCTAGCTTCCTCGTTAGATTCAGTATCGAGCATGGCCTATTAATGCGCCAACTACGATCCAATGCTAAAAGCGTTCTCTGTGTGCTTTTATTAACTCTTGATAAAGGTGCCTAGTTCAAGGGCTTAAGTCCATTACAGTTATCTCATGATGCAACAAATTATCACTAAATATAGGTTCAAAGCCAGAAATTACATTTACCTATTGCATAGGAGTACATGCCTAGACATTTTTTATTTCTTTTGTTTTACCTTTGAAATTCAATTTTTTTGGGGTAGATTGTTGGATATTTTATTATAAAAAATAAAATTTCATATATTATCTAATTAATTATTCATTGATTTAATTATTTCTTTTGACCAAGTACAATAACAAGTCATATTGACATGGTCAAATAACCGTTATAGGAGTTACTACTCTTATGACTATTTATATCCTTTATTAGTGTTTAATGCTATTATTGAATAATACATGGGTATTTCATTTATAAATATGCATACTCGTATTCTTATCCTAATAGAGAAGAAGAAAGCAAAAGAAAAGAACCTTCTCATTCTTCCTTTTATTTCTCAAACCACTTCTCTAAATTGATATTATATTACACTTTTATATTTTTTTCTCCTATGCCTGGTAAGCTGGCGGCTCGTGATCAACTCTTTTTGTTGGTCGTGCACATGAGAGATGTCGATAAAGATGGGTTTGTATTTTAGGAAATTTATCTGTCTTGACTGACTGCACGAAGTCGGTGATACACTTTTTAGGACAATGATTACACGTCTACTACCACGAAGCCTATAATATCTTTCTTATTCTATTCTGTTGTTTGCAATTTATAAACACTAGAGCAAAAATTCTAACAGATAACAACCTCTCAAAGATTGTGATACTCCAAATTATTATTAATGTTTGAGGTTGAATTAATAGATATTTTCAAGGCAGTTGTGCTGAGCTGTCCAAAATCAGTGGATCCTGTGCAAATCAAATTGGTGGCTGAAAACACGAAGGAATCAGACAACCATACATACATACATAGAATTTGTACCTACCCAAATTAAAACCATGATTGCAGTTAGTTTAGAAGTGACCAGGTACTAAACAATAATTAATATTACAAGTATGTGATCTTGACCCAAACCATACTCGAAAAAGGATGCAAATCAACCCAACTTAATTACACGAGTACCAGTGTGTGAAGACGCGAGCAATGAAAAGGATACAAATCGACAAACTTGTACGTGTCCCAATATCACAGATTCTAGATCTGCAGAGACAGGGGCGGAATCAGAAAATTTTTTTAGGGTGGGCTGCAATTTTTTATAACATATACTTATGAATTATATGAATTTATCAAAAGAATAAAACAGTATTCTCCACTAAATCAGGAGTGGAACTAGGAATAAATTTGCTAAAAAAAACCAATATAGAAAGGGGTCTAACACAATATATAAAAAAGAACAAAAATAAAAAATTAGGTTTACGCCTATATACAAAAAAATGGGCCGGGCTGTAGCCCGGCCCAGCCCACTAATGGGTCCGCCCATGTGCAGAGAGTTGCACTGCATGCTTGTTGGTGAGAAGTGCATTTCCATTTATCCTTGAGTTCAAATCCTAATAGAATTTGGACATGAATGCAAGGTCAACAGCCTCTACTTTGGCTTGCATTCTGCATGCAATGTATGAAAGCAAAAATATTCGAGTACTCCAGTTTGTGTGTTCAAGTTGTTGTGTCTCACAAATCTCTTCTCATATGTCAGTTTGCTCAAGGGCATGATCATCAATTGTCGACATTAGTCGAGTTTTAGGAACATAGACACTGAGTTCGACTTATTTTCAAATTTCATTTAGTTTCTCGCAGCGCCTGTTTGGTTTGCTGCAAGTGGAAGAAAAAAGTGTAAGTGAGAAACTGAGAGAAAAAAGTTAAAAAAAAAAAAATTAGGATTTGTGCAAATAAGTTTTTAGGCGTTTGGTAAGTGAAAAAGTTGACTACAAAATAATAGTAAAATAAATATTGTTTATGATATTTTTACTATAATTAGACTGCAAATGAGATTTACATAAGCTAAAATTAACTGTTTTGAGTTACAACTTATTATACAACTTATTACAAGTGAGATTCATATGACCACAAAATTAACTATAGTAATATGTAAATAGAAAAATGGTAGTGTAAAAGAAAGATTTAAATGGAAAAAAGGAAAAGGAAAAAGATTTTCCCATTTCCATTTTCCAGCTCCAAACAAATACCAAAAGTAAAAAATGAGTTTTGTCACTGCCGTTTTTCCCCACTTCCGCCCCAAATCAAACACGCATTCCAATCTTTTACGTCCATGAGAATAGGACACCGTTTCCTTCCGTTAGAACTTGGAGTAAAAAGTCTCAAGCAAATTAAAATTTTCATCAAGAAACATTAGACAATATGCACACTGCCCCATCGAACATCTTAAATTGCATTCTTCCTCCCACTAATAAGCTTATAGTCCACAGTGACGCTAGTAGTAATTGTTTGATTTTTAGTGGCACTATAGGTAGCAAAAGAACTCCTGTTAGGTACATATTGTAACAACTCTCATGATTAAGATTCACGGGAAATTAGAATGCTTTTTGATGTGAAATGAAGTAATCACATGTTCTTGAGTAGCCACATTTGCTTAACCAATCGACTTTGCTTCATCATAAACGGAGAAATTTGTTGTTGGCACTATACTTTTCTTTTTTCCTTCTTTTTTTTTTTTTTTTTTTTGCTTGAAAAACCTCTTTTTCTTTCTCTTGGTTGTGAAAGTAAAAAGTAATTGGTAGTGTTGTGGTCTTCGAGGCTACTAACCCGATCTCTAAGAGCATTTTCACCCGTGCCCCGAGGTAAAAGGCAGAGCATGTTATTTTTAGGAAAAAAATCAATTTGTCTGGGCATAAGCTCGGGCTCATCGTGCCTGAGCTGCTGCCAAGACAGTGTGAGGCCCGCAATTATGGAGGATGTTTTTGTAAAATTTTAAGTGAGCCTCACTACATTACCCGGGAAAAAAAATAACGGTGAAAGTGCTCTAACCAGGCCAGTGAAATCTGAACTTACTGGGTGGGGATTTTTTTAACCGAAGCCCACTTCTAACAAATTCTCACAATAGCTCGGGGCCAGGCAAGATAGAAAGCGGCTTGGGTAAGTTTAACTATCAAATCTAAGGGCAATAAAAGCCCTGAAAGTTAACTTTTATCACAAAATTCTTTCCCCGTTTCTTGTCCTTTTCTTCTTCTTTTGATTAAAAGGCCCAAGCCCACTCAAGGCGATTTGGAACTCCTAAGCTTAAGTCCCCAAAATACAAACCAAGCCCAATTCGAACTTGGCAGTGCATATCCAACCCGATTTACTTTTCTAGCAAGTTAAGTTAAAAATGCAGAAAACTCTCCTGAACTTCTCTATGTTTTCAAAAAACTACCATCAAGTTTCAAAAATGCATAGAACTATTGTGAACTTAATTAGCTTTAAAAAAAACTACCATGCACCATTAATGACGAAATTGAAAAAGATCAAAATGTCCCTAGTTAAAATTGACCGTTATTGTCTATTTTTCAACAAATTTTAATTTTTTATTCCAAAAATGAAAATGTAATGGTCATAAAATAATCACGTGATATGCACGTAACTGCTAACTTAATGTTATATTGACAGATGGTGGTTTCTTGAAAAAATTAGAGAAAAGTTTATGGTAGTTTTATACATTTTTGAAAATTTTTTATTGTTTTTAAAAATAGATAAAAGTTCGTACTAGTTTTTTGCATTTTAGCTTAGAAAAAAAACTGTGTTAAAGACTAAAGATTTAAGTACTTGTATGATTGAACTAGTTGATGAGACTCTAATTGGGATGATGGCAGTGGCGGATGCAGGATGTTTTTCCAGTATGAATGTAAATGTAATAAGAATTTCAGTGTAGTTAAGTGTAATAGAATAAGAGAGAAAAAAAAATACTAAGTAAGACTTGAACTTATGACCTCCAATAACTTAAATTTATAAGTTATTACTTGAGTTAGAGCTCAAAATATCTTTATCCTAGTAAAAATTGTTAGATTTGTTTTGAGCTGGAGGGAAAACTTGAGTTTCCCTCTTATTTGACTTTGGTTTTAATCCCACAATGGATATGAGACGGGAGGTTGGTGGTAGTTTATATACCAACTCCTCTCATGCCTATTGTTATGAGTGTTGGGCCATGGGTCACATCCCCACACGCGCGCGCGCCGAACCAGGCCCGGCCGGGTTCGGGTGGCGCGCGCCCACGACCGCGGCTACGACTGCAATTCGATTCAGGGGGCTCTTGAACCTGAAAACTTTTTTTTTGATTTTTCTATTTAATTTTTATTTAAAATTCTGTTTTGGTTTTCCCAGATTTTCTGTTTGGTTTTGACCCACTTTCCTGATCTGCTTGCGAACTGCATGATCGCGTGCAGATTTGAAGCAAGTCTGTTACAACTGCTGAACTCCGAGGATTTATAAATAGCTTCTCGCAGTTCAGTTAGTTACCTGCAAAAAATATTCTACAGAATTCTGTCTACCTCCTCTAAAATTCTTTCTTACAAAATTTTGGTTCAGTTTTTGGTGATCTCTCTGAGGAATTCTATTCAATACGGGCAACGCATTTCCATCTGAGCAGAGGCCTTACTCTTCGTCTGGGGCTGGGTATTGGTGATCTACCAGGGAAATTTTTACCATTAGGAGAGGAGGTCATTCAAGATCGGGATAAGCGATCGGCCATTTATCTTCTAGGGCAGTACTTCTGCACGACTGTCACCCCAGATCAACAATTTCCTTTCTTTTTAATTCTTTTATATTACTTGCATTTTAGGACAATTATTCAAATTGGTTACAAATTTACAAATAAAATTTTTGCATTTTTAAAAAAACACAAGAAAATATTGTCTTGTAACCAACAATCTAGAAAACAGATTTTTTTTATTTGATAATTTTCATGCAAGTAGAAAATTGTCCCTGCAAGTAAAGATAATTAGTTAAAAAAATCTTAAAAGAAATTTTTTTTTTGCATTCTTATAGTTTATCTTTTACAAATTCTTACCTAATTAGTTAAAGGATTTCATTAAATTATTTCATTACAAAATAGTTTGTAAGATCTTTCTAAACTATTTAAATCTTATCATATCATACTAAACTAAGTAGTTAAAAGATTTCATTAAACTATTTCATTATAATAATTATTTATAAGATATTTCTGAACTATTTAGATCTTATCTTATCTGTTGCAAGAATCTTTCAAATCTAATTTAGTATTTATCTCTTACAAGTTCTTACAAAGTAAAATTTTTCTTCAAATTCTGAGAAGGACAAATCTTTCAGATCCAAGAATTTTTTTTTCATAATCTAATTATTTTCATTGTAGAAATTTATTATAAGATCCAAGGAAAATCTTAGTAACCTTAATAACTTTATTCATTACAAATCTATTTGTATTAATTATTACATGGCTAAATCTTTTCATTACAAAATTTTTTATTCATTGTTTTCTTTTATAACACCCTATTTAGTGTGTTACGAAAAGAAAATCTTATATAAGATAATTTAAATTATTTAAATCTTGTTTTATTTATAAACTCATATTACAAGATTTTTACATACATTCATTAGTTAATTAATTATTTATTTCTACTATATTAGTTAACTAAAATAGAATTGTCTAAATTCTTGCAATTATCTAATCCTTATTATTTTATAATTGCATAGTTTAATTGCTCTAAATTTTATAGTCAATTGTTAATTAATTCCTGCTAGTTTATTTTGAAATTTTAATTGGACTTATTGATTAGAAATTTAAAAGTAAATTAGTTTAAAAATTGAAATAACCTTTAGAAATTATTATTGTTATAATTTCAAATTAGGAAAATTAAAAGGACAAGTTTATATCTTGTTATATCTTACTTGAATTATTTGGCACATAATTAAAGAAGAATTATACACTATTTTATTCTGCAAACCCTAATCTAAAAGCTACCGATATAAATTAATATTTGACATTATCAAATAATTTTGAAATATAGAATTCAGGTAGCACCATCCCGTCGCTATGACCAACCCTAATCATTCCAAAGGTATCAAACTGGAGAAATTCTCTGGCACATTTTTTAAGAGATGGACAAACCGATGCAATACTGGTTAACCACTTTAGGTCTTATTTCAGTCATAAATGACACCATTTCTGCACCTTTTTCTAAACCATCATCTATTGTATTTTCTCCGATTGAAATTCCTACAACTCCTTCCTCCAACATCTATTTGAAACCTGAGGAAATTGAATAACATCGTCTTCATAGAATTTTTAGTGCACTCTCTGATAGTCTATATGATATTTATTATGAATATAAGAGTGCTAAAGAACTGTGAACAGCACTCGAGGATGAATATGATCTCGATGACGCTGGAATCGAAAGATTCACCTCCTATTCCTTCAACAGATTCATGATGACTGATAGTAAATCAATCAATGATCAACTTCATGAATTTCAAGATTATATCCGACACCTTCAATCAAAAGGAAATCCATTCTTCGATGATTAAAAGGTGTCCTGTCTCATTGATAAACTCCCTCCTTTTTTGCCAACCTGAGATCTCCGTCACAAGAAAGGTAACTTAACCCTCGTTCAAGACCTAAAAGCGATTTGCATAGAAGATCAGTATAGGCAAAACTCCAAAACCAAGTCAGAAATGAAAGTTAAAGTGAACTTGGTGAATGATAAGCCTAAGCGCAAATTTATGAATCCCAAGGGTAAGAAATTTAAAAAACCCAATCATTTTCATTCTTCTACCCATGTAAATTCCTCTTCTTTCAAGCCTTCTCAATCTTCCTCTTTTAAACTCAAAACCTTTGGTCAGAAGACTGATGGAAGATTCTGCTACGTTTGCGGAAGAACGAATCACATGGCGCCTCAATGTTTCAACCGGAAGAAAGAACCAGTTAAAGCTCAACCAAGAGGAAATGGGGAAAATGGTGGACACAAGGTCAACATGGTGGAACTAAACTCTAACTCTTTTAGTTTAGATTCTTCTCTTCCTATTGTCAACTCTATCACCTTCTTCTCAGACTGGTGGTTAGACTCAGGAGCCAATATTCGCATCTGTACTGATGCTCTTGGTTTAAATCATATCAGGAATAACATAGAGGAAGCGTGAGCTTGGCAGTTGAGTCCACTAGAGAGATAAAAAGAACTAGACATAGTGATCTCAGAATGACCTCAAGAAAAATTCTGACTCTTCAAGGCGTTCTGCATGTACCCACACTTTGAAGAAATCTGATCAACGAGTCTTCACTTCTTAGAGCTGGCTATAGGATTGTCAAGGAATTCAATAAGTTTGTAATCTCCAAGTCTAATAACTTCATTGGAAAAGACTTTGTTTGTGATAGCTTTTTTCGTCAATGTAATAAATTCTTCTTATAATAAAATTTCAATTCCTATTACTTTGAATATTGAGTCTTGTGATATCTGGCATAGAAGATTGGGACATGTCAACTTCAGTTCTATGAAGAAAATGATTAACTAGAACCTTATTCCTAAATCTTCTTTTGACTTAAATTCTAAATGTGAAATATGTGTTCAAGGCAAACATGTTCGAGCACCTTTTCACTCTATCACAAGAAATTCTGAACCCCTCGAACTTATTCACAGTGATGTGTATGACTCGAACAGAGTTCTCACCCGAGACGGTAGAAGATATTGTATGACATTCATTGAGGACCACTCTAAATTTCATTACACCTATCTTCTCAAATTCAAGAATGAAATCCTCAATTGGTTTGAGGTGTATAAAGTGAAAGCTGAGAACCAACATGAAAAGAAGATCAAAATTCTAAGATCTAATCGTGGGGGAGTATAACTCAAATGATATGACAGAATTCTGTTAAGAACACGGCATTATTCATGAGGTACCCGCTCCCTACACACCTCAATCCAACGGTGTAGCTGAAAGAAAGAACAGAACACTGATGGATATGGTGAACTGTATGTTACTCAGCTCAGGTGCACCTGAAAATCTTTGAGATGAAGCTCTGCTTTCTGCCTGTTTTATACTCAATAGGGTTTCCCAAAGAGACTCCGACGTTACTCCATATGAACGTTGAAAAGGAAAAACTCCTAGTATTCATTTCTTCAAAGTTTGGGATTGTCTGGCTAAGATTTCAATACCGGAACGAAAGAAAAGGAAAATCAGCCCCAAGACTGTTGATACTATCTTCATCGGATATGCATTAGATAGCAATATTAACCGATTCTTAGTGGTTAACTCTGAGATCAGTGAAAAATCCAACAACACTATCATTGAGGTAAGGGATGCTGTCTATTTTGAGAATATCTTTTCTCTCAAATCTAGAATCCCTAATGGCCCTCTATTTGCTCCTTTTATCTCTGATATTCCTTCTTCTAGTTTTTTTCCTACCAATAATTTTGAACCTAGAAGGAGCAAAAAAATTAGAACTCTTACATCCTTCAGTGAGGACTTCTTCACCTATCTTGTGGAGGTGATCCTAGCTCCTTCAAGGAAGCAATGGACTCTTTTAAATCTCCTTTCTAGAATGAAGCCATTAGCAGTGAGATCAAGTGCATAATGGAGAATAACACTTGGATCCTCACGACCTTCCTCTAGGATGTAAACTTATAAGTTGTAAATGGATCTTCAAGAAGAAACTCTGACCTGATGGCACTGTCGACAAATACAAGGCCAGATTAGTTGCCAAGGGTTTTACGCAACAAAAGGGTATTGACTTTTTTGATATCTTTTCTCTTGTTACCAGAATCTCCTTTATCAGAGTCCTTCTAACACGTGCATCAATTCATAATATGTTCATTCACCATATAGATGTCAAGACTGTTTTCCTGAATAGCGATCTTAAAGAAGAGATCTATATGGACCAACCAGAAGGATTCATTACCAAGGGACAAGAAAACAAAGTGTGCAAACTTGTGAAGTCATTGTATGGACTTAAACAAGCACCTAAATAATGGCATCAAAAGTTTAACAAACTTATTGCACAATTTGGATTCACTGTCCTTGAACATGACAAGTGCACATATTCTAAGAACTTTGGCAATGAGTATATTATCCTTTGTCTATATGTAAATGATATTTTTATCCTTGGAACTTCTCTTGATGCAATCCAAAGAGTAAAAGATTATCTTTTTTAAAATTTTGATATGAAAGATCTAGGTCTTGCTAATATGATATTGGGAATGAAAATATCCAAAGCCTCTAATGGAATTTCTTTGAGTCTCGCTCATAGCATTGAAAGTGCTTCATAAATCTAATTTTTATAACTCTAAATCAATTTCTACATCCTATGATTCTTCAATTACTTTGAAGAAGAATACGGGTGAGCCTGTGTCTCAACTGAAATACTCTCAATTAATAGGTTCACTTCTCTATATTTCCAACAAGACTAGACCTGACATCTCTTATGCAGTAGGCAGATTAAATAAATACACCAATAACCCCAGTAGAGAACACTGGACTACAGTAGAGAGGGTTTCAGATATCTTAAAGGCACAATTGGCTATTGTCTGACTTACACTGAATATCCTGATGTTATGAAAGGTTATAGTGATGCCAACTGGGTCACTGATTCCAACATTGTTAAGTCTACTACCGGATATGTATTCATGCTCAGTGATGCTGCTGTGTCCTAAAAATTCTGCAAACAAACAGTAATTGTTAGGAGCACCATGGAGTCTGAGCTCATTGCACTAGACACAACTTGCTCTGAAGCTGAATGGTTAAAGGATCTTTTGTCTGAATTCTCTATCGTGTCTAGACCCATACTTCTAATTTCAGTTCATACTGATTCAAGATCCACCATTGAGATTATAAAGTAAGATAATGCCAATAAAAAGATGAACAGACATATTCAAATTAGGCTTAAGTCTGTTCAGCACCTATTGGGCAAAGTTGTGCTTCTGGACTTTGTAAAGTCTGAGAAGAATATTGCTGACCTATTGACTAAGGGTCTTTCTAGGAGTGTGGTCCTAGAATCATCAAGGGAGATGGGGGTTAAGCCCATAATAAAGTTTACCGACAGTGAGAACTCAACCTACTTGATTGGAAATTGATTCCATAAAAGAGGTTCAATGTGGTAGAAAAAAGTTGGACTAGTGATACTCGTGTGGAGCATCGACCCGGATATGTTTATGTCATATATGTAGCAGTGTAGCTACTACCCTTTCTCTACGGTGACGACGTTCTTATAATACAACTAGGTAAGGATGAGTTTAACTCTTAATAAGTCCAACGCATGTAGTTTGGAGGGTATACTATCTAGCTGTAGTACTCTTGGAGGACTTACCTACGTGAGAGGAACCGTGATGGCCGCGGTTGGGGGGCAAGGCTGACCCTAGAAACTCTCATGAGTTGGTTATTGTGAGCATGACCTTTAACACTCAACCCGCTCGCTCAATAGATGAAAACTTACTGTAACCCCCTGATCCCTGGTGTACGTATCATAGTATCAGTACTTGATACGACGTACAAAATTGACTTGACCTCCTTGGTAGTCCGATTGAGCTGATTTCAGTTTCAAATATCATTTTTCAATATTTTAGATTTTTTAGACTTTTCTGAAATTTTTCTGGATTATTTTGAAAAATCTCCGTAGTCGGTGTCGATCGATACTGATAATCGGCTCTACGATTATTTCACAAACGGAGTAGAATTTTGAGAATTTGCTTTCACCGTGTGTCTTAGAATCATAGGATCTACGTTAGGGGATTTTTGAGAATTTTTCTAAATTTCTCGAAAATCCGGCCAAACCGGTGTCGCCCGGTACCGACGACATCTTCCATGATTTTTAATTTGCAAACCAGACAGAATTTCTTCAAACTGTTTTCATATTATGTCTCAGGCTAATATTCTCTATTTTCTGTAATTTCTAGGCACCGTTCGGAACTGGTCGAATATTGGGCCAATATAAATAATAATAAAATATTATTTTTTTATCTTCCTTTTTCTTTTCTTCCCTTTCTTCCCGAAGACTCCTCCACCGCCTAAACCCATCCACCGCCATCTCTCTCTCTCCTTTTTAAAACCCTCTTCTCACACTCTCTCTCATCTTTCTCTCTCTAAAACTCTCTCTCCCTCTCTTAAAACCTTCTCTCTCTCTCTCTTTTCTCTCTCTCTTTCCCCCACTCTCTCTCCCTCTCTCTGTGCAGACCCAAAAGAGGGAGGCCCGAACTATTGCCAGCGGCCAGGCCAGGCCGCCGGCCGCCGCGCCCCCAGCCACCGCGCCACCCTTTCCTTCTCCTTTCTCTTTTCTTCTCCTTCTCCTTCTTCTTCTCTTTTCTTTTCTCTTCTCTTCTTTCCTCTCTCCATCACTCTGTTTCCCTCTCCTCATCTCTCCGTTTCTCTCTCTCTTCCCGCCTGCAGGGGAGACCCGCCGCCAGCGGAAGAGACCCGCCGCCGGTGAGAGGGGCCGCCGGCCAGACACAGGAGTGCGGCAGCAGCACCTCGCTGCTGTTGTATTTTATGGGTTCGGGTGGAAACCCGAACCCATTAACCCCTTATTGGGTTGGATGTGCAACCCATAAACCCGTTAACCCATTACCCATTAATTTAAGTTATGGGTTTGGGTTATCAGATCTAAACCCGACCCGTTAAGAGCCCAAACCCGCCTCCAAATCCCAATAAAGGTAATATTACAGAAAACCCCCTGCTAATTCTTATGAATTGCATTTAATATATTTTTATTACATATTTAACCCATTTCTATTACTTTTAGTGTTCGGGCGATATCGGGAGTATCCGGACTCCGATTTGGACGATTCTGGATCCGTTGCGATCGTGGAAAAGAGAGCTACCTTCCCATGGCTAGTTTGTGAGTGTTTTTCTTTTATAAATTATATTTTACCATGTTTAGTGATATGCATTGATAGCTTTCGGTGACAGATCTTGATTATGGATAAAATCCGGTAACTATTAATTAGTAACTGGTATTGATTGGACAGTCATTGTAATAGGCATAACCTAGAATCTTGTTAGGTATTTCCTGATTTAATATAAATGTAGAGAGGTAATGACAACTCGGACACAGTCATCATACCTGCACAGCACTGACACTCGGGCCACTATTTCACCATATTCTTGCACACTATTATGTCATGTATTGTATCCCAGTTAGATAACGTTCGTCACATGTATACTGAGCCACGGTACTCGATGACACTACACTGTCCCTAGATATGAATGCTAGACACCGTTATTTCATGCACTGGTATCATCATTACACGGATACTGTAGTTCAATGGACATGGTATTATATTATACACTGACCACTGTTATTACATGTACTAGTGATACACAGATATGTTACACGGATTATTGCTACACATCTAGGTTCCACTGGTACACGAATATACCAATTCATGGAGTACCGCATATTATAGTATTGTTATCATCGTTACATGGATGCTCGATACACAGTTATCTCATGCTCACACATCACTGTTACATATGCTCACCGCACGAGTGTACATGCATGTATTGTTTCTATCTTCTTGTCATATGGATCCCCGTGCATATTACATGTATTATTGTTCCATGTTATCCCCGTATTCCTGTTATATGCTTGTTTCCCGTTACTGATACTGTTATTCCCGTTATTGGATACATGAGCTGTTGATATGCGATATGTGGAATCCCACATCTATTGTTCCCGTTTCCCGCTATCTTGTTCTATGCTATCAACAGAGCTCAGGTCCTGTTATCATGTGACATGTATCATGCACTGTATTTATTCTTGTTACACTGTGTACTTTAAATATCAGATCATAAATATAACTTGGGGATGGGGGAGACTTGACAGTTGACTAAATCTTATCGGGTGGATGTACTGGATCCATATTGTTACTCCCACTGCAGGGGATGGTAGTGCTACCTACCGATTGTATAGCTCCATGAGCTCCCGTTACTTGATTCGTGCTCCCCTCTTAGCGGAGGGCCCTGGTCTCAGCAGTCAGAGGTTTGTTTAAGGCCGTGATCCCGGGTATGCACGGGATACACCTACCCGATAAGCGCTCCTCGACCATGGGTTTCCAATTAATATAATAAAACAGTATGCACAATAGTGATATCGGGAACACTTGTTATTTGGTCACTCTCTCGTTTGGAAAATGGTACCCGTAGGCCATGTCCGGATGGGTTCGACTGGAGAGCGGGCTCCAGTATGAACTGCCAGTGGTATGGGACACTGGAAGAGATTGATTAAATTACCAGGTGGTACTGATTGCTACTATTGTATAAATATCACGACTTGCCTGATACATGTATACTATTGTTTAGTTGTACTTGTTACTGTTCCTGATCATTTATCCGCTATCATATTACCTGTATTATTTGTTACTCTACCTGGTACATGTTACACTTTCTGTGGTGGCATACTATTCATGTATATGTATACCCAGCATTGCATATATTCTGTTTTCTGTATACCTTGCAGACATCATTACTGTCTACGCACAACACTGTATTATGGCTATATTGCATATGCTCATCTGCAGGTTCACTTCCATCACGTCACCACTAGCATATTCATTTCTATCACGTCATCACTAGACAATAGTATTTATTATATAAACTGGATATGACTATAGACATGACCCGATAAGAACATGCTAGGTAGTGAAGGTATTAAAAGATGACATGTTTATATATTTCTACCACTTATTATATGCTTATTATATGGTATCACTAATACAACATCATGTATTATATATTAGTATCGTGCTTGTATTACTATAGTATATATTACTGCCTCTTTCATTTTACCACTCACTAGGTCGCTTTCTGACGACCCTGGGTTTGCGTGCCCAGGTTGGAGATCCGAGTCACCGTATTATCAGATAGTGTCTTGGAGTTACATAGGAGATTCCTCATCGAGACTATTCATAGGTATCTTTATGATTTATTGCTGTTATCTTATTTATCCCTGTTGTTCTATCTGTTATGATCACTAACATCTTTCTACAGGTATTCTTGTACTTATTTCCTGCTGGAACCCTTGTGTATATGGAGATTATGTCCTGTACTGAGGCTTAACGTAAAAGTGAGGGTGTTTTCACCTCGCGTGTATGTACGTCGTCATAACGTCCCCGTACCTGCGGGATCGGGGCGTTACACTTACTGTGTGTCTTTCATCAATATCTAGTTAAAGAGGCCTAATTCAAGGTGTAGTCCATAATGTCTCTCAGGTGGCAATGAAATTCACTAAGAGTAGATTTAAGACCACAAGTTATCGACCCTGAATCCACAATATGATGTTGCCTGATTTTATTCGTGTTTTATGATCTGATGATTTGGATTTGATGGTTATTTGTTATTGATTTGTTTTATCTTCTCTGAAACTCAAGTTTTGGGGGGGGACTGTTGGATGTGTTTTGATTTGGAGAGAGAACTTGAGTTTTTCTCTTATTTGACTTTGATTTTAGTCTCACATTGGATAGGAGATGAGAGGTTTGGTAGTATATATCAACTCCTCCCATGCCTATTATTATGAGTGTTGGGCCATGGGCCACATCCCCACACGCGCGCGCACGTCGAATCAAACCGGGCCGGGTTCAGGTGGCGCGCGCCCACGATCTGCGGATACAAATACAGTTCGATTCAGGGGGATCTTGAACCTAAAACCTTTTTTTTCAATTTTTCAATTTAATTTTTATTTAAAATTCTGTTTTTGATTTTCCCGAATTTTCTGTTCTGATTTGACCCACTCTCCGGATCTACTCATGAACTGCATGATCGTGTGTAGATTTGGAGTGAGTCTATTACAACTGCTAAACTCTGAGAATTTATAAATAGCTTCTCGCAGTTCAGTTAGTTACCTGCAAAAAATATCCTACAGAATTCTGTCTCCCTCCTTTAAAATTCTTTCTTACAAAATTCTGATTTTTTTTGGTGATCTCTCCGAGGAATTCTATTACATACGGGCAACACATTTCCATCTGAGCAGAGGCCTAGCTCTTTGTCCAGGGCTGGGTGCCGGCGATCTACCAGGAGAACTTTTACCGCTATGAGAAGAGGTCATTTTAAGGTGTGGGCGAGGGACTGGTCATCTATTTTCTAGGGCAGTGCTGCTGAACGACTATCACCCCTAGCCAGCAATTTCCTTTCTTTTTAATTCTTTTATATTACTTGTATTTTTAGGACAATTATTCAAATTGGTTATAGATCAACAAATAAAATTGTTGCATTTTAAAAAAAAAAGCACAAGAAAATATTGTCTTGTAACCAAAAAAAATAATATAAAAGGAAGAGATTATATACAAAAAATTTACAAATTGTATGTATTATTTTATTATTTTATAAAATTCATTGTGGATTGCGGGTTCGCCCCTGGATGTTGGTACATCTTCACCTAAACATAAAAAAAGATATGGCCTCAAGCTCAAAACCCGAAGTGATTGTTAAATATAGTTATCTGATTAATTTACAATTACTCTAAAAAGCAAATAGAAAAAACATGCACATTTTCTTGTCCCCCTCGTTTTTTACTCTGCTTTATTTTTTTCCTAACTTTTTATTTTTTTTCATAATTCAATTTTATTTTGAATATTATCCTACTATGATTATAACTCTCATATCATAAAAACTCTCCATCTCTTTTACTTTTAATTTCTATTTTCTCTAAACAAAAACGGCTAAATTGCACTTTAATACCCTAAAGTTTCATAGATATTGCATTTAAATACTCTATTGATTTCTTTGTTGCACATAATTGCCTTGTAGTATTATCTGTTAGCATTTTAATACTCTCTATTAGCCTACTTTTATAATATTCTTTGAAATATTCTCATGTGAGAAATATATGACTCATTTGGATAATTATACCCTCTTTTTCATCTTCCTTCTTTAAACCTTATTTATCCCATTTCTCAAAACCCATGAACTTCAAACTTAATACTTGTCATCCTCTATCTCTTTTCTTCTTTTTAACAGATTTTATTCTTCTTCTTTTTCTATGACATTTTCTTCAAAAATTATCACCCCAAATCACTTTAAAAAATAATTTTAGGATAAAATTTGAAATCATATGTAGCTTGTTTCAGCTTAACTTGAAGAAATTTCAAAATCATTATAAAGAAATTTTATAATTAAAAAATAGTCCTCTCAGGATAATTATGTGTCACCTTTTCTTTAAAAAATTTTAATCATATTTTTATCATGTTGTGTTTCTTTGTAAATCCGAGTTTGGAACTTAAATTTGCCATGAAAATAGAACTGAAAGATTAAAGCAAATTTGTCCTTTAGGTTGTGGTTGCATTTTATTGAAAAAACTATAGGGTATTTATATGCATTAAAAAGAACAATAAGGTATTTAAGTACAATATCTTTGAAATTTTAGAGTATTCAAGTGCAATTTAGCCAATTAGAACTCTTAAATTATGAAAAATCTCTTATCTCATTCTTTTCTAGAATCTAAACATCAAAGAACATGTCTCATTGTTTAAAAGAAAAAAGAAAGGATAGAAAAACGAGAAGAAACTTTGATGGTGACATCGAGACAACGTTATTTTGATTTTAACTCTGAGTTTGTATTTTTCATTTTATTGAGTCGAGTGAATTTTCTTTTATTTAGTAGTCTTGTTTTTCTCTTTTTAGTTCTACATCGACTATAAGGAGATAACTCAATAGTTGTAAGTCTAAAGACTCTATTATTCTCAATAAAAAGTAGACTAAATTTTGAGAAAAAAATATTCTGGGAGTTTTTTCCTTGAGGGGCGTGTTGCCAATGACGGGATGTGAAACCCTAACTATAAAACTGAGTGTGCAGTGTGAAGCGACGTGAGGTCAAGGTCGATAATTGTGCGGCGTGAAGGGATATGAGGTCAGTGAAGGTGGAAGGCCTTCTCACTTATCCCTTAGGTAATCATGAGTCATCTACTATTTTCTTTCATCTCTCAATTTTTATCAAAATTCGTAGACCCTCCTCCCCCGTTTCACATCAATTTGGCATAAGAGTATGGTTAGAAAAAAATAATGAGTGATGAAATTAGAATTATAATACAAGTTTCTTGTGAAAAGATTCTTGATGCGAAGTCGGTACAATTTTATTTGAATCATTGATTGTTTCTTTTTTCATCTCTTATGTCAAATAATCTCATTCATTTTTTTTCATAAATTCAAAAAAAATATTACAAAATCTTTTCAATATCCTCGTTATCTCTTATCTTATCTTTTTAAAGTCTACTTCTTTTCTCAAATCTCAATTCAAATCCTTATCTTAACCACCACATCAAACTCTTAGTTATAAAATCAAATGACAAAAAAAATCAGAAAAAGATAAAAAAGAAAATCTTTTCTCTTCGTATTTTCTCTTTGTTTTATCTCTCATCCCTTCACTCCCCAATGTGACACAAGCCTGCCACCTAAACCCAACAGGTTCTTGAAAAGTTTGTGTTTTTTCTTCTGACACGAATACAAGCAATCAACCTAGTTCTTGCACAAGTCCAGCAACATCTGAACCTCTTTGTGCATGCTTCTCTTGCGTGAATTCTAATTCATCCAAGCTAATTCAAGTATCAAATATTCAAGCAATTAAGTTCTGATTCAATCAAACATATACAGCAACCTGTTGGATTAGGTGTCTAAGTAATAACTATAATTGATAGCAGCATAGTCCTTTTGGGTTGCCCTCGAGATTCAAAAATAAGTATAACTAAAAGGAGAACAAAATTTCCTTTGGGAAATTAGTCCCACATTGGTGGGATAAGAAAACTGGAGGCTATCCAAGGCTATAAATAGAGCCTTAGGGATTCAGTCTAATTCACTACCTCTTGGCTTGAGTATTAGCCTCCTTCTTTCTCCTCTTGGAAGAACTCTTTGATAGTTCATCCATACTTAGTTAAATTTTTGAATCGTTGGGTGTGATTCCATCAGAGGCACGACATTTGTGGTGCTTGCTTCCAAGAGATCTGAAGGGATAATTTTAGTTGTTTACTATAACAACTAAAAGAGGCACGACGTTTGTGGTGCTTGTTTCCAAGAGATCTGAAGGGATAATTTTAGTTGTTTACTATAACAACTAAAAGGTATGTAATTATATTTTTCTTCTGTAGTAATTTTAATTAATTACTGGGATATTAGGATTCTTTTATGTTCAAAGTTATAGGTTCAATTGTGAAAACATAGATCATGTTTTAGGTTGCATGCTCCCTTAAAAGTCTAAGTTTGTTTGTAATACCTAAAACCCATCAGTGGTATCAGAGCAGGTTTGTTTTCAATTGAATTTGCTATAATTGTTGAATTGATAAAAGGTAACTAAATTTTATTTACCATATATATATTGATTCTCATTAAAGGTATAATGAGAATAAAAGGTAACTAAATTTTATTTACCATATATATATTGATTCTCATTAAAGGTATAATGATAATAAAAGGTAACTAAATTTTATTTACCATATATACATTGATTCTCATTAAAGGTATAATGATAATAAAAGGTAACTAAATTTTATTCCCAATCTTAGTTACTTTAAGAAAAAAAAAATGTGAAATTGTATGTTAACCCATGAAATTGCACATTACACCTTATAAGTCATTAGTGGAGCGTGTGTGGTTAACCAGCACACTAATAGGGACTAATAAAGAGCAGTAATGGGTATCTTATAAATTGTTATTGTTGATGGAGCGTGTGTGGTTTACCAGCACATCAATTGAGATGATAAATGACATGAAAGTTACCAAGTATATTTGCATGGTTATTCACATCTTGTTTGTGATCCTCGGTATCCCAGTCACAAATGTAAGAGCATAATCTGAGATTAAACATGCCATTGAATAGTTTCAATGAGTCTCAAAAGACTTACCTGTATGAAATTTGCAATTAGATTACGGCATCCCTTTTCTAAGTTGTGAATTCCATAGTTGGATCCTAGCCTCGATATTTCAATTTTGAGTTGTTATATTAAAGGTTTTTTTTTTTTTTCTAACTCAAACTACCTTTCTTTTAGAAATGTCTGCTCCTAACGATGCTTCTGGTTCCTCCTCCAATCACAACTTTTCTTTGTTGAACATCTGCTCAAAGGTGACATTAGATGGCACCAACTACAATGACTGGATGCGCAACATCAAAATGGCTCTTCGTTTCGAGGACAAGGAGTATGTCCTTGACAAAGAACTTGTTGAAATTGACGAAGAGAAGGCCACTCCTGAAGAATTAGCTGCTTATAAGAAGCACTACACGGATGCAACAAAAGTTGCTTGCATCATGGTTGCTACCATGAGTCCTGAACTGCAAAAATTCTATGAGGATTACTGGCCGTACGAGATGAACAAAGACCTTATGGAAAAGTACCATAAGCGAGCTCGTCAAGAAAAGTACGAGATAGTAAAGTCCCTCATATCAAGCAAGATGAAGGACGGAGAGTCTGTCAGCGGCCACGTGCAAAGGATGCAGCGATATGTGGAACGCCTTGTGAGGCTAAATGTGCATATTGATGATGAGTTGGCTATTGACATAGTCTTGAACTCATTGCCAAGTTGTTATGATCAGTTCATCTTGACCTATCATTTGAACAACAATGAGACCACATTGGCTCAATTGCACAACCTCCTGAGAACAGCTGAAACTGGGATGAAGGGAAAGAGTGATCCCCCCACTCCTGCTAATACTACCGTTCTGGCCATTGGGCAAGGAAAGGGGAAAAAGAGGAAAGGTCCTCCCAAGCAAAACTGGAAGGGAAAGTCTCATGTAAAAACCAGTTCTGATATTACCCCTGTCTCTGATCCTAAAGAGGCCACTTGCTTCTATTGCAACGACAAAGGACATTGGAAACGAAGCTGCCCAAAGTATCTGCAAGATTTAAAAGATGGGAAAGTAAAACCATCTACTGCAGGTATATACACTATTTCGTCTATTAACGCAACATCTTCTGATTCTTGGGTCCTTGATACAGGATGTGGGTTTCACATTTGCTCTGTATTGCAGGGACTAAGAAAAAGTGAGGATGTGGAGCATGGTAGAATGAACTTGATCATGGGGAATAGGCGATCTTCACCTGTCACCAAGATTGGAGTTTATAGTCTAGTGCTTAATAATGGTGTTAATTTAGATTTATTGAATTGTTGCTACTCGTCAGAAATGACACGAAACATTATCTCTTTTCATGCATTGTTCAAACAAGGTTTTAGATATTCTTTTAATGATGAGAATGGTTCTATTTCTGCTTATAAAAATGGCATTTTTTATTTTGAAGCTTTACCTTGTGATGGTGTGTATGAAACTGTGATGTGTGTAGACAACTTAGGTAATAGTGTATTTCAAATTGATTCGTCTAATGGTGTAGACAAAGCGTGCTTGTGGCATTGCCGTCTTGGACACATTAACAAAAAACGCATGGCTCAACTCCAAAAGGATGGGGTGTTGGAATCATTTGACCTAAGGTCAGATGATACATGCGAATCTTGTCTTTTGGGTAAGATGACAAAATCACCTTTCACTGGATTTTGTGAAAGAGGTGAAGGTTTGTTGGATCTCATACACACAGACGTGTGTGGACCCTTCAGATCAGCCACAAGGGATGCTAATCGATTCTATGTGACTTTTACTGATGATTATAGCAGATATGGTTATATCTACTTAATAAAGTATAAGTCTGAAACCTTTGAAAAGTTCAAAGAGTTTAAACAAGAAGTCGAGAATCAATTAGGCAGGAAGATAAAGATGCTCCGATCAGATAGAGGCGGAGAGTATCTTAGTATCGAGTTCCATGACTATCTCAAGGAATGTGGAATAGTTTCACAATTGACACCTCCTAGGACACCACAACTTAATGGTGTGGCTGAGAGACGCAATCGAACCTTGTTAGACATGGTGCGTTCCATGATGAGTCGAGCTTTACTTCCAATATCATTCTGGGGGTATGCCTTAGAAACTGCCGCCCACATTCTTAATCTTGTTCCAACAAAGAAGGTTGCCAAAACACCTCACGAAATGTGGACAGGAAAAGTTCCCTCGTTAGCACATATTAAGGTTTGGGGTTGTGAAGTTTTCGTTAGACGAGAAATTCACGACAAGCTTGAACCTCGTAGTGAGCGATGTGTTTTCATCGGCTATCCACAGAAGAAGTCATTTGGATATTTGTTCTACAGACCTAGTGAGAACGTGGTCTTTGTAGCACGGAGAGGAGTCTTTCGAGAGAGAGAGCTCATATGCAAAGAGGACAGTGGGAGCACCGTTGACCTTGAAGAAATTCAAGAGTCAGCAGATGAAGGAACCTTTGAAACCGCTATGGTTCAACCAGAGGAAGAGATTCCAGTTGAACCCATTGACACTTCATTACCTCTTAGGCGTTCTAGTAGAGTTGACAAGCCAACTGAGTTCTATGGTTGCCATATAACTGCAAATGGAGACACGTTTATCAG
This sequence comes from Agave tequilana, assembly GCA_038442645.1. Classification (NCBI taxonomy): domain Eukaryota; kingdom Viridiplantae; phylum Streptophyta; class Magnoliopsida; order Asparagales; family Asparagaceae; genus Agave; species Agave tequilana. The sequence goes on from JAVJIF010032604.1 coordinate 69,018, forward strand.
TGACAATACACTGGTAAATTTGGATGAGCCGACGAACTACAAGGAAGCCATGGCAGGCCCTGAGGCAGCCAAATGGAAAGAGGCAATGGACAGCGAGATCAAGTCTATGTATGACAACCAAGTTTGGAACTTGGTTGATCAACAACCTGGTCGGAAGACAGTTGGTTGTAAATGGATCTTCAAGAAAAAGATCGACATGGATGGTAATGTAAGCACATTCAAAGCACGACTGGTGGCGAAAGGCTTTACTCAAACCCCAGGGATTGACTATGATGAGACCTTCTCACCAGTGGCTAAGATAAAATCTATTAGGATAATGCTAGCCATAGCTGCGTTTCATGACTATGAAATTTGGCAGATGGATGTCAAAACTGCCTTCCTAAACGGAAAGTTGGCTGAGGATGTTTACATGAGTCAGCCAGAAGGTTTTGTGGATGCAAAGTTTCCCAATGGAGTATGCAAGCTTGAGAAATCCATCTATGGATTAAAACAAGCATCTCGCAGATGGAATCTTTGCTTCGATGAGAAAGTCAAAGAGTTTGGTTTCTCTAGAAGTGAGGATGAGTCGTGTGTATATGTCAATGCTAGTGGGAGTATAGTCACCTTCCTGGTATTGTATGTTGATGACATACTTCTTATAGGAAATGACATTCCAACCTTGCAAGATGTTAAGTCTTGGCTTGGAAAGTGTTTCGCTATGAAGGATCTAGGAGAGGCTGCCTACATTCTAGGAATAAGAATTTTAAGGGACAGGAGTAAAAGACTAATTGGACTTAATCAGAGTACCTACTTGGATAAAGTACTGAAACGTTTCTGTATGGAGAATTCCAAGAAAGGAGAACTGCCCATCCAGAGTAATACCAAAATGAGTAAGACTCAAAGTCCGAGTACAGATGAAGAGATAGCAGAAATGAGTAGAATTCCGTATGCTTCTGCTGTTGGTTCTATCATGTATGCTATGACATGTACTCGTCCTGATGTGTCCTTTGCTTTGAGCATGGTCAGTCGTTATCAGGGAAATCCAGGTAAAGCTCATTGGGTAGCGGTTAAGAATATTCTCAAGTATCTGCGAAGGACTAAGGACTGGGTCCTAGTACTTGGTGGCTGTGATACATTGAGAGTAACTGGGTATAGTGACGCCAGCTTTCAAACAGATAGAGACAACTTCCGTTCCCAATCTGGCTGGGTCTTTACCTTAAATGGAGGAGCAGTTACTTGGAAAAGTTCCAAGCAAGACACAGTGGCTGATTCTACTTGTGAATCAGAGTACATAGCGGTAAGCGAAGCATCAAATGAGGCAATTTGGTTGAAAAAGTTCATCGAAGATCTTGGAGTTGTGCCAACCATCAAGGAGCCAATGGATATTTTCTGTGATAATGAAGGAGCGGTTGCATTAACAAAAGAACCAAGAGATCATAGCAGATCTAGACATATTGACAGAAAATACCATTTTATCAGACACAAGGTAGAAGAAGGTCACGTTGTAGTGAGGAGGGTTTCATCTGAAGATAATCCTGCAAATCCACTCACAAAGGGTCTGAGTAGGGTTAAACACAATCAGCATGCTAGGAGCATTGGTCTGAGAGATGATGTTGGTTTTAGCAGTTAGATAGTTAGTTTGAAACTTATAACAAAGTAAATGTGATTGACTTTTGGTGATTAAATAATAGAGAATTATTTATGAGTTTGTTTACTACCTTTTGTCAATTGTTTATTATTGTGTTTCATTTTGCATGTTTTACTTCCCGAATAATTTGATTATTCGAATTCCACAGTCGATCATACTTTTGGAAGTAAGTAGTGAATAAAGACTGTCATGAATAGAGTTGTGGATTGTCTAAAGAGTTTTAGACATAGCAATGGTATTGCTGCAATGTTCATGAGTACTTTGAAATGGAGATTTAAGTATTGGATTAACCCACGCTCAGAGAATTACTTCATGGAATTTATCACGAGTAATTCTGAGACGATAATATCTTATAATCTTTAAATGGAGATATATGAGTTGTGGTTTACAAGTCAGTTGTGCGTTGATAATATGTAAACGCATCAGTAACTTGATGTTATAAAACGTATTGTTGTGCATGATTTGATGAGTAAATGGTGCAAGCATATAGGTCAAAGTTTATTCGTTCCTTTTGCCCTAACGGGAAAAGCGATATCTTTGGGCCCCTCGGTGATTTGAAGTTGACATATAGTGTCGGGCCCGACCAGGACTAAATTGATGTGTTCATTTAGTAGTTCTATGTCAGTACAAATCAGAAATCGGGAAACAAAATACTGGACAAAGAGATTGATTATGTTCCATGTCTCATGTTCAAATGATATCTTGTAGAACGAAGGATTATATGATCTCTTATCTTAGGACACGAAACTGACTAGGTCAGAGTTCGACAATGGCTTTTGGAAGCTACAATTTGCTGATCAATTAGGAAGTTATTAGACTTATCCAAGTGGGAGACTGTTGGATTAGGTGTCTAAGTAATAACTATAATTGATAGCAGCATAGTCCTTTTGGGTTGCCCTCGAGATTCAAAAATAAGTATAACTAAAAGGAGAACAAAATTTCCTTTGGGAAATTAGTCCCACATTGGTGGGATAAGAAAACTGGAGGCTATCCAAGGCTATAAATAGAGCCTTAGGGATTCAGTCTAATTCACTACCTCTTGGCTTGAGTATTAGCCTCCTTCTTTCTCCTCTTGGAAGAACTCTTTGATAGTTCATCCATACTTAGTTAAATTTTTGAATCGTTGGGTGTGATTCCATCAGAGGCACGACATTTGTGGTGCTTGCTTCCAAGAGATCTGAAGGGATAATTTTAGTTGTTTACTATAACAACTAAAAGAGGCACGACGTTTGTGGTGCTTGTTTCCAAGAGATCTGAAGGGATAATTTTAGTTGTTTACTATAACAACTAAAAGGTATGTAATTATATTTTTCTTCTGTAGTAATTTTAATTAATTACTGGGATATTAGGATTCTTTTATGTTCAAAGTTATAGGTTCAATTGTGAAAACATAGATCATGTTTTAGGTTGCATGCTCCCTTAAAAGTCTAAGTTTGTTTGTAATACCTAAAACCCATCACAACCTCCTCGCATGCTTCCCACGCGACAATCCCTGCTCAAATTCAAGTAATATCAACCTGCAAGTAATCAATTATCCAATACAGAATCACGTTAATCCAAGTTTACAGTTAAGAGTTCGGTAGCCCTTTAATTGCAGGACAGTTCAGCTCCGGATCCTTTTCACTTGCCACGGTTGTGTAGTCTGATTCTACCACTTCTTCAACAGCCCTGCAACACAAGGCAACAACATCAGTTGACATCAATAATAGAAACACAAAGTGGTGAGTTAACTACATCAACAAAGATCAACAACAATAAAAATTTCAGATTCAGTGTCAAGCTACCACCGCCTCATGTATACTCGACGGGGTCAAGTTCTTCTCACTCGGTGAGAATGATGGGGACATCGAGACAACGTTAATTTTGATTTTGAGTCTAAGTTTGTATTTTTTATTTTATCGAGTCGAGTGAATTTTCTTTTATTTAGTAATCTTATTTTTTTTTAGTCCAACATCGACTATATGAAGAAAACTCAATAGTTATAAGTCTACTTAAAGACTCTATTGTTCTTAATAAAAAGTAAATTAGAATTTGAGAAAAAATTATTTTGGGAGTTTTGCCCTTGAGGGGCGTGTTGCCCATGACGGGGTGTGAAACCCTAACTGTGAAGCCGAGCGTGCGGCGTGAGGTCAAGATCGATAAGTGTGCAGCGTGAAGGGGCATAAGATCCGTAGAGGTGGAAGACTTCTCACTTATCCATTAGGTAACCATGAGTTATCTACTATTTTCTTTCATCTCTCAATTTTTTTTTAAAATCCGTAGACCCCTCCATTGTTTCAAATCAAACTTTCTCCTCCCTCGTACGCCCACACAAAAGAAAAAGTCACTCTCTTCTCTCTTTCACCTAGACTCAGTTAGAACTTTCAAATAATAGAATGTTCTCTCTAACATCCCCACAAGCCCATTGAATAACTGAGTCATATTCTCCAGTTTCCATTGCAGCCATCAAAGGCGGAGAGGATGACTAGGAAGAAGCGTACTCCTCATCAGTGAGTAGTATTTTATCTTTTGCAAATGTAATTTTTAGTTAAGATATTATTTGTTGGCTAATTATTTCTATTGGTTAATATGCTTAATTGTAGTTCTTTCCTAGTCATGATCTCATGCTGTTTTTGTACCTGGCTCATGTTTGATATTGAAGACATAATATATATATTTAATAGTGTAGTTGTGCGGGACTAAAAGATTATATTGATTAGAATTTTTTTACTAGACTAGAAAAGATCAAATTAATTAATTGTTTTATTGTAAAGAAGATACAAAAAATCTTTAACTAATTTTGGAATCTGTCATTCATTATTTTTCTCTTTTTTCAATTTTTTCCATGTCAAAGAGTGTTATAGCTCAGGTTTGAATATGAGATCTCTTGTAACTCGGTATCAAATAGTGAAAAAAGAAAAAAAAAAACTTTCTACTTCAAGACTTGATCATCTCATCAATAAATTCAAGATCAAATTGAATTATTAATTAAATTTTTCTTGATTTTTTATATGGAAAATACTGACAACATTACATTAAATTTTAAATTTTTTCTTCAGGTCTTTTTATTCTTTATAGCTTGTGAATATTCAACTTTTTATTTGATTTACATCCATTTTTAAATCTATTTTTTGTTTTTTAATTTCTTTTTTATTCTTTTCTCTATATTAATGTTTTTAATTCTTTCTTTACTTTCAAACTATTTTTCTTATTTTAATTTATTTCTACTTTTTATTATTTTATCTTCTTTTATTTATTTTAGACTCTTTTTCTTTCAATTTTCTTAGTTTTGTTTTCTTTTTGTATCATTATTTATTTTTTATGATTTTATTCTATTACATTTTTTCTTTTCTCTTTCGCACATCTATTATTTTACGTATATTTTTCATATTCTTTCTTTTTTTCATAGAATATTTCCATCTGAAGTTTCTTTCATTTATTTTTCATTAATCTTTTGTTCTCTTCTTGATTTAGTTTTTTATTTTTAATAACATTTAGTCTATCATTTTCCTTCATAGTTTTTCTTGACTTTTTTTTTAAATGAACTCTATTTTTTTTGTTGAGACATTTTCCATTTCTTCTTCTCAACTCTTTCTGTTAGTTTTTTTTACTTGCTCTCGTTTTATTTTTGAATTATTTTTTCATTTCTAATTAAAATTTTTCTTTCTTTTTTGATATATTATTCTTTTTTTAAAAATTTCTTTATTTATCAAATTTTTAAAATTTTGCTTTAATCCTTCACATTTTTTTAGATTATTATATTTTTCTTTTTTAATTATTTTCATGTTTTAATTTTATTTTATGTTTTTTATTTCTGATTTTTTGTCATTTATGACTTATTTCTTTCCCTTTTTTAAGATTTTTTTTGTTTTTATTCTATCTTGCTTTTCTCTTTTCTCTATTTTTATTAAATTTTATTTTCTTTAGTTTGTTTCTATTCTTTTGTTGCTTTTATTTTCAAAGATTTTACTTTCTACTTTTTGATATTTCTACTTTTTTTTTCTTCCTTTGTTTTTCTCACAATTCTTTTCTTCCTTTTCTTCCAAAGTTTTTTTTCTTTTCGGATTATATTCAGTTTTATTGTTCTGTTTTTGTTTCTTTCCGAATGTTTATTTTCATTTCTCAAGATTCTTTTTCTTATTTTACCTTTTTTATGTTCATTTAGGTTCCTATTTCAAAGAAAGTATACCAAGTGGTGTATATGACCTTGAACTACATCAGATGGATGTAAGGACCACATTTCTAAACGGTAATCTGAATGAAGAAATCTACCTGGTTCCTCCAAAGGGTCTGGTGATGCACCATAAAGATCTTGTTTGCAAACAAAAAAGATCGATATATGGTCTCAAGCAAGTGTTCAGATAATGGTATCTCAAACTTCATTAGGTCATTATCAGTTGTGATTTTCAAGAGAATCCAGAAGATCGTTGTATTTCTTAGAAATTCAGTAGGAGTCTGTTTGCTATTTTAATTTTGTATGTTGATGATCTATTGCTTGCCAGTAATTGTGTTCACATGATTTGTGACACAAAGTCCTTCCTCTCTAAAAGTTTTGATATGAAGGATATGAGAGATGTAAAGTATGTTCTCGATAGCAAGATTGACAGGGACAACTCCAATGAGAGATTAGGCCTATCTTAGAGAGCATACATTGATAAAATGATAAAGAAATATGATATGAATAAATGTGCTCTAGGTGAAGTCCCAGTCACAAAGAGAGATGTCTTCAGTAGTTCTTAGTGTCCCAAAAATTAGACCAAAAAGGATCAAGTAAATCAAAGTGAATATGTTTCTGTAGTTAGAAACTTGATGTACAACATGATATGTATGAGGCCAGACGTAAGTTTCATTGTAGGGATGCTGGGAAGATTTCAGCAAAATCCAGGTGTGATTCACTGGAAGATAGTTAAGAAAGTTCTTAGATATCTGCAGAAAACAATAGACTATTCTCTAGTTTACAAGAGAATTGAGAAATTAGAAGTTGTTAGACTCTTTTATTCAGATTTTTCGGGCTGGAAAGATTTCAAGAAGTCCACATTAGAATACATCCTCACACCACTGGAGGCGCTATATCTTGGAGAAGTGCAAATCAGACTCTGATGCCTTCGTCTACTATGAAATCCGAATACATTGTTGTTTTGAGGTAACTCAACATACTATTTGGCTTAAAAAAATTTATCAGTGGGTTGAAGGTGATGGATTCGATTAGCAAGCCGATAAGATTATTTTGTGATAATGCTGCAATTGTCAGATTTGTTGAGAATCAGAATGTTACTAGCAGTAGCAGACATATCGAGATCAAGTATTATTATAACGGTCTCAGTTTTTAAACACCTAATTATCTTAATCTTTCTCATAATATTTTTAATCAACTCCAAACTTATCAAAAATTTTGGTGGTCTCCTCTGGAATTAGAAGTATGCCTTGATACAATAACAATTTCCTCTATAATAACAACTATGTACTAATACATAACTATATAAAGTTTAGCCAACATCAGCTTACTTATACATTTACAATAGTTTACTAAATCCAATTATCCATCAAATCATAAGCACTCAAAATCAAGAGTCAGACTATCATCAAGATTAATAACTGAATTCTGGTCATAAAAGATAACTATACATAACCCTTCACTTATATATGACACACCCCATTACTTATGCTACTTCATAACTACTGAGTTTATAACAATACACACATATGACCATATAAATAAAAGAGTAATAAGCAACATCAATAGTATTTAAGATTTGTCAGGGGCGTATGTTCTTCCTGTGTCACGGCCGAGAAGTTCCTTGGGTGGGCCTTTGCCTTGACCTAAAAACATTCAAAGAGGGGGGATGAGCTTACAGTGAGTGGAGTTAAACTAAATTTTAAGTGAAGTATAGTATTAACAATGTGTAGTATACGTGGTACCAAAAAAATATGAGATTACTTGTTTAAATTGTAAGTAAACACAGATGTCTCGACTAGATTATATATTTACTTCTAACTATTATTTAATTAATACTAATATATATACAAGCAACCAGTGTTGGTGCTTATTCAATTTAAGAAATTCGTATTCTAATATCCACATTATCATACACGGGTAACACATCCAATACATGTACAGGGTACATACACGTATAACACACATATACATGTATCATGCATACACGTTCATTCACATGTAATGATTCTTTATCTTAATCTATAGAGTCATGCTTATAGCTTCCTAGTTACAAGTTCATGTTATAGTCAAACAACACGCGATAACATACATGTTCCAATCTATATTCAAGTTATGAGTAAAATGTTAGATTCTCCATCTTTTCCCTCCTACATGCTCCCGCCTAGCCCCTTCCTTTATAGGTTTACACATACATAAAATGTATCACATAAAAACAATTCATACATTCTATCAAGAGTTCAAAAAAAGAATTAGACATATCAATCAAAGCACCATAACATGCCTATTTTACTCACAGTTATCCAATTTTCTTATTCATATGCTACTCATTCAACATTTATCAATTCTTCCAGAATTAGTAATATAGTCGTTAACATTCATTCATAACAATTATAATATTTCGTCTGGACAATTTAATTTAATGAGCATACTCAATCTGATTTAATCATGATTAAATCACCAACCAAGCATGATATATATAATAACAACTTGTAATGACCAAATTCTTAGTAATATAAGTTTATTGCTTAACTTCTTTTGTATGCCACATTCCAAAATCAATATTAGTTAAGCTTACTCATTCATCGAGGAGTTATATTTGTGATTACTTTATAATTAACTCTAATTTATTGAAAACCTCACTCACTTCTGGTTCTATTGGTTTTCAGAACACTTATTCGTGCACTGGCACTATAGAAGTGCAGCTCTCGTCTCCACAATCGAAACGACTTAAGAATCGTCCGAATCTGACTCCAGGTGATCGAGATATCGTCTGAAGCCCATGAAATATGAAATAGGGTTAGATACATAATAACTGAGAATATTTAGGGGGTTATTGGTAATTTTTTAGGGTCTTAAAAATAATTATTTAAATCATCAGAGGTCTAAACGAAATTTTACCTTTATTTCAGGGGACCGGGTCGAGTCGGGTCCATAATGGATCCCGGTCGGGTCCATAACGGGTGGGACCCGATATGGGTTTTTAAACCCAACAACATCATTTGCTGTTGCTCCCCATGCCCAAGGGCCCCGTGGTCACTGTCGCCGCCTTGCAGTCTTCGTCGCCGTCGTACTCCCTAAAATACACCTGAGGGGTGAACAGGTGTACTCGCTAATATAGGACAAATGATGAGAAATTTTACAACTCAATTGTAACACACTATGTATAACCAAGAGTGAGCCCAAATTCTCCGTGAAGAGTTCTGAAACTACTCCTCGAGATTCTTCTAAATTAAGAGTTGAGGTGCTATATGAAGCTCTCTTAGTTCAATACAAGTGTAGGCACACACAAACTATATCTAGCATATGAATATGTGCAATATAAAGCGATGTTAGATATAAGAGAGACAGAGGTAAGAGATAGTGGATCAAAAGCAAACAATAAGATATGTTTCGAGGTTCGAGCCACTGTTCTACGTCCCCGCCTTCACACAGAAGGATTTTCACTATGTCCACACAGGACCTTTCACAAAGAGACCTCCACTGAGGAATTACAACTCTATACTTGGAGTACACTACTCCTCTCTCAAACACAATCACCTATACACAAGAGGGATAGGCACAATGTCAAAACAAAGAAAAGATTATAATCTTGGTGATCCAATGATCACAAACAACACTTGGTGATCACAATAGACTACAAATAATATTTCTTAAAAAAACAAGATCCTATAAATAGGATTAGAGATGCTAGCTCAAGTGTGAGAAAATAAAGTGTTGGGAAAAGAGAATAACAAAGAAAATACTTGAGAAAAATACTAAATAGATTTGTGAAGAAAGATCAAAATCAATTTCCCAAAGACTCTTTTTTTGTATTTTTTCAACACTTTTAAAATAATAAAAGAAAAACTTTATGCTCAAAATCTTCTTTGAAACTTGCTGCAAATCCACTGAAAAAGATAGAAAGAATAGCCCTCAAAAACCTTGGTGAAAACAGCTCAAGAGAATCTCTATTTATAGGCTCTCAGAAATATAGCCGTTGGGGTCCAGAAAAGGTCATTTTCGACCTGTAGGTCGACCGACCAACAGTCATATTTCTAATCGTTGAGCTACCGGTCGACCGCCTCAGGCAAACTCGCCTACCAGTCGACCACCCGGTCGACCGAGCCTGAAGGCACTCAGCCTTGTCAGTCGACCGCCTGGTCGACCGGCACTACCTGAAAGCTGGGTAGTTACTGTCAGTCGACCGCCTGATCGACCGGCCTTATAGGCAAGGCCTTGTGCACGTCCTTGTGCACGTCGATCGACCGGCCGGTCGACCGCCAGCAGGCTCAGGCTAGGGTTTAGGGTTTGAAACTTGGTCTTTTTAACACCTATAAAATCTCATAAAATCTCATAAATTTCACAAAAATAAGTTCTTATAAATATTTGAAGAACAAATATGTGTGACCAAAAATCAACACATATTACAAATTATTTGAACTATTTTTTTTGATAAAGAAATTAAGCTTTAAAACAAAATCGGTATTTTTCAAAAACCAAACTTTGAAATAAAAAAATGATTTCTCTCAAACTTGTATAAATACAAAAACAGGATACTTAAACTCTTTTGAAGTATAGAGTGTATGGATAGAATCCAATACAGATATAAAAGATATATCTATGTTTTTGACAATAAATTCAAAATAAGTTTTATTAATTACAAAACTCTAAACACATGAAATAGAATCATCAAAATAAGTTTTTTCAAATATATGAAGCATAGATATATATAGATGAAATTCAATATACATTAAACCATGTAAACTTGTCTTGATTCTATCTATTCATGAAAATCATATATGTGTGTACTTGAAATCCAAACCGGTTACACCGAAAAACTAAACGTATTGAACTTGTGTGTGTGTGTGTGCATGTAAACTTGAGCATATCAACACTAGTCTATCTTACACAAGATCTAAACACAACTAAAACTAACAAACCGAAGTTTTCTTGTAGAACTCCTTCTCCAAGCTGACTCGATCCAAACACGATTCAAAGAGTTTGACTTCATCCGAGTGCTAGATGCGATCTTTGAAAATACACTTAGAGGGGGGGTGAATAGGTGTATGGCTAATCTAATGACAAATAATGCGAAATTAAAAACTAATTACAACACACTCAGTGTAACCAAAGAGTGTAGCCGAATTTCCGTTGAAGGGCTCTGAACTTACTCCTCTAGATTCCTCAAAATAAGAGTTGAGGTGCTATATGAAGCTTCTCTTGGTTCAACATAAGTGAGGCACACAAACAATACCAAGCATATAAGATATGAACAATATGATGCAATGCGAGGTACAAGAGAGAGAGTAAAGAGATAGTGGATCAAACACAAACACAAAAATATGTTTCGAGGTTCTAGCATCCAGCTCTACGTTCCCGCCTTCACATAGAAGGATTTCCACTATACTGTTGGCCCAGAGGCCTTCCTCTCTAGCTTTGATGATGATTAACTCATGTAGTTATGATTACTAATAATCTTGTGATTTTAGTTTCAGATCATGTAACAAGATATTAGTTGGTGATTGCTTCAAAAAGAGGAGTTTGGAAGCCTTCACTTGGTGATTCCCGAGCCCGAGCGTCAAGATCATTCATAGCCATGCTCGTTGGATCACGGAGTTTGGACCGAGTCGACTTGAAGATGAGGATCGTCAAGAAGACTTAAGTATCCATAGTTTAGTGTGTTTAGATCCATGTGTAAAGATAAGAATAGTTGATATGCTCAAGTGCACAACATATACAAGTTTTATGTTTGGATATTGGTTTTTCGGTTTTGAGTTTAACCGATATTTATTTTCATGAATAGATTGTTCAAAATAAGTTTAAATGGTTTATATGTATAATAGATGTATTCTAGTTATACATGCATGCTTAAACTTCCTATACAAACTTATTTTGACTATCTTATTCATGTATAGAAAAATACAAGTTTGATAAAATACATGTTTTAGTTTTTGATAAATATGTTTAAACACAAAAATAGTTTCATATGCTTGATATTTGAGCTAAACTTTTTATCACATGTTTATATATCAATGCAAAATGATAAAACTATTTTTGGGTATTTTTATAAGACTTAAAAGGATTTTTAGAAATATTTTTTAACAAGTGTTTCTGTCCCAGATTTGTGGCTGACAGGCCAGGTCGGCCGACCGCACGGGTCGACCGCACCAAAGGCCGGTCGACCCTTGCGGTTGACCGACGTGCACAGGCTTGTGCACGTTTGGCAGTCACAGGGACGGTCGGCCGGGCGGCCGACCGGACCAGAGAGCTTTGCTCTCTGTATCTGGGCGGTCGGCCGTGCGGTCGACCGGGTTGCCCCAACGGTCACATTTCTGACCGTTGGCGGTCGGCCGGCCGGCCGACCGGTAGCCTGTCAGGCTGCCAGATCAGCCTAACGGCTAGTTTTGTTTTGGGGCTATAAATATCCCATCTCTTCATGGTTTTAAAAAAAAATTTCAAGAGCAAAAATTTCTACTTTTCTGAAGTGTTTTTACAAGTTTTTAAAAGAGTTTAAGTGCCAAAAAGATCCATCTTTATTTTGTTTTAGGTTTTTTGGAAAAATCAAAGAAAAGAGTATTTTGGGAGATTTGTCTTGGTTTTCATTTTCTATCTTTTACAAGAGTTTTCCCAAGTATTTTTCTTTGAGATTTTATTTTCCAAACACCTAGTTTTTCCACACTTGAGCTATCATCTATCCTATTCTATAGGATCTTTTGTTTAGTGAAAAAGAGAGATTGTTTGAGGTTGTTGAGCCTCCAAGTTGTACACCCTTGCTTTTGTTGTATCCCTCTTTGGTAGAGGTTGATCGGGTGATTGGTTTGCTCCCTCTTTGGTAGAGGTGGAGATTGGTGTTTACTCCCTCTTGGTGAGGTGGAGTTGGTTGTTGATTTGTATCCCTCAAGTGTGAGGTGGATTGTTAGTTGTTGTTTGGCTACGGGCCTACCCCTCGGTTGTGAGGCGGTGTTTGAGAGAGGAGTTCGGTACTCCTTGTGTTGTAACAAATCCTCTTCGGTAGAGGTTCCCTCGGTGGGAGTATAGTGGATTAGAAATCCTTCTCGGTGAAGGCGGGGACGTAGAGCTAGGGGCTCGAACCTCGGAACATATCATTGTGTTTGCGTTTGATCCACTTATCTCTCTAACTCTCTCTCTTTATATTGTGCATAGCATCATTCATTTCATATCATATATTGCTTGTGTTGTGCCTTGCATTATTCATATTGCCTATTCATATTATATGCTTGGTTGTTTGTGTGTGCCTCACTTGTACTTAACCACAAGAGCTTCATATAGCACCTCAACCCATATTTAGGGGAATCAAGAGGAGTTAGTCCAGAGCCCTTCACGGGGAATTCGGCTACACTTGTGTGTTGTACTAAGTGTGTTGCAAATATTTATTTTAACTTCCGCATTTAGCGCATTTAGTTTATAGATTAGCATTATCACCTATTCACCCCCCTCTAGGTGATTTACATATACGTCCACACAGGGAACCTTCACTGAGGATTTGGGTAATACAACTTGGAGTACACAACTCCTCTCTCAAACAACAACAACCTCTACCAAGAGGCAAGGCACTAAGTCACACAAGATCAACCTCTCAATAGAGGGATAGGCACAAAGCCAACACAATTACCTCTCAGTAGAGGGATAGGCACAAAACCAAACAACAATCACCTCTATACTTAGAGGGATAAGACACTAAGCCAGAACTCCAACCTCAATCACCTCTACACTTAGAGGGATAACAACCAACTCAAACTCCAACACAATCACCTCTACACAAGAGGGATACTCACAAACTTAAAGCAAAGAGATTACAACACTTAATGGTCTCAACAAACTACAAACCAATTTTCCCACAAAAACAAAGATCCTATAGCTATGATAGATATGATAACTCAAGTGTGAGAATAATAAAGAGTTTGAAAATCAAAATCACAAAGAAAAACTCTTGAGAAAAACTCTAGATAGAAATATAAATGAAGATCAAAATCAATTACCAAAGACTCTCTTTTTTCTTTGATTTTTTCAACCCTTTAAAACAAATAAAGATAAAATCTTTTAGCCCAAAAACTCTTTTAAAAACTTGTTGTTAAACACTTGTAAAGGTGAGAAAATTGCTCTCTAAAAACTTGTTAAAAACAACTCAAGAGGGGGACTATTTATAACCCCTCAAAAATCTGCCCGTTGGCAGCCTGAAAAGGGCAGAAATGCCCCTCCGGTCGACCGCCCGGCCACAGCCAACGTCGACCGCCCGATCGACCGGCCCCCACCCGAGAGTGGGGTGCTTTCAGTTAGTTGACCGCGTGGTCGACCGGCCGAGTTGGCTGGCCATGTGCACGTCCTCGTGCACATCGGTCGACCGCTCTAGTCGACCGCCAGTGAAGTCTGGCTGGGTTTTTGGGTATTGAAAACTTGTCTTTTTAATTTCATTTAAATCCCATAAAATCACATAAATTTCACAAAAATAAGTTCTTATAAGATATTTAAAATACAAATATGTGTGACTAAAATTCAACACATATTATAAACAATTTGAACTATTTTTGTGATATGAAAATTAGGCTTAAACATAAATTCTGTATTTTCAAAACTTGGATTTTTGAAATGAAAAATCATTTTCTTCAAAACTTGTACAAATACAAAAACATGATATTGAAACAAATTTGAAGCATATTGTATATGGATAGAATCCAATATACATATAAGATATATATCTATATTTTTGACATGAAAACAAAAACCGTTTAAACCGAAACCAAAACTAATAAACTTGTGTGTGTATGTAAACTTGAGCATATCAATACTATCTACCTTTACACGAGATTTAAATAATCTTAAACTAAACAAACTGAGGTGTTCTTGTAGAATTCCTTCTCCAGGTCGACTCGATCCAAACATGATCCAATGAGTTTGACTCCAATTGAGTGCTAGATGTGATCTTAACGCGCTAGCCCTTGAATCATCACATGATAGCTTCAAAATACCTCTGTTGAAACTAAACATCTACTAATCTTGGTCAATCACTGAACTATTTAAACACAAGATTATTAGTAAACTATAACTACATGAGTTAATCATCATCAAAACTAGAGTGATGGGCCTCTGGGCTAACAATCTCCCCCTTTTTGATGATGACAAAACTAATGGAGTTATATATGAAAATCACCTAGGGGGTGAATAGGTGATGGCTATACTTAATGGCAAATAATGCGGAATTAAAAAAATTAGCAATAAGTAATAACAATTAGATTGATCTTGCAAAAGAGTAAGCAATATAAGTGCAAGTAAAGAGAGAGTGGAGTTTAGAGAGATAGTAGACAATCGCAAACATAAGGATATGTTTCGAGGTTTGAGCCATTGCTCTACGTTCCCGCCTTCAACACGATGAAGGATTTTCACTATGATCAATCCCATCGGATCGTCAATCGGTTACAAGTTCCCACTAGAACTCTTCGACACACTTGTCTTCTCTCACAGTGTCGCAACACCAACTTGGAGCTCACTAGCTCGCTCGAGGTCGCAACCTCTATAACTTCTCAATCGAAGAAAACGGTGATCAACACTTGACCACAAAGATAGCTCACAAGCACAACCCTACAACCAAGATGATGAAGTGAGACACTTGTGATTGTTTAGTGCAAATAGCAAGTAGAGAAGTAGAGAAAAGGCTCAAGCTAAAACACCAAATTTTGAAAATAGCTGGCTCAAGAGAAAATCTTTTTGCAAAGAGGCTAAACTATGAAAAACTTTAATGTAAGGCTTAGAAATCTTGTTATGAAGTTGTTTCATAGTCCCACTATTTATAGGGATAAAAATGAGGGTAGAAAACTCAATAGATCCATTGGGACAAGACCCAACAAAAGACAAAATTGAATCTAGCCGTTAGGAGCCAACTCAGCAGAATTTTCTGCTGTCGGTCGACCGGGCGGTCGACCGCCAACGGTCAAATTTCTGACCGTTGGGAAAAGCGGTCGACCGGATGGTCGATCGTGGTTCCCAAACAGAGGTGAAACTCTCTGTTGGTCGACCGGGTCGATCGACTGGAACAAACAGAGAGCACTGCTATTTAAAACAGTCGACTGGCCTAGAGTTCTAGGGATTTGAAGAGCTAGAGTGTGATCATAGATCAACATCAAATAGATTAGAACTATATTTTGATAAAAATTCTTTTCTAAAACAAAAATTAGTTTTCCAAAACTTGTTTTTCCGAAACCTAATTTTTTGAAACTTTGTTTTTCTGAAACTCGGTAAGAAATCGAGTAATAAATTTTGTTTGAAAAACACAAAGGAATATGAAGTGTGTGTGTGCGTGTATGCGTGTGTGATAATCCCAAAAGCTATTAACTTCTTTCATGTGGTTTTAATAAACGACTATAAATCCTAACTAAAATGGAAAAGGAAAAAATACAAATCTTGAAATAGTCTTCTCGATATTGATTGATTCTTGAGCTCTTCTAGTGTGTTAGGCTCTGGGATTTAAATTTTCTTGGCTTCCAAATGTGTGAGTCTTGTGATGGAGCCGAAATGCAATATGTGTTTTTACCTGAAACTTAATTCAACAATTTTGTTAATACTTAACTACATATGATTTGTTATCATCAAAACTAAGGTTAATGGCCTTTGACCAACAATCTCCCCCTTTTTGATGATGACAAAATATATGGAGTTATTACAAATATTTTGGGAAGTGACTTCAAGTGAAGCTCCCCCTTAACACATGCATATATAAGAATAAGACATAAAAGAGTTAAATGCATAATAAAAGCATATATAAAGGATATATCAGTTAGACTTATATGCCAACCATCTATGCATAATAAGGATACAGAGATATGAGAGTGTATGCACAAATAGTTACTGTTGGCCCAAAGGCCTTCCACCCTAGTTTTGATGATGATTAACTCATGTAGTTATGTTTACTAATTATCTTGTGATTTTAGTTACAGATCATTGATCAAGATATTAGTTGGTGATTGCTTCAAAAAGATGAGTTTGGAAGCCTTCACTTGGTGATTCCCGTGCCCGAGCATCAAGATCATACCTTTGCACTCGGTGGATCACGTTTGGGATCGAGTCGACTTGAAGATGAAGATCGTCAAGAAGACTTAGGTATCCTAGTTTAGATAGTGTGTTTAGATCCATTTGTAAAGCTTAGTATAGTTGATATGCTCAAGTGCACAACACACACAAGTTTTATGTTTGGATATTGGTTTTTCGGTTTTTAGTTTAACCGATGTGTTTTCATGAATAGATTGATCAAAACAAGTTTACATGGTTTATATATATAGTCGATGTATTCTAGTTATACATACATGCTTACACTTCCTATACAAACTTATTTTGACTATCTTATTCATGTATTGAAAAATCAAGTTTGATAAAAATACAAGTTTTGGTTTTTGGTAAAAATGATAAGACACAAAAATAGTTCATATTGATTAATATTTGAGCTAAACTTTTTATCACATGTTTATATATCAATGCAAAATGATAAAACTATTTTTGGGTATTTTTACAAGTCTTAAAAAGATTTTTCAAAAATATTTTAATATGTGTTTCTGACCCAGGTCTGTGACTGACAGGCCAGGTCGGTCGACCGCATGGGTCGACCGCACCAAGGGCCGGTCGACCCGTGAGGTCGACCGACGTGCACAGAGCCGTGCACGTCTGGCAGACACAAGGGCGGTCGACCCGGACGGTCGACCGTAACTGAGAGCTCTGCTCTCTGTATATTTGGGTCGACCGGGCGGTCGACCGGATTTGCCCAACGGTCACATTTTTGACCGTTGGCGGTCGACCGGGCGGCTGACCGCCAAGCCTGTCAGGCTGCCACATCAGCCTAACGGCTAGTTTTGTTTTGAGGCTATAAATACCCCAACTCTTGGGCTGTTTTTTGAAGGTTTTTCAAGAGCAAAAATTCCCTATTCTCTGGTTTTAAAAATAAGTTTTCAAAGTGTTTTAGAGTCTCAAAGATTTCATCTTTATTGTTTTTTCAAGGGTTTTGGAAAATAAAAGAAAACTAGGTTTTTGGGATATTGTTTTGGATTTTCAATTCTATCATCTACAAGAGATTTTCCAAGTAGTTTTTCTTTGTTATTTGCTTCCCAAAACACCTTGATATCCACTTGAGCTATGTCTTCTATCCTAATCTATTTAGGATCTTTGTTTGTGGAAAGAGAGATTGTTTGTGGTTGAAAGAAACCACTTGTTATAAACACCCTTGTTCTTTTTGTATCCCTCTTTGGTAGAAGTTGATCGGGTGATTGGTTTGCTCCCTCTTTGGTAGAGGTTGAGGCTTGGTGTTTGCTCTCTCTAGTGAGAGGTGGAGTTTGGTTTGTAAACCCTCTTCTGTAGAGGTGTTGGTTGTTGTATTGGCTACGGGCCTACCCCCTCGGTTGTGAGGCGGTGTTTGAGAGAGGAGTTCGGTACTCCCTTGTTGTAAAAATCCTTCTCAGTGAAGGTTCCCTCGGTGGGAGTCCTCGGTGGACGTTATAGTGGATTGGAAATCCTACACGGTGGTGTAGGCGGGGATGTAGAGCAAGGTGCTCGAATCTCGAAACATATCTTGTTGTTAGCGTTTGATCCACTTGTCTCTCTAACTCTCTCTTGTTTATTTGTGCATAGCATCATTCATATCATATCATCATACTTGCTTGTGTTGCCTTGCATTATTTCATATTGCTATTCATCCTTATATGCTTGGCTTGATTGTGTGTGTGCCTCACTTATACTTAACCACAAGAGCTTCACATAGCACCTCAACCCATTAAAGGGGAATCAAGAGGAGTTAGTCCAGAGCCCTTCACGGGGAATTCGGCTACACTTGTGTGTTGTATTAAGTGTGTTGCAAAATTTGCATTAGCTTCCGCATTTAGCGCATTTAGTTACTAGATTAGCAAGTACACCTATTCACCCCCCTCTAGGTGTGCTTTTCAGTTACCTCCATCCATCCAAAAATACCTCCAGCCTTTAAATAAGTGGCAGATGGTTGTATCAAAAGGTAATAAGAAATAATACACAATCAAACACATATACCACATAGAGACAATAAGGATAGCTGCCATATCAGAAAAAATATGTCTATACATGCTTAGAGGTTCATGCCAACCTCAAAAACCAAATACAAACAATCACACAAAGCATATGTCCATAAAACAAACTACATATCCAAATACAAAAAATAAATACTCCAAACATAAAAACTAACACCCTCAAATAACTCCATCAAAATATCTGTAGCACCCCATTCTCGGGACACGTACCCAGATACGTGTCCTGATTTTTTTTGACCGTATTAATGCAATTTTCTTCCAATATTTGTTTTAAGTTGTGATTTCTCATGTTTTTTGTATCGGATCTAGATTCTCAGACCTAGAGTCAGCCCTGACCCGGACCGTGAACCCGATACTTGCCTGCAGCCCGATTTGACCTTTTTAAAAGTCCAATTTGATCAATTTTAGTTTTAGATACTATTTTCTAATATTTTAGATTTTTCATAATTTTCTAAAATTTTACAGAATTTTTCTGCAAAATCTCCAAAACAAGTGTTGGTCGGCATCGCTGACCGATTCTTAAATTTTTTTTTAGTTTTCAAATGGGATTGAATTTTCAAAAATGGCTTTCACGTTACTTCTTATAATTTCATTTTCTATTTAAAAATATTTTTTAAGATTTTTCTAAATTTATCAAATTTCACCGATTCTAGTGTCGGCCGGTATCGCCGGAAGATTTTAGGATTTTTAATTTAAAAACTACATTGAATTTCTCGAATCCAATTTCACCGAGCATCTTAAAATAATATTTTCTATTTTTGAGAATTTTTCAGAATATTTCTGAAACAATCAAATTTTCGCCCTATTTAAATAATAATATATTTACCGACAATTTCTTTTCTTACTTTTTCTTTATCTACTCCCCTACTTTATACTCTCAGTTATTTTATTAAATTAATTATTTAATAATAGAATTTTTTTTACTATTTTCTTTTCTTTTTCCTTTTTTTTCCTTTTCCCTTATTTTTTTTCCTTTTCTTTCTTTTCTTTTTCCCCTTTGACTTTCCCCCTCCTCTGCAACCACCGCCTGCCATGGCCACCCGCCGCCTGCAGCAGCAGCCAAGGCCTGATGGGCTGCTGCTGTTGCAGCCCCTCTTCCCCCATTCATCATTTCCTTTCACTTCTCCTCCCCCATTAAATTCAACACTTCTCTTTCCTTTTCAATTCCATTTCCATTTCAATTCCAAACTCCAACTCCTTCAACCAACCCAACCCCTCTTCATCACCGCCGCCTCCACCACCGTAGCCACCACGGCCGCCGCCCCCCATAGCCACCGGCCACTCCCCCACACCTCCTTCAACCTCTACCAACCATTCTCCACCCCTAATTTCCTCAAAACCCACCACCACCACCTCCCTTCCTCTAAAATTCACCACCATCTCCATGAAATCCACCACTTCCACCAGCCAATCATCACCTCCTTCTCCTTCTCTAACTCCCCCTCACCTCTAACAACCACCACAACCACCATAACCACCACCACCATCAACCACCACCACCACCTCCACCAACACCAAACAACAACAACCAAACCAACTCCACCTCCCTCCTCCCCTCCTCTTGAGCAGCGCGCGCGCCCCCGGCGGCGCCGCCGCCGCCGCCAGGCCGCCGACAGTGGGACGACCGCCGGCAGCCCCACCCTCTCCTTCTCTTTTTTTCTATTTCTTTCTTTCTTCTTCTTTCTTCATTTCTTTCTTTCTTTTCTTTTCTCTTTCTTTTCCCTAAATAAACCCACATATACCCATTCCCTAAAATACCCATCCCCTCACTCCTAAATTACTTCCCCATATTTACAATCAATACCCCTCCCTTTTTAATTCCTAATTCCTTTCTAAAAATACACTATTTTCTTTCTCTCCCCTTCCTGCGACTCTCTCTCCTCTCTCATTCCCTCTCATATATATATATATATGAGTATATATTAATATATATATATATATATATATATATATATATATATATATATATATATATATATATATATATATATATGGGTTAGTAGCTTGATTGAATGTGTTCGCGGATTTTCTCAGATTTTTTTGGTATTTCGTTCCGGTGCTTGGCGAGTACATTTCTTGCTTTATTATCATCATTTCATGTTTAATAATTATTATCTTACTTTTAATATATGTGTCTCTTTATGCAAGTTGGTATATGTTATATAAGTGATTTCTAAAATTATCACGTTTTATAAATAGCTGCCGACCTTTATTATACTTTGTCGAACCGGTATTATACCAGGTATGCCTAGATCTGCTCTCGCTTTACTCGACTTCACATAGCTAATTAAAAGATAAATTCATTATTATAAAAATGGTAGTGAAGAGTTTGAACTATTTATACCGTTCTTCTGTACCATGTGATGTGACCGGTTGATACCTGATATTTGTTGTTGTGACTCTCACGACATATTAGTTACCTAACCCTAACATGTATACACCTGATACTTGCCATGCTTAACATTTGATATCTGATACTGGTACTTACCATGCTATACTTATTACATGATATCTGACACCGGTACTTGTCATGCTATACTTAACACTTGATACCCGACACCGGTACTTGCCATGCTATACTTGACACTTGATATCAGACACCGGTACTTGCCATGCTATATTTGACACATGATATATAACACCGGTACTTGATATGTTATACTTGACACCTGATACCTGAAACCGGTACTTGCCATGCTATATTTGACCCATGATACCTGACATTGGTACTTTCCATGCTATATTTGACACATGATATCAGACACCGGTACTTGCCATGCTATACTTAACACTTGATATCAGACACCAGTACTTGCCATGCTATACTTGACACATATAATACCGGTATTTGACATGTTATACTTGACACTTGATACCTGAAATCGGTACTTGCCATGCTATATTTGACCCATGATACCCGACACCGGTACTTGCCATGCTATATTTGACACATGATACCTGAACCGGTACTTGCCATGCTATACTTGACACTAGATATCAGACACCGGTACTTGCATTGCTATACTTGACACTTGATATCAGACGCCGGTACTTGCCATGTTATACTTGACACATAATATATAACACCGGTACTTGACATGTTATACTTGACACCTGATACCTGACACCTGTATTACCTGGCATATTCATGATTATTATGTGACCAGACATTTGGTACTCCTGTACTCCTGTAACTCCTATACTCCTGAACTCCTGTATCCCCTGTACTCATGTCTTCTGTATTGTTACTCTTGTTAATAGCACAGTTGACCGGCGTCCGACAGAGTATGCCTGGTGTCAGGATGACGAGCATGTATCCCACAATCGTGCTAGCGTCCGATGGATCCTGAATGGAACTAAGTGCCACACGGAACAAAGTGCCACACCATACACATGGTGGGGGCCACCTCTTGAATCCGTGGGGGCCACCTCTAGAATCCATTCCCCACACAGAGCAAAGTGACACACCACACACGTGGTGGAGGCCACCTCTTGAATCTGTGGGGGCCACCTCTTAAATCTGTGGGGCTACCTCCTATATCAACCCTCAGAGCAAAGTGCCACATGGAGCAAAGTGTCACACCACACACGTGGTGGGAGCCACCTCTTGAATCTGTAGGGCTACTTCCTCCCTCCTGCCTGTGCCGCCTGGTGTTAGCGTGATAAGCATTCTCAGTGCCTATTAACACACACATACCTATACAATGATAACTCCTGGAGTACGTGTTATTTGGTCTCTCCCCTATTCGAATAATGATACTTGCATATCGGAGTTCGAATGAGTTCTACTGGAAGTGCGGGCTCCAGCATGAACTGTCGGTGTTGTGGGACGATGGTGGGAAAGGGACAAGAATAACATGGGAATGTAACACCCAAACAGTAATAATATTAGGTACGTGGGATATTCGGTCTATCCTTTGTTCGGGTCCTGATACTCACATATCAGACTCGGGTAAGTTCTAAAGAGTGCGAACTCTAGTATGAACTATCGGTGATGTGAGGCGCTGGTAGAGAGGCAATTGAAATATCAAACAGAACTAATTATTATTATTGAAGAACTTAAAATGCAACACCTTTATATTCTTCAGTTATAGTGTTATGTCCTGAGTTGACACCTTTCTTTATGACATATAATGATTACTCTAGACACACTATAGTTCTGTTACTCTTAGTGCAACTCAAGATGTATAAGCTCAGACGATGGCGACATGAGATATATGGTATATAGATGAGGGTTTTCTTCTTTGGATTATCCCCTTGACGTATCTGTCTCGTGAATCCATAATCTGAACTTGTACAACTAGTTTTGTCCATACTTGTATTTATCGCATGTTTAACTTATTTACCACATGTAACTATGCTCTTCATACTGCCTTCTATGCATGTTTTCAGTTTCAGATTCATCGATATACATGATTTACTGTCGTTCCTTTAATTTTTCTTATATTATTTGTTATTACTTGTACATGTATACTTGGACCACATCACTTGATCATGTACACGTGTACCTGTTATGCACGCCATTTGACTTTATTATATATATTCGCAGGGTTGCGTCTGATAACCCTAGATTATCATCTCTAGATCCTAGAGATCTGACCTTGGTGGCCTTACTGGAGCAGATCAGAGTGCGCAGTGGATCCTTCCGTGACGATCGGAGTGCAGCAGAAGCTTGGATTATTGTCGCAGCTCTTCCTCTCAGTTCCTCTCCTGTTTGGTTCTCGAGACCCTTCTTCCTACTCGTGAGCACCTCTCAGCTTTTTGTATACTTCTTCATATGATGTACTTTTGTATTTTTTGGTGATGTAATATTCCTGTAATATTGTATCACTATCTGTGATAACTATATACTTGTACTTTCTGTTGGAATGTATATGACCACTGCGCTTTCACGCCCCGATTCTTGCCTGTACTGATGCTTAGCGTATATACATGAGGGTATTTCCGACCTGCGTATATACGTCGCAGTGACGTCCCGTATCCAGTAAGAATTGCCAATTTTGAGTTGGGCGCTTTAATATTTTAATCATGGATGGTCAACAAGGCTCATCGTATATCGTGAATAATCACATTCCAATTGAAATGAAATCTCTAGCAGGAATCAATGAAAATCTTTAAGAAGAATCAATGAGCCGACATCAATTTAATATCTCACCATCTCAGTTTTATTATTTGTGTATATATTTCGCATACCCGACACTAGAGAATGGCCCAAGCCCAAGCTATGGGGCATGATAAAGTGCCATGGGCCAAGTCCATGACTTCAGCTTTGAGTACTGGGGGCCTCTGACTACAGAGGCATCCCCTGTTTTCACTGGCACCTGCTGGTCCCATTCGAGTCACAAGATCACAATTTTCTGGCAAGCTTTCTGCTCCACAAGAGAACAATCCATTTCACGCCTCAAGGATTCAGCAGGCAAATGTGAATGTGAGGGGTACTCGATAACAGCAGACGTCCCTCTCCAAGAACAGCAGCAGCCAGGTAAATCATCCAATTCTCATGGCTCTCACAGCTGGGGCAGCTCTTCCCAAGCTTCTTCACGACCCTCGCAGAATCTCTCGTCCCAAGCCGATCAAGAGAAGAAATGTGTTCTTCGCAAGAGCATCATCACCATCATCTTCATCATCTTCTTCTTCGGTGGCATCGGAGCAGTTGGAAGGGCAGCTGGAGAGGCCGCAGTGGGCAGGGGAGACCCCCCTCTCTCGCCTGGTTGGGGCTCTCATCTCCTTCAAGCCTCTCTACTCCCTCATGAAGCTCGGAGCTCGGCAAGTCCTTATCAGGTGCGTTTCAATGTCCCAAGAGCACAAGTTTGTGCAGCGAACTAATTGATTTGCTTCGCTGCTATCTATGTGATGTGATTTTTTTTTTTCCTTCATGGGGAGAAGTACGGCTGAGAAATCGAAAATTCCATGGAGGGAGATGACGAGAGAGATTCTTGAATCAAATGTGTACGAGGAGTTTGAAAGAATCCGAGACCCTTCACTCGTGTATCCTGATTGTGAGTTGCATTCATCCCCCTTCTTCTCCTTCTTTTTCTTCATATTAATCCATCTCTACACTTTTCTCATGGAGTGTTGGTCCAATATAAATGTAATGACCTCAACAAAAAGGTTTTTGAGTTGTAATTCCAAAATTCACAAGTCATGCCTTTGAATGTATATCCCATAATTCTCCAAAAAAAAAAAAAAAAAATCTAGTAAAAGTGAAATATTGGGAGTAATTGGTCGACTTGGAGACTAATAATGGTCCGGATGAGTTACGAGAGGTCTCAAGTAGCTTTACCAAACTAGAGAACAAGACGTGAAACATTACATTATATTAGGAGAGTCTGCGGGTGTTTAAAAGTAATATGCAATATAATATCACAACAAATTTCAGAAAACAAGTCCCCCCATGTGGCCGCACGGCAAGCCCGTTGGGTTTGCTCCCTAGTGGGCGCCGGTTTGAAACCCAGGAGGTTCGACATATTTGCCCTGCGTGGTGAGGATTGCAAGACCCGCGGAATTAGTTTGGAAGGAGTAGCACTCTCGGAGACACCAACACTACCTGAAATGGTGGTGCCAAGACTCTAAGGAGAGCCCTCTAGGACACCCGGATGGATTTCCAAAAAAAAAAAAATATTGAGAATCTTGTAATTAGGCAAAAATCAACTGTATGTTTTTCCATTAGCCAAAATTAGGTAGGTTTGTTTGCAAAATATGAGAAATTTTTTGAATCTTTGATATAATTCTTCCAGTGATTTGAAAAGCCTTAATACCTTCTTAGAGCGATCAGAAGAATCTTTAATTGGGAAAATATCTTTTAGGGATTCTTTCTATTCAAACATATTCTTCCTTTACCATTGAAGAATACTGCACTTGTAAATGCTTCAGGTGCCGTCTGTTTGCTCCGAAGTCACTTCTACAAAATTAGAAGTATGTCGAAGGTCTTCGGGTACTTCAGTGAACACTATCAGTCTTTATTTGTTATACATGGAATTCTTTTAAAGAAAGAAATAACCAAATGCTAGATAATATGAATTTCACTGAAAATTAGTTTAACTAAAAAATATAAATGCTAAATGAGTTGAAAAAACTGAGAATTGTGTATGTGATTGATTGGGCAATGCCCGAATATATAGTCATTACAATTACATAATAAGAAAACTACTACTCCTAAAATAATTAATATTACATAATACTAATTCTAAAATTATTCTTTAACACCTCCCTCGAAAGCTTACGATGGTAAAAAAAATTGTGTTTGAATAAAAAAGAAAGAAAATAAAGAAATTTGAAAAAA
The DNA here is from genome assembly GCA_038442645.1 of Agave tequilana. Taxonomy (NCBI): domain Eukaryota; kingdom Viridiplantae; phylum Streptophyta; class Magnoliopsida; order Asparagales; family Asparagaceae; genus Agave; species Agave tequilana. The sequence goes on from JAVJIF010032604.1 coordinate 95,117, forward strand.
AAAAAGCTGAAAAAAATTTGAAACTCGATGTCGATTTCATATGACGCTCTTCAAAGACTGATGAATAGAACTTGTAAAATCTTGAATACCCACTCGCAACTCATGATGAACGAAACATCAAGAGTTTGGAAGAGTGTGGACGACGAGAAGGTGATGTAGAATGGTAGAGAATATCTTCTAAAAGAGAAGAAATGAATCGACTACATAGCATTTTCTGAAGCTTGACCCTAAGTCTCTTTCGTCGAGCAAGACTAACTTGAGCTTATCATAAATCTCTTTTGAATAATCAAGACAAATTCCAAAAACTCATAGTGTTCTTTCGTTTGAAGCAAGATGTATATTAAACTTGTAAATCTTTATAGATTAGTTAGGATAGACTGCAAAAGAAGAAAAAGAACCATGGTCTTTCTTTCACTTAAGGCGGACATTGATATAGAGTGAAATATGTCGATGCAAAAAAAAACAATAGTTAAAGAAAAAGAGAGAGAAAAGTTTTGAGAGATTCCTGAACTTATTAGAAGGAGAGTTTTACGAAAATTCACAAACTCAGTAGAAGAAAAGAAAACCGGTTGAACAAAAGAAGACGATCACTAAATCTGTAATGTTGGTGATCGTGCGTAGCCTTAAAGTTGAAGTCGAAGACATTCTCGTGGCGACAAGGAAGCAGAGAAAATTGACGAGGGAGAAAATTTTGATAAACGCAAAGCGAAAAAGAAGCCCAGCGCTAGGCACATGCTACATGAGCGCAGCCCAATACAGGCTCGAAGACTTCATGAGAAGAACGATCAATAAAGAAAATTTTTGAGAGGCTCTGATATCATGTTAGTTTTGATCTTAAAATTATACCATACAAAGATCACATGCATATAATAATAGTCTCTTTGTCAAGATCAAAAGTGATGAGAGTTTAGACATACCTGATTCCATCATGAAAGGGACGCCAAAAATTGCACGAACTTGTGGAAGTCGGAGTTGAGCGAGGGAATTCTTCTCTCCAGCTAGTAAGTTCTCTTCTTAATCCATAGAGGAGATGAGAGGCCTCTAAGAGAGAGATTAGGTTATAATAGTAAAGAGGAAATTCAATCCATGATATTTATAAGCTTAAGACAATTCTAATTCAACTCATCATAGACCTAGGTCTTTGATTAATATCAAGCATTCCACACGTGTAGATGAGATCCACATTACAAATTTATTTACACCAACGGCTAAGCGTAATTAAAACGGTCTAAAATCAAACCATTAGACTTGATCAATTCAACATTGATTTATAGTGATAGGTGTATAATATCCAATTAGACTTGTGTAGGCCCAAATCAATTTAGACTCTAATTCAATTAAGTCTAACAGTTAAATTAGTTGAAGAACTAAGAATTGTATATATTATTGATTCGGGCAATGCCCGAACATATAACCATTACAATGGCATAATAACAAATCACTACTCTTAATATAATTAGTATTACATAATCTTAATTATAATACTATTATTTAACAATAAAAAATTCTTAATTTCATCACTTTTTATGCATTTCAGAGTTTTTTTCTCTCAGATACACATGCCGAAGTAGTCATACACCGCCATATAAGATTTACGTAGAATTCGCTGAAGTCCATTTGGCCTCTTCCAATGTTTTCTTCCTAGCCAAACAAACATCAAACAAACCCAATGTGCAACCACTTGGGAACTTCGATCTAGGCACCAAGAATCATCTCGAAACGACCTTAACGCTTCCCAGTTTCAGAACAAAGAATTAGTGTAGTCTTCTTGAGTGAAAATGTAATCCAACAATATCTTATGATAAGGGGAAAAGAGAGAAATTTGAGTAAAAAAATCCTTCTCTCTACAACAATATCCCAATCGCCTTAATATCACGATATTTTCATCCATTGTAATTATTTAGAGATTTGATAAATTTAGAGATTTGACAGTTTTTGGTTTAAAAGTAGTCTGGAAAATTAGTTGTGGGGCGAAAGACCTTTTCTAGCTAAGGGTTTTATCTTGAAATATTTTTCATTAACCTTGTATGGGTTCTAAGAGAAAAAACAAATAATAATGTATTTAACTGCAGAAAAAACACCAATACACTATTTAAGTGCAAAGTTAATGAAATTTTAGATATTTTAGCATAATTTAATCTTTAAATAGTTAAACTTGATACTTTTTTAGTGTAAATAAAAGCTCCAATCACGCGATAACCCATTTTAAAATTTTGATTTTTTGAATCCTTACAAGTGTCATATACATTGATTATCGAATTTAGAATTTTTAAGACCCAAACCCTTATACCCAACCAATATTAATATGCTTACTTTACTTAATTCGAGGAAACTTGTCAGTCTTTTAAAAATATGATTTTATATAAAGATCACTTGAGCATATTTATTTGTAATCTACATCTATATCTATGCTATTATAAAAAGCATCAGTTATAATGTGATAAAAAGATTGTCATTCAATTTGACATTAAGTGGAAAAATCAATATTTCACTTGAAAATTTTAGCTGTAACATAATTAGTCTCTACTATTTTAGTAATTTTTATTTTCAATAAATATGGTTTTAGAAATTAATATCTTTTTCGATCTCAATAATCTCAATCTCGACAATTTTGATTTTTTTTTTTAATCTTTTTCTCATCTTGCATCCTCTCTCTCTCTCTCTCTCACACACACACACACACTGATTTTTTTTATGTTGATGCAATACTTGTTCTTGAAACCCTACCCAACAATTAATGGGCGAGTCATTATATAATAAAGAGATAAATTTAAAACGTCCAAATAATTATATACAAAATAAAAAATAATAGAAAGATCTAAATTTCTCCTTACAAGTTAAAATAATCTTGTTTTCAAAGAAAAACTCATAACTAAATAAAGAAAAGTATAGTCAATTTTTTTGTTTTTTAATTAAGTTTTGAAAAATATCTTATCAATTTTTTAAACTGATTGAAAATATTAGCATATTCTTTCCTTTTTTTGGGTAAGCACATGATAACTATTAATTGATAATTTGTTTATCACTTTTATATATAGTATTGCATGCTTAAATTCATATAACTATTAGTGAAATATTTTCTTACTGTCTTGTGGTATAGATAAATGAAATTTGTTTACAATGTGTAATAGAGTATTTATAATTAAAAAATAATTATTTGATACTAATCAACAAAGATAATTATATATCACTATTAATTTTTAATTTTATTTTAATGTGCATAGTACATGCCTGATATACTAGTATTTCTAAAAAATTAAAATAAAATAACACGTTATAGATTCTACAAATATATACTTTTTTTTGCTAGAATCTACAAATACATAGTAAAATCTCAAGTTGATCTTATTAGTTCCGGCTAGTATCTAACACGAATCCAATCGTTATCACACCGAATTTGATGATCTGCTTTGATAGGTAAACCCATATTTTCGGTATTCAACTCTTGAATGTCCATTCCGTGGTTTAAAAGAGGAAGGGAAAATTTTCAAATAAACCCATTTTTTAAAATTAATTCTAAAAATAGACACCCAAGAAATATTACAAGAATAGTCCTCTGACAGTCATGTCAGCGTCATGATAGCGTCACGCCAACTACGGCTGCCAGCGTGCCGTTACTGGTTTCGATCGAGTTGCCAACCAGGTTGTACGTTATTTTTTTCATGAATTTTAAGACGGAGGTTGGCAACTTCGGTTGAAGTGAGCTGTGTTTATGAAGCCCCACATCTTGATCGGGGTTGCCAACCCTGGTCGGACATTTGTAAAGTATTTTTGACCGGGGTTGGCAACCCCAGTCGAGATCTTTTAGCGTCACTTCTTGACGAGGTTTCCAACCCTGATTGTAAAAAACTCAATATTTTGGAGTTTGGCTTGATCGGGGTTGGCAACCCCGGCCAAGCTAGTGACTGATGAACAGACCTTACCCATTCTGATTATTACCAATACAATACAATAAATACATCTACATCGCAACCCCATTTGTCAAAACATCACAATAATACATCTATTACACAACTAAATCACAGTATTACATCCTGTATCATAAATATCTCGACGTGTATCACAAATATCACAATATCACATATATAACATATTAAAGTCCAAATATGTCCAAAATTCATATCATATCCATAAAAAACATCCATAAATCATATCCAAACACAAGCATCAAAAAGAAAATCATCTCAAACAAGATAATGCATGCGGTACACGCCCACGTCCACGCCCGCGCCCAGGGGCAACTTGAGATGGTCCTGCCTCCTCCTCCTCAGCTTCTCGACACCATTGAGAAGGTCTCGACTCGTCCTGTGCATCAAGCCACTGAGAAGGTCCAGATGTCGAACGTAATAATGTTGGGTCGACGCACCAGAAGGGCACACAAATCGGCCCTGCCCTAGCACCTCCCTTTTGAAAGCGAGATTCCTTTGGAGTATCGAGACCCTATCATGTTTGTTCAGCAAAGCCTCCTCCACCATCGCCGTCGCACGCACAAATCCATCAACTTATATCATATATTTTAACATTATAATATCAACATATATCAAATTTAAAAAACATGAGAACTGATTTAAGATATTACCAACTGTCGCTCATGTACAATAGCAGGTTGATATCCATCCGGTACAGGCACAAGCAAAATAAGCGATGAGTGATCCCCCATACCATCTCATGTAGTCCAAGGGTACTATGAGGGGAAATCTCTGGTCTGAACGTCAAAGGCTTAATCATCCCATCGGCTAATATAAGTGCTCATCTCCTGACTCCAGTCACAGTGGCACTTGGAAGCGCGCTCTATCCATACCACCTGCTCGACGAGATCAGGGATATGTTGCGCAGGCTCGAACTGACAGAGGACTCGATCGGAAAGATGCATCTCCACAATCTCGAAGCACATAAGTGGAGTCCTTGCATGCCATATATGAGAGCCTTCTGTACATAGTACATACCGGTGGTAAAACCTAGAGTGTCTCTCTAGAGTATGGCTCTCAGGCAATCCCGAATTCCTCTTGTGCATTGAGGTCGTTTCTATAGAATTGCAATTCCCTTTATGTCGTCTTGTCCCAGCCCCTCTCCACATTCCACCTGCACACAATACGATTAGAACATAACAATATAATCAAAACATAAACATTTACTTAAATTAGTAAACTGAATTTTATCTGCAACCCAGTAGCATCTGACCATCGAACTGAAATAGCGTGTTTCAGACTGGGACGACCAACAGACAAGCCCTCCATGACCATAACTAATGAAACAAGACAAGCTTATGTTAAATTAACATATATGTAATTTATATGATAGAAACATAAATGAAGTGTTTAATCGGATTACCTGCAGCAGTGTGCTATGTCCCCGAAACTAGGTAGTCTTCATCATCACCACTTTGTATAGCTCCCTGTATAGAAACGCGAGCATTGCACTGCCCTAAGACATTGCACCACGTGTATCAAAATCCTCTAAGAGGTACCAAGTTTGTTGAGTAATTCAGGAATATGATAGTGCCGAGCATGTGAAAAATGTAAGCACGGCCTCCAAATCTGTCCACGGATCTTGGGCAAAATGCTGTCGAAGCCACGTGAGCTTCAAAGATCCACCCTTCATAGTCGTCCCCATGGGTGCGACTCCCAGCGATCTCGCACACTCAATGGGCCAATCTCTGTCATCTGACCCTGTCACAGCTGGACCATCTACCCTGAGTCCGAGAAGCACCGCCACATCCTGAAGTGTAACTGTCATCTCCTCACGTCGAGATGAAACATGGATGTCTTGGGTCTCCATCTATCTATAAGAGCTGTCAGCAGAGGCCAATTCCGTCTTGATATAAAATCCTGCCCTGCAGACATACTCGATCACACAGTCATCTGTCAGAACCCACTGCTGATGTGACCATGAGTGATCTAATTTCTCAAACACCCCAAGATCCCACAGTAAAGTCTACAGTCAGTATATAAAACACAATTACATTAATTCATAATGTCATATCCGGTGGAGTCGATATTAGAAGATCAATGCTTCTCTTGTAGGTGCAGAATATCAAAAGTGGCTGGTCCTGGGTTCATAAGTATCTCGCCTGCACATAAAAATAAATTATTAGTAACTGCTATAATAAAATGTATAAATTTTGCATAATTTAATTACATAATTTAAAAACAAAAATAACCACACATAGTTACCCAACAACAGAATATGATGGTACCGATTGGTTGTGACACCTAACCTTATTATGATTAAGTTGTTTGTAATTGCTACATCTATTGCGTCTATTGGTACGGTGTCTTGTCATCATCTATTATTGACACGACTATAAAATGCCCTTATGCAAGTGGCCAGTTTGCATGTCAAGTAAATCTGATGCTCGTTTGAATTAATCTTGGTGATTCAATGAATTTTCTCCACCAATTCATGCAATGTGATTGGTTTATTAGCCATCACGGATTTTACTACCCCATTAACATATTTTAGGTTACCCTCCATATCTACTATCAAAGTACCGTTAAATCAACAAATGAGAGACTCTAGACATTATGATGAGGATGATAACAAGAACAAAGTGGTGATGATGATAACAACCTGACACAAAAGAGTAAAATCACAATATCACAATCATATTAGTCTAAATTTACATGCAAATGGTTTGAAATTATTTCTCTAAAATTTCAAAATTCTAAATTCACCCAATGCATCACATTTTAGAACTTATGGAAATTAAAAAAATTAAAATTAAAATGTGAGGGAGATAGAAAGTGAGGAGAGAGAGGGGAGAGTGACAGAGAGAGGGGAGAGAGAGAGTGTGACACAGAGGGGAGAAAGAGGGGGGGGAGAGAGTGGGGGCGGTCGGCGGGGCAGGGGCGGCAAGGCGGGGGCGACAGAAAGAGATAGGGGAGAGAAATGGCAGAAGAATGGAAGAGAGAATGAGAAATTATACCATAAGGAGTCGGCGGCGGCATAGAGGCATCGTCGGGGGCGGAGGGATGTCGGGGGCGGCGTCGGCGGGGCGGCGTTGGAGGCGGCGCGTTGTCACCGTTGGAGCCTAGGGCAAGCCATTTTTTGAAAATATTTTTGGAGCGGGTCTATGTTTGTAATTAATTTAAAAATGAGTTTTTTAAAAAAAAGTGCCAAAGAGGAGTGCAGGTGTAAATAATTTGGGGGTAATTTCATCATTTTCATTTTCAGAAGGGTGTTTCGTCTACCCCCAAATTGGTGATTTCTCTTCTAATTTTTATCTCTTCACCGGCGACGTAGCTCCCTTTAAACCCTAATTTCTTTAATTCTGCAATCAAAGGTACTTACTTTTCCCCTTTTTTATTTTTTTGCTTTTCTTTTTCGTTTTTCTCGGTTCAACCCCACCTTCTTCTTGGATTTGTAGAATCCCTAACCCTAACCCAGGCTAACTGCACACACAAGCAGATGCACAATCTCAAATTTCACAAATAAGCAGGATATTTATATGAATATTAGATATTTCTCCCCACCACCGCCCCCGTCCAAAAAAAAAAAGTTTTAGAGTGTTAATAGGAAAAGGGATTAAAGTGAAAGAAGTATACGGCAATTTCTCCAATAACCAATCTCTTCAATGATGAAGCTAATGGTTTGCCTTTCAGACTGTAAGTAGTCAGAAATGTAGTCTGTCGATAAGAACAAACGAGAAGTCTAAGGTAGCGAGGTCCGAACCTTAGCGTACAAAAATCGGCCAATGCCTTCTGAAACCTTGAAATGCATACAGTTTGCTTTGTATCTCATCAGATAAATCCGATAGAAGACGGGTTATCATTGTTAAAAAGCTCTAGGGTTGGGAAATCTATACTGATCACGCTCTCGATCGGAATGTTGGATGTTGGGCATGGGTTGTAGAATATTTGTGACATCACTTGGTGTAGTGTCTGGTCCTGATTCTAGGAAAGGGTTTTGTTCAAGCTCGCTTTTGCATCAATAATCTCCTGAATATACAAGCACGGGCTGAAACAACCATTAACATTGCTGTTGTGCTTGGTGTGTATCTAGTGTATTTAACTACTAATAGGTTTTACACGTGACTAGACCAACATTGATGTTCCACATGCTTTGTGAATATTTCAATATTATATCCGCAAGAAAGAAACCATATCCATTCAAAATTTACTCTAAACCTTAGATCTCCTCCTTTGTATCAGTGTTAGTGGTATCACATAAATACCAACCAAAACCAGACATGTTCTACTGTAGTCTAAGTTTTGTTCTTGGAACCTATGACATGCATGTGTACGTAATCAATTAAGATGTATTATACTGAATGCTTTTTTCTGTGTATTCCCAACTTTATTTGGCTTGTTGGATGTGTTAAGAGGATCTATCACCTCAGATTTTTAGCTGTTTGGTTGTAAGAAGGAGAAATGGGATTGGGAAGTGGAAGACTGCTCACTGTTATTGTTGAGAAGTCTAACCCAGTGCCTTTTATCTTCCTTGGATACCGAGAACTAATTTTCCAACAAAGGCAAGGAATGGGAATGACAACCGTTGGAGCATATATGGCACTTGCTAGTCTACCTTCAGGATAGAGAAAATTATTTCTTTCTGGAACCATGAATGCTAAGGTGAGTTGCTAATAAAAGAAGATTATGAGGCATCTAGTTAGCCTTGCCAACTGGCGTAGCCAGTAAACAAATGGATCTGGGTGCCAGTGGACCATTGGATCACGATGAGTTTGTATCTAGCTGAAGCGACTGTACTATGCAGTGGTTTTGTTTGTGGTTGGTGTGTTGTACCCATGGTTTTAGGGAATACTGATATAGGTGACACAAATTGTTTGAAGAAGGATATTTATGATAAATCCTTCTTTTTTGTTTCTTTTGGTTGGTTATATATATATATATATATATATATATATATATATATATATATATATATATATATATATATATATGAGAAAAAAATGTACCTTAGATGCCATCTAACGGAACTCCGTCAGATGCCATGTAACAGATCTCTCTGTCATTCTTTTATGATTTGATTGCACATTATGATTTTCATATCGTAAGACGTACACATAAAAATTCACATGGTTTGGAGTTCGCTTACTCATGTATCAAATGGCTGAAATATGACGATTTTTTCAGCAATAGAACAATGGAACCATTAGATCAATGATTAAACGAACTCCAATTGATGTAATTATATATATATATATATATATATATATATATATATATATATATATATATATATATATATATATATATATATATATATATGTATAGAAAGAGATAGACTTGTGTCCTTCCGAAAAGATTTGAGGCCGAATCCTTCCCTCTCAAATACCAACATCCGACGTTCAAATATAAGATCTACTCCATTGAAGTTGATCTATATTATTTCAAGTATCTATAAACCAAAAATCAAGTATTTTGAATACTTTTTCCTCATGCATCAAGTGGGGAAAAACGGACAGCCTAAATAGTTAACTAGTTAGTTTAACAGTGTAGAACATTTGAAACCTAACAAAAATTGGTTTGTAGGGGTTTTTAAATGTTTAGATCATAATCAAATGGTCGGATCGAGAATTTATATGTTAAAGACAAAGATCTAACCAACTCACTACTTTTGACCGCCCATTTTCCGCTGCTTGATGGATGGGAAAAATATTCAAAACACTTGATTTTTGGTTTATAGATGCTTGAAATAATATAAATCAACTTCAACAGAGTGGTTCTTGTATTCGAATGTCGGAGGGTTGTATTTGAGTTAGAAGGATTCGGACTTAATTTTTTTGAAAGGACACAAGTCTATCTATCTATATATATACACACACGTCATATGATGCTAAATTTATAATGTGTGGTCGGATTGTGAAAAAAATGATAGGGAGATTGGATTTTTGGTGCCCCATCTGATGGAGTTTCATTAGATGCCATCTGAGGTACATATTCGGATATTACTCTCTCTCTCTCTCTATATATATATATATATGTATATATATATATGTATATATATATAGAGAGAGAGAGAAAGAGAGAGGTCTTCGTGTGAGAAACTTTCTCTCACGAAGACCGTAAGAAAATCATAGAGGAGCGATCATTTGGATGACCCGAACCGTTCATCTTCATCTACATACTTTATTTAGGTTACTAATAAAAAATCACGTAATTCCGATCCTTTTTACTCATGCAACAAGTGGTTACAAAACATACGTTATATTCACCGTAGAATAAAGATGTCATTTGATGCATGGGTAAAAAAACTCAGAGTCGTGTGAATTTTTATTGATAGCCTAAGTAGAGTATGTAGATCAAGATGAGCGGTTCATATCATCTACGGAATCGCTCCTATATGATTTTCTCACGAAGCTTATTTTGTGAAAGTTTCTCACTAGAAGATTTCCCTCTATATATGTCTTTTTGCACATTGTGCTGGTGTGTTATGGCGAGGCAGGGTGGGTGGTGGATTAAGTGAAGGACAATGCAAAATTGTTGCAGATCAAAGAGTGTGTTTTTTGGGCTTTCTAAATTCTTTCGTTAAACGTTAAATATAACATATAAATCCTCTCCCTCTTCAACCTTTCTTTTTTCTTTTTTCTTTTATGTTATTTTGGTGTCGTTGTGGTTGTTGTTGTTGTTGCCTTTCTTTCTTTTCTTTCTTTTGGGTGGGGTGGGGGCATGGAGTTTCCAACAGGTTTTTTTAGAGAGGGGACACATTGCTTCTTTAGAGAGGGGACACATTGCTTTGTTGGTTACACATACTGGTGGTTATGAGTATATACATCCATGGTGGTAATTGATTTAGTTCTATGGAGGCTTTTGATGTGACTTGTTGATTTGGGATGACCCAGGGGTCCTTGCTTTCATTTAGGTGGGGATATTTTGTTGTTGTTGCTGATGTTGTTGCTGCGGCTGCTACTGTCGCTTCTGTTATTATTTGTTTGGTGGGGGCAGGGACTGGATTATTGTGCAAGGCCATGTTTGACAGGCTTGCTTAACCTTGTGTTTATGTTACTATACGCCATTTAGGGGATTGTTTTCCTTTGTTGCGAGTACTTTATCGGGGTTTATACAAGGAGTTTGGTATTATATTCTTTTGGAGTTACTTGATGTTTATCATCTCTGCAGCTTGATTTGATTCTTTATAGATGTAGAATGGTGTTGTCTTGTTCTGTATCCCCAGGGGAATGGAGAATATCTTTGCACTGTACTAGATCCTGTTTAATTCAGTTGATGTCAATAATTAAGATATATCTTATTCTTTATAATCAAACTCCTTGACTCGATAGTGATAAGGCTAAAAGTTTTGCTTTCCATGTCTTATACCCAATCTAATGAATAAAAGTTCTTTAAACTTGTGCCCAAACTCCATTCTTTCTTCTCTTTACTGGGATCACATACCATTATTAAGTTACAGTTGGATACTATGAAGCACGGACACGGGTGTCGGACACGACACGGACACGGACACAGGACACGGCAAAATCCAAAAAAAAGGATACGGGGACACAACAAGAAATATTTTATTATTATTATTTAAAAATAAATTTATAAAATCTCAATCAATTGATCAACAAACTAAAATACAAATCCACACGTGCACAAAAATCACAAACTATAAAATATCATAAGTTTATAACAATATTACAAGTAAAGAACAAAAGTTCACAACTTATCAATCATGTTAATAACTTAACATCACAAGTTCAAAACAAAATTACAACCACCATTATATGTCTCAAGATGAAGTCGAAGCTAGTCCAATGACTTCTTCATTATCTCCTCCATCATCTGCAAATAATACGACCTCCATAGTGTGTTCATGAAGAGAAAGAATGGAAAATCTAAACCACCGGCACCATGAATGATTCAAGACAATAACTACATTTTCACTTCCAATCTTCTCCTCCCCTTCCAACTTTTTTCAATTTAGTTACAAACTTTCAAAGAGGTGCATGATCATCCATCAGACCACTTGAAGAACCTTCTATCAAAGTCATATTGCTCTAATTTCTAAACACAACAACACACAACAATATCAAAATCCCTATATTAATTAAACTCAAATTTCTACACAATCTTACATCAATCATGCAATTCAATCAACATAACAATTTAATCATGTATGATAATTAACAACACTCAATAATATCAAAATCCTGCATCAGTTGAACTAAAATTCTGCACAATTCTACATCAATCATGCAATTCAATCAACACAACAATTTAATCATGCATAATAATCCTCTCTCCCTTCTCTCTCTCCTCCTCTATCTCAGTCTCTCTCTCTCTCAGTCTCTCACTGTCTCTCTTTGCTCTCACTACCTCTCTCAATCTCTCACACTCTCTCAGTCTATCTCTCTGTCTCTCACTCTCTCCTCTATCTCTCACTGCCTCTCTCAGCTCCTCTTTCTGTCTCAATCTCATTCGAGAGATCGCAGAGTGAAGGGGGAGAGATCATAGAGAGATAGAGGTGGGAGAGAGACAGAAGAGAGAGACGAAATAGAGAGAGAAGAGAGGGGAAAGAGAGACAGACAGACAGAGAGAGACAGAGATGGGTGGAGAAAGAGAAAGAGAGAGAGGAGAGAGAAGGAGAAAGAGAGAGACAAACAGAGAGAGGAGAGAGGAGAAAGAGAGAGATCAGAGGGGGGAGATATTACCTGAAATCGTCGATGATGAGGAGGCTCTGTACGATCGGAGATCGATCAACTCGATCGGTGATGTGGAGGAGGCTCTACACGATTAGAGATCAGATTAACTTGATCGGCGATGAGGAGACTCTATAAAAGAAAAATTAAAATCAAAATGAAAATCCTAAATCAGAATCCTAAAAACCCTTAAATTAAGCTTACCTTTTTTGCCGCCGCCGCCGCCGCCGTCGAGATGGATCCAAGAGAGGGATCGAGAGCGAGAGGGAGAGATCTGAGAGAGAGAGATCAAGAACGAAAGAGAGGAGAAAGAGTTCGAGCATCGGGTGAGAGAGGGTATATACAAGGCGAACGAGGTTTTTTTTACCCGCCCTGCTACACACCCGACCCCGTGAGAAACGTGTTCGACCCGTGTCCATACTGGGTATAACTCGGTCCGCTGAGCGGACACGGGCCAATTTGTGTCGGACACGGACAACACTTGTCGGGGGCGTGTCGGGCATGCGTCCGTGCCCGACTCGGACACGACCTGGGTCTAACCCTGTCCATGCCACATAGGTTGGGAACTCACAAAATGCTCTTAAGCATCATAACAACCTATGAAGCACAAACACATCCATTGTGAACCATGTTATATCAGGCATGATTTTTACACATATTTGACATGATACTTCTTGTCATGTCATTACTGTTTTTTGCGGACTATGTTAGAATTTCGTGCCCATGTCTATGCTTTTTAGTAGCTATTTGTTCCTGAGTGCGTGTGAAATGGACAAAGCATAGGTTTTGGTGGCTTTGTAAGTTCATATATATTCTTGTTACAACAAAGAAGAATATTAGTTAGCTTGATTACTTTTACTAGAAATTCCAGGATTTTTAGGCACATGATTTAACTGGAATATAGGTTGTCTGGTTTATTGTTTTGTGGAATTTCAATTTCACTTGTAATTACAGTTCAAGGTTTGCAATTGTGTCGGAGTTCACTTATGGGACGTGTGAAAATTCGAGAATAAATTTTCTCAAAGAGTACATTTACTATGGGACTTACATTGCATACTATTAGATCATAAACATCAGTCGAAACAATAAAATTTGGGATTCAAACATACAATGGATGTTGGAATTTAATGGCATGAAGCATCTTCACTTGTATGTAACCAAATGGCATTAGTTGGTGTGCAATTCCATGATTCTCATAAAGTCCTAAACACCTGATATTTCAACTATAAGCAACCAAATGACCCCTTAGTCACTGTTTATAAATGACATGTATAGTGATAGCGTGATATGCTGATTGCTTGCTAATCTTGATCTATCTTTTTTTCTTTTTCATCTCTCTTAAATGACATGTATAATGATGGCACTATTTGTTTCTGAGCAGATTATCTAAATCCTTTCCATGCATATGATGAAGGCAACCTCTCCTGGCTGGTAAACTTTCATTGTTTCACTGAACTCTTGTGAAAATTTTCTATGTACTTGCAGCAAACAATAACTCTTATCTTATTGTTGGTTGCCTTCAAGCATCTTTCTACCACAAGGAATCAATGTTATTTAGTATTCAAAATTCTAATAATATTACAAGAACCTTAGCCTTTTGCATAATCCTCTCTTGACAACATTTATAACTGGTGCGATTTTATCTTTTATGAGCATAATTGTTCTGATCACTGTTCGCAAGAATTATAATATAATAACAATAAAAAGCACAAATAGTCAAAGCAAAGAAAAATGAAAATTAGCACTCTCCACACAAGCCGTACATCTGCAGGAAGCAATAATGTACTCTTATTAATTATGGAAAATAGAGAAATACCAGAATTAAATAGTCCATCAAACTGGCTTCACAAACAGCCCTCAGAATCATGAACCACATAATCTGGACACATACAAAAAGTTTCAGCTTTTCTTCTCTCTGCTTTCCAGACATAGTATTTTACTAAAAGAGATGCAGCTTCTTTTAACTCAGAAAGCAATGCCCACTGCCTCATCATTTTTACACAACAATCACTATTATCCATCCTGTGCACAGCCATTTTAACACCTTATAAAAGCTTTTCTAAAAAGAGTTCAAATACGGATAAAACTGTGCATCACATTGTTGGGTTAAGTTGGAAAGCTGGAATCTACCTGAGTTTTTTTGCTTTATCGAAACTACAATTAAAATTAGGAGTTATGTTTTCAATTGGGAAGCTTTCTTAAGCTAATCACTGCATTTATAGTCGTAGATCTGGACTTTACATGGATACAGTTTCATAGGAAAAGGCCCCAAAATGACCAACATGGAAAGGGAGAGCCCGGCTTGAATCTGCTACGGCATCCTTTCACTTGACGACTAGCTTCATCTCAGCCAAGAGAATATCTCAATTTATGTTCTTTATATATTTGCACATTGTGTCTTGTGCTCTGGGGTTGAGCAAAGTACTTTTACTACTATATTTACTATGATGTTGATGATAGCATGTTTCTCGAGATACTTATTGTGTTCTCCTAGGAAACTGTGATTAAGGTTGTTAGGAAACATAATTTGTATAAGGAGTGGTATGTGAGTTGTATTAGGAGTAAAATAGGGATATGAGTAGAATTAAACTTCTCGTATCTATATAATATAATTGAGAGGAGAGAGATCTGGTATGTGAGTTGTATTAGGAGTAGAATAGGGATATGAGTAGAATTAGATTTTCTTGTATCTATATAATATAATTGAGATGAGAGAGATCTCTAAATAAATCTCTAATTTTCATAATTTAAATCTTCTCATGGTATCAGAGCCTTAAGATTCTCTATCCTTAACAACCTTCGTTGTCGTGATCTCGGGTCTCCATCAAAACATCTATCAACATCTCTCTTCTTCTTATCATCTTCTTTTTATTTTCTTTCTTTTTTTCCTTCATTCAAATTTGATTTGCTTTTAGATTTGTAAAAAAAAAAAAATTAGTGTTTATCGTGAACAGTAATAGTAAAAAAAATTCTTTAGGGATGGGCAATTAAAAGTCCATAGTTTTTTGACTTGAAAATTGACTTTGGTTTGGGTTTGATTTTCTGATTTGAGTGTCTTTGTAATTTGGGTTCTATTGCTTGTTTCTACGAGTTCTGAGTGATGTTGAAGGGAGGGATAAAGTCAGCAATTTGAGTTTGTATCTGAGAAGTTCACTGATAGAAAGTTGAATGGTGATACCTTTCTACAGTGAAAACGAGTTGTTAGAATCATGTTACTAGGAGGCTAAGAGTCACCACCTGACTGATGATCCTCCCAATCCAAAGACGCAGACTTAGAGGCAGGATGGTGCACTACTTCTAGGACAAATCTTGAATAACATGAAACCACATGTTCAGAATCTGATTCTACACTGAAGAAGTATAAAAGCACTTAGACTGTATTCAGGAGATAACAACTTAAGTTAAGCCTATGTCATTCAGGAGCTATTCAGGAGTAAACATGAAAGTCAAATATTGGCCTAGTTCTATGCGGATTTCAACAAATTTTTGAGATCAAGGAGAATTTTTCTATTACATCTGATATGAAGGAGATGCAGGAAAGGTGGAACAAAATGATGGTCCTTGTTTTCTTAAGAGCACTGCGTCCAGAGTTTTAAAGGCTCGATCAAACGTGTCTAGTAGTTCTACTGTAAAATCACTTGAGAATACCTACCATTTCTTACGTAAATTTGTTCATTGGGAGTCATAGAATCCAATCATCATGGAGAGCCTCCATGCCAGGATCGTTTTACTCTTGCGGTCCAAGATAGAACAATAAGAGGTAAATGCTGTGGGAGTGATTTTGGAGTTAAAGGCTGTGGGAGAGACCGTAGTGGTGGTCGTTCAAAAGGACAAACAGAAGAGGTGATTTGTTATTATTGTAAGGAGCTAGACCACACCAAGTACAACTATCCACTAGTCGTTTTGATCTACTCATGTAGCCACACCTTAGGTGTAGCAATCTGATAGCATGAATTGCGTTAGTGAGGAGAAGATGGAGCAGTTGTATCAGTAGTTTCAGATAACTTCCACTGCACCTTTCATAGCCACTTTGGCCCTGACAGGTAATCCCATTGCATTCTTCATCTAGTTCTCCTACTTGGATTATAGATTCAAGCGCTTCTGATTACATGACTGAAAACAAAGGTATTATGTTCTCTCTTGATTCTGCGTGTTCTTTTCTCTCTATTACATTAGTCGATGATTATACTTCTATTCAAAACATAGATTTACTAATGCTATATCTTTATCTCTATTATCTGTACTTTATGTTTTAAACTTTTCTTTTAATTTACTATCAGTTAGTAAAATTACTAGAGCATTAAATTGTTCAATAAAATTCTATCATACACTTTCAAGAATTTGGAATGAAGAAGATGATTGGCACCTTGCATGAGAAAGACAGATTGTATTATATAGACTTGGTCTTTAAACAAGTAGTGTGCTCCAGTTCAATTTTATTTCTTGATCATTACTTTCAATTCGGTCATCCCTCTTAATCAGTTTTTAAAGTTTTGGTTCTTGAGTCTAGTTAAACTGAGTCTTTAGAGTACGAGTCTTGGCAATTAGGAAAGCATCATCGAATGTCTTATCCTAGTCGAGTCAATAAAATGGCTAATCACCCATTTGATTTGGCTTATTCAGATGTATTGAGTTCATGTTTAATAAAATTCAAAGTTGATTTTTAGTATTTTATTACTTTTGTGGATGATTCCTTGCGTGTTACTTGGTTTTATCTCATGAAATCTTGTTCTGAGATATTTTATTTATTTCAAAATTTTTGCTTGAGATTAAAACTAAATTTAACACTTGTATGAAAACCTTATGATCTGATAACGCAAAGGAGTATTTTAGTTCATCTATCACAAATTTTATAACTGAGCATGGTATTATTTATCAATTCTCACGTGCATATACTCCTCAACAAAATGGCATCACTGAATGTAAAAATCGTCAACTGCTCGCACATTATTTATTCATAGAAAAGTTCCTAAGCATTTTTGAGTGATGAAGTTTTATAAGATATTATTTAATTAATCAGATTCCTTCTGTTTTGCAAAATCAAATCCCATCCTTAACAAAATGACATCGCTGAATGTAAAAATCGTCAACTACTCGCTCATTGCTTATTCATAGGGAAGTTTCTAAGTATTTTTGGAATGATGCAATTTTTATAACATATTATTTAATTAATTGGATTCCTTCTTCTATTTTGCAAAATCAAATCCCATATTCAATATATGTTCCCAAAATAATTTATTTTCCGTGTCACCAAAGATTTTTGGACATATATGTTTTATTCAGAATAATGATCGTCATAAAATAAAACTGAATTCTCATGCTTTTAAATGTATTTTTCTTAGATATTCTTGGACACAAAATGGGTGTTAGTGTTATTATCTTTCACTGGATCGTTTTCTTATTTCAGCCGATGTCACATTTTTTGAATCTAACTCTGGGTTTGATAGTGAACCTTCCCCTTTAGAGTCCGAGGATGACAATATTTTTCTCCTTATTCAGGGTCTACCAGTTTTGCATACTGTATCGTCAGTTGATATAGATCTACGTACATTGTCACTTGTTCATGGAGAACCAAAACCCCTTCACCGGTTTGTAGTCTTTACAAGGCTTATCTCAACTGCACTTGTGCCAACATCTTCTACTATTCTGATTTTCAGATCATAAACTGGTGAGAATATATTTGCATACCCTTTAGTGATGTTACTACTGATTTTCATATTGTCTCTGATGATGATCTTCCCATTGCTCTTCGTATGAGTAAATGCACTTGCACATCTCACTCTATTTTTTTACTTTGTATCTTATTCACACTTCTCTTCCTCCTTTCATGTCTTTATTTCTTCTATAGACTCATATTCTATTCTCAAGTCTGTGCCAGAAGCCTTGTTTATCCCAGAATGGAAGGATGCCATAAAGGGAAAAAATGTTGGCTTTAAAAAGAATGGCACCTGGGATCTTGTTGTTCTTCCTTTCGAGAAAAAACAGTTGGATATTGGTGGGTATACACCGTGAAGCTGAATCCAGATGGGTCATTGGCTCGTTTGAAGACTTGTTTGGTTGCCAAAGAGTATTCTCATGTGTTTGTAATAGATTATCAGGACACCTCGTCGATTGCAAAGCTGACGTCTGTGTGAATTCTTATTTCTTGGGCTGTCACTCATCATTGATCTCTCTATTAGTTAGATGTTAAGAATGCTTTTCTTAATAGTGTTCTTAACGATGAGATTTAAATGAAGCAACCACCATGTTTTATTACTCAGGGGGCGTCAGGGAAGGTGTGCAGGCTGAAGAAGTCTTTGTATAGATTGAAGTAGTCATCAAGAGCTTAGTTTGGATGATTTGCCTCTGTTTAGGATTTTGGTCTTTCTCGTTCTCCAGAAGGATCACTATGTGTTTTGGATACAACATCAAGGGAAAAAATTACTTCTTGTAATGTATGTGGATGATATCATAGCCATTGGTGATGCGCCGCAGGGAATTGCAGATCTGAAATGCCACTTGCCAAGTATTTTCAAACAAAAAATCTTATATCATTGCGATACTTTTTAAGGCATTGAAGTAGCATATCTAAGAAGAGAATTACTCTTTTTTAGAGAAAGTATGTGCTTGACATGCTCTTTGAGACAAGTATGTTGGGGCGCAGAGTTGTTGAGGCACCTGTGGAAGCTAATGTCAGGCTGTTATCAAATCAATGAGAGATCTTAGATGATCCTGATAGGTATTGGAGGTTAGTGGATAAGCTAAACTACATAACTATAATTATACATGATATTGCATTTGCTGTAAGTATTGTGAGTCAGTTTCTCTCAGCACCAAGGACCACTCATTGGGATGCAGTAGTACGAATCTCCTGGTAAAAGGCTTCTATATTTAGATTGTGGACATACCAGAGTTGCTGTTTCTCAGATGCTGATTGGGCAGGATCACTCACTGATAGATAATCTACCACAAGTTTTAGCGTTTTTCTTAGATGAAATCTTGTTCCATGAAAAATAAGAAGTAAAGTGTTGTGTTATGATTTAGCGCAGAGTCAGAGTACTGTGCATGGCAAATGTTATTGTGAATTGATTTGGGTTAGAGACTTGTTGATTAAGCTTGATTTTGCTTCAGAGTGTCCTATGAGGTTATATTGTGATAATCAGGTTATTGTTCACATAGCTGAAAATTCAGTATTTTACTAGCGTATAAAATACATTGAAGTGAATTGTCATTTAGTATGCCAGAAGATAGAAGAGAAGATTATTTAAGCTTGACATGTTTCATTCAGTCATCAGTTGACAGATCTGCTCACAAAGTCTTTTGGGAAGAAACGAGTTGATTTTATTTGTGACAAACTGGGTATGTATGACGTATATGGTCCCGCTTGTGTTGACTATGATACCAATTATTTGAGACCAACAATCAGGTTACGAAACCAACTGTTGTGTACGCCCAAGTTTGTGATCAACGTTGTAGAACCATGGCAATAAGTAATACTTGCAAAAGAAAAATATTGCAGAGCAAACTAGTCATATCAAGACAAAAGAGTAGAAAAGAACACGAGAATTTAACATGATTCGGCCTAAACTTAACCTACGTCTACGAAGAGAGTACTTGAGAGTGATTTATTAATAAACTCGGTAAAGAGATCTAATCTTTCCCTTAAATCCTATAAGATTATAAGAGTATACTTCTTTCTATGCACCATCACCTTCCTTCCTCTTTCTTAGCTTCCTCTTCACCTTCATGATACAGTATTCTAGGTTACAACATTTATTTATAGAGTTTTATAATACAAATCATATCCAAACTATGAGATGATCTTGACTGGTCGGATGCTTGAAAAATTTGATCAATCCTTGTGGAGTTGATTTCCTTAATCTAGAAGAATTCTAGATTATTTAAACTTTAGAAACAAATCTTTATTGAATAGGAGTTGATTCCTATTCGAACTTCATCAGAAAAGGAACTTGAATGCTCCTGAAAAGGAAACAGAATCATGTTTTGGGCTACTGGCTGTCGACAGGCCTTTGGCCTGTCGAAAATCTGTGTTGCCTTTTTTTTTGTGTGCGGTCGATAGGCCTCTCGACCGTCACATATTTTTCTGGATTTGCTTCTTTTTCAGAATTTTTTTTTCTTCTCTAATTCGATTGGATCTTCTTTGATCACCATCTCCTTTTAAAAACAGTCAATTTCACAACAATCTCCACCTTGACTTGCTTTTCAAGCTACCAAAATACCTTGAGAATTTTGAAATTGTACCTTGATTATTTCATTGATTGTAACCGTATCATGAAGCTTTTATTCTTGTCCCCTCTCCCTGGGACCTTGGCTGATTCACCGTCATGTTTTGAGTCATCTCAGGCTTTGTGCGAATGCACTTTTTCTCTTTCATGCAATATTTTGATCAGATTCACGTCCCATCACAGTCTTCCTTGAAGCTTTCGCTATGAGCTTCCTTCCAAGCTTGCCACTGAAACTTTATTTTGATCTGAGTTTCTTCCTTCAGCTTGTATATCTTTTCACACTTTTCTCCTTTCAGGATTACCCTGTCTTCTTGGCTAACTGTGACGATGTGTTGTTATACTTGGATCTGACATTCTTCTTTGTTGAGCACATCTATGGATATTAGATTGTATTATACTTTCGGGACATACCAGACCACCTCTAGTGCACGCACCATCCTATTTCTTCCTGTCACATTGACTATCCCAGTGCCGATGATCTTGCAAGTCTAGTCATCCATCATTTTAACAGCCGCTTCCTTCCTTGCATCTAAAGAGTTGAACATATCCTTATGCGAACATACATGAACCGCGCTACCAGAGTCTAATATCCATCATTTATCCTAGAAGTGTTATCTATGAAAGTCGTTAACACATTGGTGCCCGATACACCCTCTGCTACGTCTGCCTCTGTAGCTTGCCCTTTCTTCTTTGATCACTTTTGCCGATGCTTGCATTCATTCTTTCAGTAACCTTTCTTTTGACAAAAGTGACACACCTTCAACGAACTCGTACCTTCTTTTCCTCCTCTTCCTTTCCTTCTGTACCTTCCAACTCAACTTGATTTGTATTTTTTTGATCTCATTAGATAAGAGAGTTGACGTGACTTCCTCTAAGATGAGAGTTTTTTTTTTCCGCAGAGCATGGTAGTTATGATTTGATCGTATGACTCTGAAAGCAATTGAGAAGTATTAATGTCTTGTCCTCCTCGTCAATTTTGACATTAACAGCTAGTAGCTCGCTGATGACCTTATTGAAGAAGTTCAGATGCTCCAACACTATCATCCCTTCCTTCATGTGTAGTCTATATTATTGTTTCTTCAAGTACAACTTGTTGGAGAGGCTCTTTGTCATATTCAACATTTCTAACCTTGGTTATAAACCTGTAGCCGTTTCTTCATCCATGACGTTATACATGACATCGTTTGTGAGACATAATTGGATCGTGCTTGCCGCTTTCAGATCCAACTCCTCCTAATCCTCATCTGACATATCTATAGGTTTGTTGATTTTTCCTGCGAGGTTTTGTGAAGACCCTGTTGCACCGACATCTTCACTCTCTTTTGCCATAGATCAAAGTTTTCTTTGTCATTGAATTTCTGACTTCGAACTTGCTCGCAGAATATCCTATCGTCGACATGTCGCCTTATCATCAACTTTAAGCTCCGATACCAATTGTTGTGAGACGATAGTTATGATACTAATTGTTGAGACCAACAATCGAGTTATGACACCAATTGTTGTGTGCGCTCAGACATTGCAGAAACGTAATAATATGTAATACTTGTAAAAAAACTACTGTAGAGCAAACTAACAATACCATGACAAAAGACGAGGATTTAACTTGGTTCGGTCCAAACTTGCCCTACGTCTATGGGAGAGAACTTGAAAGAGTTTTATTAATAAACTTGGTACAAGAGATCTAATCTTCTCTTTGATTCCTACAAGAGTATTCACTCTCTCCTTGAATTCTACAAGATTACGGGAGTATTATCTTCTCTCTGTGCACCGTCACATTTCTCTTTCTTTCTTGGCTTCCTCTTCGCCTTCATGTTACAATGTACTAGATTATAATTTTTATTTATAAAGTTTTACAATACAAATCCTATTCAAATTATGAGATTATCTTGGTCGTCAGATGCTTGAAGAACTTAATCAATCATTGTAAGAGTTGATTTTATTTATCTAGAAGAATTCTAAACCCTTTAAACTTTTTGAAACAAATCTTTATTAAATTGGGACTGATTCCTATTTGAACTCTACCATAAAAGGAACCTAAACGCGCCCGAAAGGAAACAAAATCCTATTTTTGGGCTACTGGCTGTCGCAAATCTGAACTTGTTGCCTTCTCTGTTGATTGTGATCGATAGGGCTGTCGATCGTCCATTGTGTGCGGTTGACAGGCTTGTCGACCGCCACAAATTTTTCTGAATTTGCTTCTTTTTCTGAGTTTTTTTCTCCAATTCTATTGGATATTCTTTGACCATAATCTCCATTTCAAAACTTTGGGGGGGGGGGGGGGGGAGTATTAGGAAATATGATTGTATAAGAAGTGGTATATGAGTTGTATTAGGAGAAGACTATGGATCGGAGTAGAATTAGACTTTCTTGTATCTATATAATATAATTGAGAGGAGAGATCTATAACTCTCTAATTTTCATAATCTAAATCTTCTCAAAAGTAAAATGCGATGTTCAATGATAGTCTAAATGATGACTCCGTCAAGCCTCAAGTTTACAGGTTAGTCTTCCGATCGTGATATGCAGATTACAACAACAACAACAAAGCCTTTATCCTGAATTCTCGGTGGCTTACCATAATCCGATAAAGCTCAGTTTTACGTTGAAAGAGAGTGCTTGTGTGCTGAACCTGAATATTATTATGTCAATCATGATATGGGTGCTTGTCATAAGCTCATTTCTTTATTAGTGCATATCATCCTCAACCCCAAGTTCCATGTTGAAAATGTTGTTCTTGCCCACTCAAGAAACATAAGTCTTTAAGTAGTGTTGTCCCATTTTGTTTCTTTTTAAATACTTATCTGGACAATATTCTTAAGGTTGCATATGATTTTGAGGTTTATACATGAAATACAATTGGTTTGTTCAACAATTCAAAAGATATTCCATATATATTATCTCAAAATAACTTGGAATACTTGTGGGCCTATTGTGGCAGGCTGCAGCGGAAGCAGAAGCTGCAACTTTGTCAATTGCAAAGCGAGCAATACCTGATGCTTCATCAACTGATGAAGCAAACCAAGTTGTTCGTGGGAATTGGCTTAAAGCAATTGACGATCACCATCTGCAATTTGGGAACTCAAAGATAAAGGATATTATAGACATTGGTTGCTCTGTAGGAGTGAGCACAAAATGTCTTGCAGACAAGTATCCTTCAGCTAATATCACAGTAAGTACGTGAAGATCTATTCACTCTTTATTTTCCCATGATACCTCATTCTTTTCTATTTGCGCCTAGTCAGTTAAGAATATATATTACAAATATGAAAGAAAATGGATGTAATAATTACCTGGCAAAAGAATATACATCAGGGAACTAATGAAAACGATACTTATTCATTTTCTTTAACTATATATTATAAAAGAAAAAGAATATACTTTGTTCTTTTCCCCCCTCTACTTACCAATTTACAAATATAAATCAAGTATTTTGGCCCGATACCGATATGACACGATATAATTGAAACGGTACTCAATATTGCTGTTACAACAAGATGAAACAACCGATAAAATGCCGATATTGCTGATAATCCTACAGCCGATACCGAAACCAAGATTTTAAACCATGATATAAATAGCGTACTTATAAAAGAAAAAGGATGTAATTATCATAATTCAAGCAATCAAACCCTCCACACAAAAAAAGAAAGAATTAAGTGAAAAAAAGGTAAATAATGAGTAAATATCCCAAAAGAGCAAAAGAATAAAAGTTTGACATATCTGCCTTAGCTGTTGTCTAGGCCCTATGCTAGGCACTTGGGAGGCATCTTGCATATCAAAGCCAAGCACCGAACGCTTGGGCTTCATGGCTACCCATGTGCTACGTGAGGTTGCTAGGAACCTAGATAGTTTCATATCTCTGCACAAAAATAAAAGAGATGATACCTTCTGCTGTATATCCTCCTTGACCTGGAAAAGCTTAAAACTGTTTTTCAGGGTATTAAAAAATTATAGAAATATATATATATATATATATATATATATATATATATATATATATATATATATATATATATATATAGACTTGTATCCTTTCAAAAGGATTTGATCCCGATCCTTCCCACTCAAATTCAACCCTCCAACATTCGAATACAAGATCCACTCCGTTGAGTTGATCTATACTATTTCAAGTATTATAAACAAAAAATCAACTGTTTTAAATACTTTTTACCCATCCATCAAGTAGGGGAAAAACGGACGGCCTAAATAGTGAGTTGGTTAGTTTAACGGTGTAGAACATTTGAAATCTAACAAAAATTAGTTTATAGGGGGTTTTAAATGTTTAGATCATAATGAAATGGCCGGATCGAGAATTTGTATGTCTAAAGACATAGATCTAACCAACTCACTACTTTTGGCCGTCCATTTTGCGTCGCTTGATGGATGGGCAAAAAGTATTTAAAACACTTGATTTTTGGTTTATAGATACTTGAAATAGTATAGATCAACTTCAACGGAATGGATCTGTATTCGAATGTTGGAGGGTTGAATTTGAGTGGGAAGGATCCGGGATCAAATCCTTTGAAAGGATACAAGTCTATATATATAATATATATATATATATAATATATATATAATATATATATATATTATATATATATAGAGAGAGAGAGAGAGAGAGAGAGAGAGACTTGTGTCATTCTGGAAGGATTCGAGGCCGAATCTTCCACTCAAATACCAACATCCGACATTCAAATACAAGATCCACTTCATTGAGGTTGATCTATATTATTTCAAGTATCTATAAAAAAAATCAAGTGTTTTGAATACTTTTTGCCCATGCATCAAGTAGGAGAAAAACGAACGGCCTAAATAGTGAGTTGGTTAGTTTAACGGTGTATAACATTTGAAACTTAAAAAAAAATGGTTTATAGGGGTTTTTTAAATGTTTAGATCATAATCAAATGGCCGGATCGAGAATTTGTATGTCTAAAGACATAGATCTAACCAACTCACTACTTTCGGCCGTCCATTTGCGCCGCTTGATGGATTAGTAAAAAGTATTCAAAACACTTGATTTTGGTTTATAGATACTTGAAATAATATAGATCAACTTTAAAAGAGTGGACCTTATATTTGAATGTCGGAGGGTTATATTTGAGTGAGAAGGATTCAGGCTCAATCCTTTTGGAAGGACACAAGTCTCTCTCTCTCTCTCTCTCTCTCTCTATATATATATATATATATATATATATATATATATATATATATATATATATATAAAGAGACAGAGACTTGGCTACTTCTAGAAGGATTTCAGCATTTTTCCACTCAAATTCAATTCTACGGCATTCAAATACAAAATCCACTTCGTTGAAGTTGATTTACATTATTTAAAATAACTAAAAATCAAAATTCAGGGGTTTTATGGTTTCTTGTCTATGCATCAAGTAGGCATAAAGTGGACGGCCACAAATAGCATATTACTTAGCTCTATGACTTTAGAAATACAAATTCTCGATCCGATCATTTGATCATGATGTAAACATTTAAAAACTCTCACACACACACACACACCAATTTTTATTAGGTTTCAAATATTCTACACTATTAAACTAACCAACTCATTGTTTAGGCCGTTCATTTTTGTGCCTACTTGGTGCATAACATAAAGTATTCAAAACATTTAAAGTTTTGTTTTTAAACACTCTTAACAAAATAGATCAACTCCAACGGAGTGACTCTTTAATTTGAATAGCCTAACATTGAATTTGAATAAGAAGGATTCATCTCTATATCCTTCCTTAAGAACCTAAGTCTGTGTGTGTGTGTGTGTGTGTGTGTGTGTGTGTGTCATGTGGGCTTTCTCATATCAATCATCATTTACTTGGTTATCTGATTTTACTGTTAGTTGCAGTTCAGTTCCCTGATATAGAAAAATTGACTATAATTTCTTTTATTCTTATCAAGTATAAGCTAGAATACTTCTTTCTCTCGCTTTTGTTTTTCAATCACTTGGTTATTAATTGTTTATTGATCTTTGTTGTGTAGGGACTAGATCTTTCCCTTACTTCCTTGCTGTAGCTCAGTACAAACAAAAGCAAGGAGCTCAGAGGAGTAACCCGATGAGGTGGATCCATGCAAATGGTGAATGTACCGGATTGCCTGCGAAGTCATTTGACCTGGTCTCACTTGCATACGTGGTACGCTAATTTCTACCGCTTATTATTGATATTAAGTTCTCATTTATTATTATTGTTATTGTTATTGTTATTTTATTAAAATTCTTCTATGCTCATCTAAAATTATATTTATGTGGGGTCATGTCTATGTAGTGTTGTTGGACAATTCTATGCTTATGTGCTGCTTAATATTCTTAGCCAAATGCATAGAAGTCATTACTTATGATCATGTATTTTTAGATATTCGTCGGAAAAGGAACTATCACCTGTATCTTGCCAAAGCAAAACCCTTTTAGCCAATTCTATAAGGTTCAGATATCTGAATCCTTTTTCGTACTCTGTATGAATTCACTTGATACAGGTCCAACTTAGTTTTGTTCTGGTTGTTGGCTTCCTCCTATTCTCGGACTTAGGGCTGTTAAACTAGAAGGTAAGACATGAATTTATTGACGAGAGTAATACCACTAATAGGAGGGTTCATGGTGTCAAATCAGCTATGATCTTAATAATCATCATGACAAAAGGTTACAATACATTCTTTTGATACTTAAAAACACTTGTGTGTCATTCAGGTGATTTCTAATTTAAGGATCTGTGGTTAACTAATCTCCAACTTTGTCCAAACGTAGGTAAATTTTAAGGTGGTCACTTTGTCAGCTCCATGAAGTTCCCCCGGTTTTGAAAAAAACGAAATCTAACCAAACAACTGTACAACCAACTGATTAAGCCCTCAAACACAACTCAAATCAACTGGCTTATTTGGTTTGGCTGAGGCGGTTTTCTGTTTGGGAGGCCAAGAGAGATCCGGGATCTAGTTGATGAAGACCGCGAACAAAAGTCTAATCAAATTCCAATCTTTTAAAAATAAGGGTTTTAATTTAAGTATTTCACCTGCCTTTTACAGTTTTACATATGTTGCGGGAGTTATTTTGCAACTATACCCTTTATCATCATAGAGTTTAGAAAAAACTGAATTGGTGGTGAATTTTAATAAATTAACATATATATAAATTGTTTTTAAATTATAAAATAAATATAGCATAAAGTTATCCATTTTAGTCATTTTTAGCAAGCATATCCCTTATCTTACCGCCTTTAAACTTGGTTTGATTATGTAATATGCTATATTTTTGTTAAATGGTGTTGAGATAAGTTACCAGGCATTTTATGTATGAAGGGTCCCTCATGTCTGGAAACTGGTTTCAAAAACTGATGTCGTGTTGCATGAAGAAACTTAAAGAACAAATTTCTTATACTTATACAATACTATCAGGAACCTTTTTTGGTTAATTATGTAAAACTTGTCGACATACCCAAAAAGTAATATCCCAAACTACTATTATACATGCGAACAAGATCTTTTTTAAAAAACATTTTTAGAAATGATGTTATATTTCTCTAAAGAACTTTTATCATATATTAAATACAATTTTATAAAAAAAAAACTTCTAATATCATATAACTTATATAATATACATATACATACACAAGAATACAAGTATGTATTTGTATGTATTATTATACATGCATATAAATGTTTCTCCTATTTTTTAAGGGTTGTGACTTCCCTGTAACATGGTTGAGATTAATAAACTGTGACTAGGTTTGACATGTAAGTTATGAAAACCAGGCAAACTGTGCTTTGATTCCTTGAATAAAATTATTAATTCAACTCCTGTGCATTGCTAGTTTGTGAGAGAACATGTGCAAAATCACTCAACGTATAAAGGCGTATGGGAACACGACCGTATATGTTGGAGGTATTTTGCAACTACACCTTTTATCAGCTTAGAGTCTAGAAAAACTGAACCAACAGTGAATTTAACAAATTAATATATATTTAAATCTATTTTTAATTACAAAATAAAAATAACTAAGGTTTATGCTTAAAGCATGTCTCTTTATCTTACCCACTTAATGCTTGGTTAATTAAGTAATATGCTAGAATTTTGCTTAATGTGTTGAGATAATAAAATGTGGTTAGTTTTGTTATGTAAGTTACAGAAACTATGCAAACCATGGTTAAATTCCTTTAAAAACATTATTAATTGAGCTTTTGTGTATTGTGCTAGCCTATGAGAGGGCATAGGTGCAAAATAACTCAAATATATAGGGCATCTATGGACATATGACCTTATGGTTATTATGCAACTATACCCTTTTATCGTATTCGAGTTTGGAAAAAACTGAATTAACAGTGAATTTTAATAGATTAATATATATTAAATTAATTTATAATTATAAAAAAATAGCTTATGCATTTTAGTCATTTTTAGCAAGGATATCCCTATAGTTTACCCGCTGTTATGCTTGTCGTAATTAAGTAATATGCTAATATTTTTTTTCCTTAAATGGTGTTGAGATTAATAAAAGTGAATAGTTTGTCATGTAAATTATGAAAACTGGGCAAACCATGCTTTAATTCCTTAAAAGCATTATTAATTAACTTTTGTGCATTGCCAGCTTATGAAAGGGCATATGTGCAAAATAACTCGAACATGTAAGGGCATGTATAGGATATGTAAAGGAAGGTGAAATATGTAAATTCACAAAAAACTTTAGGCACATATAGTTTAGGTGAAATATGTAAAGGAAGGTGAAAGCTTTTACTCATATTGGTTAAACGGAAGGAAGGAGGAGGGAGCTTACCTCAGGCCCCCAAAAGAATATATGTTTTAAGAAAATCATTCAGTTCGTCTTGGAATATTACAAGTCTAAAACTGATTTATCGCTACTCAAGATCCCGAAACTGAACTGATTTCTCTTTAAAAAAAAGAAAAACAGACTGGAACTTGATCGGTTCCATTTGATTTTTCAGTTTGAACTGTACATTGCTCAGCTTTAGTTTACTTTAGAAACAAAGTAACAATGATCATTGATTCATCATAATCGGTTATATAGGAAGGATCTTGTCACATCACGTTCTCTTACTGTAAACTTGAATGCATATTGGGACCTACATGGATAATTGATACGCTGAAATTCTACATATGCGAAAAGAACTAAGGTGGAATTTGTTGCCATACTCCTTGAATTCTCTCTTCAACAAATTTCATTTGAAAAAGATTCTTGTACAGTTGTGAATATTTACGTGGGAATTCTACATCTGTCTAGTATTCTTCCACTTTCACATTAGCAAAACATTACGAGTCAAATGGAACTTGCCGCTCTTTCTTATCATGAAAGGTAAGTGGCTCGCAGTCGACAATCATATGATTGGTAGGATAATTAATTGTTCATATGACACTAAACAAAGTCAATGCAGGAAATATGCATTTGGAACTCTCTGCTCCTGTCTAGCATTCTCCCACTCTCACATTTAAAGAACTTTACAAGTTGGATGAAACTTGCTTCTCTTTCTTATTGTGAAAGGTAGGTGGACCTCAATTAGTGAAAAGTAATGATGATTGGAATTACTCAATGACATACAAAAAGAGATGGGAGATGGGTAAATATTTTGTACCTAGTTTAGAGTAAGATCGCTGTGTTTTATATACTATTAGACTTAACACTCTCCCTCGTGTTGGAGTATATACATTATATCTGCTCAACTTGTCACAAATATATCTAACCCATGATCCCTGAAGAGACTAAGTGAACAAGTCTACCCACTAATTATCGAACTTTAGTCACTTTACATATGCAGTTTTAATGATCTCCAAGATTTTTTTAATCTGCTTCAATTGTGATTGAGTTAGGATATGTTCAATGGATGATGATGAATGATGATGACGGTGACCTTGAGAGGATGTTGGAACCATAGAAGAAAAAAATCAAATCATCCAAGGAGATGAAGATTAGATGGAAAACCAATAAGTGATGGAGAAGTAAGGGTGCAAACGAATACGGGTATATGTGATCCGATCCGATTCAGATCCGTATCCGTGTTAGTTGCGATACAGATATAAGTTTTCCTTACCAAACAATATCTATATTTGTATCCATATCTGTGTTTAAAAAATGGAGACATATATGGTAATGCCCATCCGTTCCATATCCAAGGCACTCCTAATATGAAATATTTCTAGCTCATTATACATATAGTTTATGCAAAAAAGAATGTATACTTAGCTCATTATACCTGCTATATGTGTACATTCATTAGTAATTTCTTCTATTAGATAATTATTGTAAGTAAATCTTTTCAAGTATTAGAATAAGTAAAATTAGAAGTAACATTTTTTTAATTTTTACTAAGATGAATGGTGATATAATGATATCCTTTTGCAATCCGTAACCTATCTGTTTTTCTCAATATCTGACCATTTTCCGATTTCGACTGATACGGATATCCATTTTTCTTACCGAACCATATCCGTTTTCGTAGTTAGCAAGCGGATACAGATATGGTAAATGCCATATCCTATCCGTATCGATCCATTTGCACCCTTGTGGAGAGAAGGGTTTAGTTGCGAATGTAGTTTAAATGGGTGAAATTTCATGAACTGATAGCATTATTGGAGTTGATTAAACAATAGGATGGAAAACATTCATATCCTTATTTAAGGCAACTTTTATGATCAGGGAAATATTAAAGAAATGAGGTACTATATCAAATTATTTTGAATTTATGGGGCATATAAAATCGGTTTTGAGTTCCCATGTCTGTTATTTCAGTAGAAAAATAAGAGCAACTGAATATTGATAATTTACCAATAATTTAAAGTTTTCGATGTGTGATTATGCTCTTTGATCTTTGAGTGAGGGTTGTAGGATTTCCTACATGTGGGTTCATGAGGAATCGGATCCTTGAAGAAGTGCTATAACATTTAAGGCACAAGCTCTATTGCCACAAGAGAAACATGTGTTGTACATCCTTGCATATTATGAAAACGTTGCTACAAAATAAGGCACCAACGCCTATCACCATAACAAAAATGTGGCATTAGCATCAATATATTCATTCCAAGTAATTTATTTTATATATTTCTCCAAATTTTCCTTACGTGCTTGGATGTAGTCATGCTCGTAAAATTAAAATTATCAATCAAGAATCTCGGGATACCAATCAATCAATCAAAAGAATTTTTTTTATAATAATAGTCTATATATAGAGAGAGAAATATGCCTTAGATGTCATCTTACGAAACTCTGTCAGATGACGTATTAAATCTCTAATCTCTTATCATTTTTTTACGATCTAGCCGCACATTATAATATTATGTCCTAAAACGTACATATATAAAAAAATCACGTAGTTTGGAGTTTGTTTACTCATGTATCAAATTGTTGAAAATTTAATGAGTTTCAATAATAGAACAAATAAAATCATTAGATCAATTATTAAATAAACTTCAATTCACGTGATTTTTTATATGTATACATCTAGGAGATAAAGATTATAATATGAGGTGGATTATGAAAAATAATAGGGAAATTAGAGTTTTGATGCGCCATCTGATAATGTTCTGTTAAATGGCATCTGAGGTACATACTCTTTGTATATAGAGAAGGGAATATGTACCTCAGCTGCCATCTAAGAAAATCTCTTAGATTGCGGCTCAAAACTTCAACATCCTGATATTTTTTTTCTTGATCCGACAACACAATATGAAATTCATATTCTAAGATGTGTACTTATAAAAATTCATGTGATTTGAAGTTCGTTTGATCATGTATCAAATGGTTGAAAATTTAATGATTTTTCAACAATGTAACAAATACAATCATTTGATACATGATCAAACGAACTCCAAATCAAATGATTTTTTATAAGTACACATCTTAATACATGAATATTATATTGTGCGGTCAGATTATAAAAAAATATCAAAATATTGGAGTTTTGAGCCGTCATCTCAGAGAATTCTCTTAGATGACAGTTGAGGTACATATTCTTCATATATTATATGTATATATATATATATAGACTTGTGTCATTCCGGAAGGATTCGAATCTGAATCCTTCTCACTTAAATACAACACTACGACACCCGAATATAAAATTCACTCCGTTGAAGTTAATTTACATTATTTCAATTAACTAAAAATCAAAATCATGTATTTTGAATACTTTTTGCCCATCCATCAAGTAGGCGCAAAATATATTGCTTAGATCTATGGTTTTAGACATAAAATTCTCGATCCAACCATTTCATCATGATATAAACACTTAAAAACTCTCACACAGCAGTTATTTTGTTAGATTTCAATATTCTACACCGTTAAACTAACCAACTCACTATTTCGGCTGTCCATTTTGCGCTTACTTGATGGATGGGCAAAAAGTATTCAAAATACATGATTTTTTTTTTACAGATATTTGAAACAATGTAGATCAACTTCAACGGAGTGGATCTTGCATTCAGACGTCGTAGGATTGTATTTGAGTGGGAAGGATTCGGCTTTGAATCCTTCCGGAATGACACAAGTGTGTGTGTGTGTATACTTGTCATTCCGGAAGGATTCGAGCCCGAATCGTTCCCACTCAAATACAATCTTTTGACGTCTGAATGCAAGATCCACTCCGTCGAAGTTGCTTTATATTATTTCAAGTATCTGTAAATCAAAAATCAAGTGTTTGAATATTTTTGTACATCCATCAAGCGGTGTAAAATGAACGGCCGAAAGTAATGAGTGGTTAGATCTATGTCTTTAAACATACAAATTCTCGATCCGGCCATTTGATCATGATCTAAACATTTAAAAACCCCTACAAACCAATTTTGTTAGGTTTCAAATGTTCTACACTATTAAACTAACCAACTCACTATTTAAATTGTCCGTCTTTTCCTACTTGATGCATGGGCAAAAATTATCCAAAACACTTGATTTTTAGTTTATAGATACTTGATATAATATAGATCAACTTCAACAGAGTGGATCTTGTATTCGAATGTCGGATGTTAGTATTTGAGTGGAAGAATTTGACCTCGAATCCTTCCGGAATGACACAAGTCTATATGTGTGTATGTGTGTAAGGGATGTGTTTTGACATAATTATGCTCATAAAATAACAAAATAATCTGGCTAAATTGCAGAATAATTCTCTAATGTTTCCTCATCTTTACACAAATGCTTATTAATTTTTTAATTGCACTCAAATACCTTAATATTTTCTTGAATTTGCAACCTACTACCTTTCATTAGAGATTCACATTATATTCTTATGTGACTAACACATGATTACTTCTTAGACAATGTTAGCCTCCTTCTACATTGTCTAGACACACTTGTCCTCTTCTTCTACCTCCGCCTTTTTTCTTTACTAAACGCTACTCCTATCGCAAAAAAAAAAAAGAAAAAGAAAAAGAAACTAAAAAGAAACTTGAATCATCTAAAACTAACACAAAAAAATTAAAAGAACAATAAAGGAAGAAGGGGAAAGCTATTATGTGTGTTTTAGTCTTAACTTTTCTTCTTTCCCTCGAGGGCTAGCATTTGTGGGTTACATGTCCTCCTAAAATCCACAATATTCTCTTTAAAAATTTCAAGATATTATCAAAAAAAAAGCTAAACCCAAACTTCCAAAACCTAAAATTATCCTAACTTGTTTTTTACATTTAAACTTAAAAGTACCTCTTAAAATCCATTTAAATATTTGATGAAATCTTATCTATATGCAAACCTTAGTTAATGGACCAGTTTCTATTTTTTTTAATTCTCTAATCCTTCAAATTCTAACATATCAAAAGAATACTACTTAAACATAGACAAATGATAATATGGTTATTTTAATAAGTGTAACCCTTTCTCTTAGAGTTTGTGCAAGTAGAGTGCAAGACATCTTTTAGGTATTCACACAGCTGGAAACAATAGGGTATTTTTGTGCAGAGGTAGTGAAACATTAGGGTATTATTCTGCAGTTTAGCCAAATTATCTAGATTTAACTACCAGGCAATTAATGTGAAGGATGAAATCCATTTATTATAACACTATATAAAATCAGATTACTCGAGTCAAGAGGTTGACCTTAACCCAACCTTTAATAATCGGATTACCAGGGTTGAACCGATTAAGGCTAACCTGAACCAGCTAGGCGCTAGCTTTGGGGGTCGGGTTTGGGTTGGGTAATTGGGTTGGATCAGGGTTGCCCGCCTACTAGGACCTCCTTCACAAAGCAAAGCAAATAGCTGATCATTGTCCTTGACCTGCATAGGAAATCCTCATGTTCTCATTCATAATTATGCATCTCCTTCCAGCTTGCTGATCCTATCACCGGTACAAGTTTCTAGCTATATTTTGTGACTAATGTTCCATTCAAACATGGGTCAACCAAAAATCATGTGCCCTTACCACTCTTTATCGCTTTCTCACCATCAATACCACATATTTTCCTGCATCTTTAATATAGTTTTCAGCACCAACACAGCAAACAAATCCTCCTATTTGTTTGAGAAAGCTTTTCCTTCCAAATCCTGATCGCAAGTACTCTTCCATATCTGTGTCACTATAGCTGGCTCATTCAACATGGCAATATTCTCAGTCCTATACCGTCTCAGTCTTAGTAGTCAAGGAAGCATGGACACACCTCTAATATGAATTCATGTTGTGTTGGACATCAAACACTTCTTGAAGACACTTTTCAAATTTATCCTCAATTTCCTAATATATTTTTTAAGTTAGGACATTCTGGGACACTTCTTTCGCACATATTTGACATTTCTTAGAAACTTCTTCATCGTCATTAAGATATTTATTTACTTCCATTTATATCAAAAACTTGTACTTTTTTCTTTAGTAGAAATGGACGATGTAAGACTACTGACTTCTATAGAAGCATGGAAAGTTTAGGTATGTTTCAGTATCAGAGGTGAACACGGTGTTACTCCTTATGCAAAGGCATAAATTCATAATATGTTCATAATTTATGCATATTCCCAAACATTATATGTTCTTATATGGGATGTTTTGGATTGCGGGCATGTCTAATATGTATCGACATATGCACCTCTCTCTCTCTCTCTCTCTCTCTCTCTCTCTCTCTCTCTCTCTCTCATATTTATATTTTATTGTCATGTCACATGACCGCGTATCCGACTATGTAAAGAACTGCCCTGGTTCGTGTTCATGGCCATGTTTCTTATTCCTAAGTCTGACAAAAAAAATCTCTAGCTAATTATATACATATTCAATCCGTGTAAATGAATCTGCATGTAGCGAGAAATAACTTAAAAGTTTTTATAGGATATATGCTCAAGAAGCATGCATTTCAAGAGGCGAGACGTGTGTACTCTAATAAAGATGGAACTTGGTGGAGTCATATGCACACAAAGATCCTTCCTGAAATCTTATTTAATGTGGAAGTGGCATTTGAAAGTAATTCATAGAAAGTTGGTTTTCTTTCCAAGAAACCACAGTGCGGACGTAAGCTGTAATGCAATACATGGGAAGTTCGCATTATATACATTAGCTAAATGCCTCGGTCTATGATTTTGATTTCAGATCTTTGAATATAAAAATATATGTTTACTGGGCATTTTAGTATATAGCCATTTTCATTCCGTGCATTAATGTAGTTGAGAATGAGATAATTTTGTAACTGTGTACTGACTGCAGCATTATGATATGTTTAGTAGTGGTTGATATTTTTGTAACTGTGTTCTGACCTATGTAGCACGGACACTCTATCATGGAGTCGTCATGTCCGAAACGTGTCCGACACACGTGTCATGTGTATTTTTCAGAATTCGTCACGTGTCCGCATGTCGTGTCCGTATAACATAAGTTCTAACTGCAGCATCATGATTTGGTTAGTAGCGGTAGGTGTGAATTTTGTGTTATAATAGTCAAGATTAATTTGTTAGCATCTTGTACAAGGGTTCCTTAACAACTGTGGCACTCCTTGAAAATGTGTAGCTCCACGAATGTCCTGCACGAGCAACAAAAGCCTTAGTGAAGGAAGCTTTTCGCTTGCTTCGTCCTGGAGGCACAATTGCTTTGACAGACAATTCGGTATGTATATTACCTTTTCAAGTGCTCTGGAGCTTACAATAAATCTGTACATTGAATCATATTTTTCTCTCTGCAGCCTAAGTCCAAAGTTCTTCAGGTATGCTCAAACTGCATCTTAATTTGGACTCCTCGACTGCTAACTTGATGCACTCTAAAGTGGCCAACCTCTGTAATCCTTACTGCTTGTAGGAATTGCCACCAGCATTGTTTACTCTGATGAAGAGCACTGAGCCATTTCTTGACGAATACTACCTGTTAGATTTGGACAACACGATGAGAAGCTGGATTTGTCAATGTCGTCACTGTTCTGACAGACCCGAGGCATAGAACTGTGACGGAACAGTTCCTAACAAGTAGCGGTCCATTCTCTTGCCCATTTATTTTCAGTTTTCCATCACAAAATTTACAAGAGACTTCATTCTTTTGTTCATTTATCCTTTTCCGCACGTGTAAATATCTGACACAAGATATAATTTGTTACCTTAACATGACAGAATCCTTGTTTTCATAGAATAATTGATGGTACAAAGATAATTTATGCCTTGACCTGAAATCTTTCATGTCATTTTGAGATACCTTCTCTATGTGCGAACGACCACCTATATTCTTTCACGCACCCACAAATACCACATAATGAATACTGAACATAAACTTTATAAAACTAAAGTGTTAATTTTGTCATTGGACCTTCCATGGAGGCATTAAATCAGTCACACTGCGCCACATGTTGTTCCATGTCAAAACAAAATTCTTATTATTGTGTTTGGGTTGGGTTAGGTTTGAGGGTAGAGACCTGCCAGAAAAACTTTAGGCTTGTGGAGTCGGCCCATCCCTTGTCGCGGTCCATTATCTGTCCAAAACCTAGCTCTGAAAAGGCCACCACTAGAGTGTCTAGGATACCAAGGCATGTCTATTCAATGATCATGCCCTCTCATCTTCAACCTAAGAGTCAAATCAATTAAGCATGTTTCAAGCTTTGGCTGTTTCATGGTGATGAGACTTGTTTTGAATCATTTGTAGACTCAGCTAAGCTATCAATCCTTTCCCCTTGCCTTTTCTCACAACCATTTCTTCTTGTGAAATCAAGAATGCACGCGGCAATCCTTATGTCGGCTTGTTGTAGTTCAAAAGCGCCCAAACGACATTGATACTAGCCTACAACATTGCACTCAATTTGCATGAACTTATTGATTATGCATGGACTTGCTGGATTACTGCTGGCTCAGTATCATCCATGCTTTTTAGTTTTTTTTTTTTTTTTTTTTTTGCTAACAATGCATTCATTCTATCAAAAGCAGTTTGAAAGTCAAGTGGCAGCTGGATAGCTGTCACAGGATGCCTACAAGGACTAGTACACAAAGATAGAGTTGAGGCATCTCCATTTTAATACAAACTCCATATACATTCCTCAACTTGTAGACTTTGCACGTGCATGTGCACAAAAAATACAATCTGAATTAAAAATAAAATACCAGTCCCCTTGCTACTGTTTTCCTCTCTCTTTTGCCTCAAAGTTTGTGGAAAAAACAACACCTAATGGTTTCCATGTGGTTCACAAATCCTTGCATGCCATCACTTCAAAATTCTCATGGTATCCCCCATATTATTATTCTTTTTGGACCAGGACAGGACAGAAGTTTCTCCCTTCTCTCCATGATTGCTACTTGTCTGTTAGATTAATTAATACCAGTAATAAAAAGCAAAAGTAATGCTATGATTTGCTAACACTGAACACTTTTTTTAATCAGGAGATCATGCAAGTTAGTAGAATAACAAATAATGAAATGAAATCTGGCATCTGATTAGTGATTAAGTGTCTTAATTAATCCATGATTAAAATCCCCCCAACAAAGCTTTATTGGGCTCAATGAGCTCATTGAGCCCCTTGTCTCCCATGTGAGACCATTGATGCTTATTAGCTCCTTTAGTTGGGCTTTGCTTTAAGTCGTGACATGTAGTAGGTGTGGTACATCCTCACACGATGATCGCCAAATTCTTATTCTTTCCTATACATTAAGATGAGTGAAAGCTTAAAGGGCTATTAAGAAACTTAATGGAAGAGGTTCCATGCATTATGCAATGAGTTGCTTTGCTTTAAGTCACCCGCTAATTAGTATTCGACTAGATAGTTAGAAGTTATAATTATTAGGCTATACCCGCCAGCACCACCAACTTTACACGTTTGAAATTCCATTGGATGCACCGAAGAAAAATTCTATTAGTAAAAGGTGGTAAATTGGTGAAACTTATGAAGTGATTGAAATGGGCGAAGGATAGTGGTAGGGATTTGCCCTTTGAGCATCTGAAAAGGACCACCACAAGATATTGTCCTCAGATTGAAGCAAGAAAGGCGTCCTCGAGAGATCCATGGATGTCATCCTTTTTCTTCCTCCTCTCATTTACAGTCCATTCCTTTTTCTCCCATGTGGTTTTCTTTGTCACCCAAGACATTCTTTGACTTGAAACTTCTGATTGGGTCCATTCCTTGTAGTGGGAGTGCTGTTCTGACCCTAAATGGGGCAGACGTAATCGATACTGGAGCACAGGAAAGCTCCTGAAGAAAATGATCATGCAACCACTGCCTGCTCAGTTCATTCACCTGCAATTGTGATTTTCTGGAGTCAGTCTTCATGGCTGTTAGTCATGTGAAACACGGTCTTTTGAGTGTTTGTAATTGAACAGTTGGTGTATTCTTAGGCTTTGTTTGGACGTGTATGAAATGGAATCATGATGTTTGGTACTAGTAAACGAAGGGGTTACATGTAGCATGTTTTAAACAAAATACACTACAATGTACTAAAGTTTGTTACTGTTTTGATCGTCGTAGGAATCAATACTTACAGAAGAGATGAATGTATGTCTTGAATCTTATTACACACAAGTTTTCTAAATCAATATATACAGTTTAGTGTGCTATCTGAAATTCTTCTTTGCATTGTTTTAAATGCAATCTGATTCTAGTGCTTTAGTCACTCTAGTTTTAACTAGAGTTTCAAAAGGTTATCAGGAACTAGATTTCAATTTCCCAAGCTCTGTGGATCATTCAAAAGTTCCCTAACAAAGTTTGAAAGCCTGTAAGAAGTTTGGACCTTCGATATAGGCATCAGAACGTAAAGTGTCATAGTATCTTACTAAAAGGAAGGGCAACATGAGTAAGGTAAGAACTGATACAATCTTTGACATTGCAAGCCTGCAACAAAGCATGAGAATCCCACCAAAGTTGAGTGAGAGCTAGTTGCAGCTGTTGGGCCTTAGGTTTTCTTTGAGCCTAGGTTGTGCTAGGTGAAGTGCTTTGCGTGACTCATCACTGTCATTGCATGGGGTAAGAAAAGAATCATGTGAAAGGACCATCGTTCATCTTTAGCACCTTGTGACTGTTGAACTTGCTAATGGATGCAACTCTGAAATTGAAAGTCTTAAGAGAGTTGTGCTGTGAACAGTTTGAAGAGGCAAGGAATCCACTGCCCCTAGATGTCCACAGTTGCAATCACAATGGCACTTTGGATTTTTTTTTTTTTTTTTTTTTTTTTTTTTTGCCCAATAATTTTTGAGCAAAATCAAGCTTAGAGATTGCATCATTAAACATCACTATCTTTATAGAAGAGAGATGTTCACTGGCGCGATAGAGCCTTTGTTCAGTATTAGTGCAAGAAAACTCAAAAAAATATGCATCAATCGAAGGAAAAGCCGTGGGTCAACACAAGAGGACAATTGACTTTTTGAGTCCTTGTGTGCGAGGTGGGTCCACAGTGCCACGTCAGTCAGAAGAATGAGGGAGGGGAAAGGGACTGGGCCCACTACCACTAGTGAGTCTACTTGAGATGAGTGTGTCATTAATCCAATGATGATGGAAATAATAATAGAAGGGGGAAAAAAGTATTTCAGTTCTAATTTGATCATGCCGTTTGATGGAAAACAATAAACTAACGTTTATGCACATCTATTCTTTTAAAAAGAAAAAAGAAACATTTATGAACATTGCGTCTGTTTGTTGAAATATGAGATAGGCTTCTGCCATTTGTAAGGATTCGAGGTGGAATTTTTTCTACTCAAATTTAACTCTATGACATTCGAATATAAGATCTACTCTGTTGAAGTTGGTCTACATTATTTCAAGTAAATAAAATAAAAATCATGTATTTTAAATATTTTTTACCCATTCATCAAGTAGGCGTAAAACGGACGACCGAAATAGTGAATTGGTTAGTTTAACAGTGTAAAATATTTGAAATCTAGCAAAAAAATGGTGTGTGTGAGGATTTTCAAGTGTTTAAATCATGATGAAATGGCCGGATCGAGATTTATATGTCTAAAGACGTAGATCTAATTAATATGTTATTTCGACCGTCTATTCTGCGTCAACTTAATGTATGGATAAAAAATATTCAAAATAAATGAATTTTGATTTTTAGTTACAATAATGTAGATCAACTTCAACGTCTTGCAGTCGGATATTGTAGGATTATATTTGAGTGGTTCATATGCACACTTATTAGTCTTTTTAAACAGGAGTTCAGAATTCTCTCTGCTGATTTTTTACATAAGATTAATAAGGACACCTAGTCATAGAAATCACGATTCTGCCTTAGCAATAAAATTGGGCGGATTACTCTGCCTTCTTTCTCCAAAAAAAAAAAAAAAAAGAAATCACGGTTTTGTTTGCTTTTGTAGACTTCATGACTTTAAACTCTTCTGAAGTTGTTGGAAGAGAGAATATTGCTGAGGAAGTTGACATGGATTGCCGAGGGGTCGTCGAGGTGATCGCCATGAAGTCAACGACGAAAAGGCAAAGGAGACAGCAGCAGAAAATAGCAGCAGCAGCAAACAGTTTGGCCAGTCGACCGGTCCCGGTCGACCGGATGTGCACAACGTGCACAAGTTGAAGCTCGGTCGACCGTCGGTCGACCGACAACTCTCTGTTGGGCACCCAGTCGACCGACCGGTCGACCGGTGGAAGAGGTCGGTCGACCGCCCGGTCGACCGACAGTCGGGTGCGGGTAATTTTCTGCCATTTCGGAAAGCTGTGTATTTAAGGCTGTTTTTAATTCTAGGGTTTGTATCTGATTGCTGGGGTTTTGCTGGAGCTCTCTTGCATTCAAAGAGGCTGCTAGCAATTGTAATCATCTTTCTGGTAATTAATCTCTCTTCTGGATTGCCCCGAGGACGTAGGCATTGAGGCCGAACCTCGTTAGATTTGTTTGTTTGCGTTTGTGCTCTTTCTGGTGATTTTTTGTACTGCTTGAGATTATTCTCTGTGCTTGGAGATTTAAGGGGATTCCTCTATCTGGGTTGTTATTGCTGTGAGGCACAACAAGTGATATCAGAGCATCCAGGTTTCGCTTGGGATTTCTGGAGATTCGGAGGGCTCGAGATCTGATTCGGTGGAGATCGTGTGTCGATCTCAGATCAGAGGTATTGGTGTTCGGGGATCGGTGTCGATCTCAGGACGCAAGGAGGGCTCGTGAAATCTGTGGTGGAGTAGATCCGGTGAGAAACTCAATTTAGGGTTTCAGAAAAGGTAAAAATTGAATTTTTTTATCTGAGTAGTGATCTATTTCAGTTGGTTGTTCTTCCGCATAGATAGAGGATCAAGTAATCTCAATGGCAGAGGAAAGTACTTCAGTTAGGACCATGAATCCTCACCCGAGGATTGATGTTGTCAAGTTCAACGGTACAAATAACTTCGGAATGTGGAGATGTGAGGTTATGGATGCACTGAATGCATCAAACCTCGAAGACACTCTCCTATTGGAGAAGAAGAAGAGCACGACCACTGATGAAGAGTGGGTAAAGATGAACAGGTCGGCGTGTGGGTTGATACGTTCATGTTTGTCGCAAGACATAAAATATCTTATGCAACATGAGACGTCGGCGAAGCATCTGTGGGAACCCTTGAGAAGAATACCTGACTAAGAGTGTTGAGTCCAGGTTGCAGCTTAAGAGTAAACTGTATCAGTTTCAGATGAAGAAGGGGAGCACATCACCGATACACGAAGCTTCTTACAGATTTGATAAACGTGGATGTCGTGGTAGAAGAGGAAGACAAGGCGATCATCCTCCTGAACTCACTCCCGGCGAGGAGTATGAGACATTCACTCTGACTTTTATCAATGG
Source organism: Agave tequilana (assembly GCA_038442645.1). Lineage (NCBI taxonomy): Eukaryota > Viridiplantae > Streptophyta > Magnoliopsida > Asparagales > Asparagaceae > Agave > Agave tequilana. The sequence goes on from JAVJIF010032604.1 coordinate 138,070, forward strand.
TAGACAGACTCTGGACTACCTTGAGGTGTCGTCTGCACTGACAAGTTATGAGACGAGGAAGAAGGAGAGACATCCTTCTCAGTCAAGCTCATCGGCGGAGGCACGGGAAGTAAGAGGCAGGGGTTCATCAAGGAAGGGTAAGGAGGTTAGAGGAAGATCTAAGTCCAGGTCAGGGTTCAGGGATCTCAAAAGGAATCAGTGTGCTTTCTTCAGAGAGATTGGGCACTGGAAGGTGGACTGTCCGAAGTTCAAGGGAAAGGAGAAAGAATCAAAATCCAAGGCAAATCTAGCAAAGGTGGTTAACACTGCAAGCAGCAAATCACAGGCAGATGGATCGGACTCAGATTCGTCAGTGTTCTCTTTTTCAGTTACTACTCCCGTCATAGGCTACTCAGGTGAAAACGAGTGGATCTTGGACACAGGTGCAACATATCATGTATGCCCTAATCGGGACTGGTTTACCAGTTTTGAGAAGTTGGAAGGGTGTTCGGTCATCATGGGCGACGATCATCCGTGCATCATGGAGGGTGTTGGCACTATTCCAATCAGAATGTTTGATGGGATGGTGAGAGAGCTGAAGGAAGTGAGGTATGTACCTCAGTTGAAGAGGAACCTAATTTCCGTAGGAGCTATGGAGTCATTGGGCCTTGGAGTGTCTATTAAGGAGGGAGTCCTTAGAATGACAAAGGGTTCAATGGTGGTGTTGAAGGCCGATCGCCGGAACAACTTATGCTACTTGAAGGGTAGTACGGTGACAGGGCAAGTGGCAGCTTCTACCAGTCCAAAGAAAGATTCAACCCGGCTGTGGGACATGAGGCTGAGACATGCAGGAGAGAAGTCAATGCAAGCTCTTGCGAGGCAAGGGTTGCTGAAGGGTACCGAAACCTGTAAGATGGATTTCTGTGAGCATTGCATCATCGGCAAGAAGACCAATGTGAAGCTTGGCACAGCTTCACACTGCACAGAGGGTATTCTTGACTATGTTCACACGGATGTATGGGGACCTACCAAGACTGCATCGATTGGAGGTAACCACTATTTTGTGTCGTTCATTGACGATTTTTCTAGGCGCTGTTGGGTGTACACCATGCGACACAAAATGAAGTCCTAAAACTGTTCGTGAAGTGGAAGGCTAATCTGGAGAGAAGCACGGGAAGGAAGGTCAAGTCCTCCGTTCTGACAATGAAGGAGAGTACAAATCGGATCCTTTCCTACAGCTGTGCCTTAATGAGGGCATAGAGAGACACTTCACGGTACGAGAGACTCCGCAACAAAATGGGGTGGCTGAGAGGATGAACCGGACCTTACTAGAGAAGGTTCGGTGTATGTTATCCAATGCAGGATTGTCAAAGAAGTTTTGGGCTGATGTTTTGGCGTATGCATGCCACCTCGTGAATAGGTTGCCGTCGTCTGCAATAGGGGGGAAGACTCCTCTTGAAGCTTGGTCAGGAAAAGCTGTTGGGGACTATGATTTGCTACGGGTCTTCGGATGTCCAGCCTACTACCATGTCAGAGAAGACAAGTTGGACCCAAGGGCAAAGAAAGGGGTGTTCGTTGGCTTCAAGCGAGGAACCAAGGGGTTCAAGATTTGGGATCAAACGGATAACAAGTTCATACTCAGTAGGGATGTCACGTTCGATGAGGCTTTTTTGATGAAGCCTACGGTCTCTCAGCAGGTGGAGACCAGTAAGACCAAGGAGCTATTGCAGCAGGTGGAGATTGATGCAGATCCACCATCTCTAGAGGAATCAGTATCAGTTCGGATCATTCCTGAGGTGACACAGGGTAGTGATCGAGCAGTTGAAGAAGATGCTGAAGAGGATGATCAGGGTCAAGAGCAGGTCATGGGTACTGTTCCAGATCCAACTGTAGTTGAAAGACCAAGAAGGAACACTAGGAGACCAGGTTGGCTCACCACTGATATGGTCATTGCGTATGCACTTCCAGTCGTCGAGGAGGCTATTCCATCTACCTTCAGAGAAGCTGAGATCAGTTCGGAAGCAAAGATGTGGAAAGCGGCCATGAATGAGGAGATGCAATCTCTTTACAAGAACGACACATGTTAACTCACCAAGTTGCCCAAAGGGAAGTAGGCATAGGATGCAAGTGGGTGTATGCTAAGAAGTAAGGATCTCTCCAAGAAGATGCAGTGCGCTACAAGGCTCGGTTGGTGGCTAAAGGCTACGCTCAGAGGGAAGGAATTGACTACAACGAGGTATTCTCTCCTGTGGTTAAACACTCGTCAATTCGTATTCTATTGGCCTTAGTTGCGCAGAATGAGTTGGATCTTGACCAACTTGATGTGAGACCGCCTTTCTCCACGGCGATCTTGAGGAGGAGATCTACATGAACAGCCCACAGGTTACAAAACTGCAGGGAAGGAAGCGTTAGTATGCAAGCTAAAGAAGTCGCTGTACGGATTGAAGCAGTCTCCTAGACAGTGGTACAAGCGATTTGATAGCTTCATCAGAGAAAAGAAGTACACACGTAGCCACTACGATCCATGTGTGTACTACAACAGGCTACCATCAGGTGAATATATCTATCTACTTCTTTATGTAGATGATATGTTGATTGCTTCGAGGTCGAGATCTGCTATTGATGCTCTGAAGAAGAATCTATCGTCAGATTTTGAGATGAAGGACCTGGGCGAAGCTAAGAAATATTGGGCATGGAGATCACTAGACCGGAGAGTTGGCAGGGTAAGTTTGACTCAGAAGGGCTATTTGGAGAAGGTACTGCAGAGGTTTAATATCAGCAAGGATACCAAGTCTGTTAGTACACCTATGGCTCCTCACTTCAAATTGTCTGCAAGATGTCTCCGAAGAGTGTTCAAGAGCGTGAGTATATGTCTCACGTTCCATATGCCAATGCTGTGGGTAGCTTGATGTACGCTATGGTGTGTACGAGACAGATCTATCACAGTCACGCCGTCTCCATGGTGAGTCGATATATGCATGATCCGGGTCAGGGTCATTGGGAAGCTGTGAAATGGATCTTGAGATACATCAAGGGTATAATTGATGTAGGCCTAGTGTTTGAGAAGGACGACACTGGAAAGTAAGAGTGCATAGGGTATGTTGATTCAGACTATGCAGGTGACCTTGACAAGCGCCGGTCGACGACGGGATATGTCTTCACATTCTCACAGGCACCGGTGAGTTGGCGCTCCACACTGCAGTCTACCGTCGCTTTGTCGACCACAGAGGCTGAGTACATGGCTATGACAGAGCCATGAAAGAGGCAATCTGGCTTCAAGGGTTGCTTGATGACTTGGGAGTGGAACAGGATCTGCTGAAGATTAACTGTGACAGCATGAGCGTCATCTACTTGGCTAGGAACCAGGTCTATCATGCAAGGACGAAGCATATTGACGTCAGGTACCATTTCGTTCGGGAGATTCTAGAGGAAGGTGACATCGACCTGTTGAAGATTCACACTTCGGAGAACCAGCCGACATGCTTACGAAGGTGGTGTCGGGAGTGAAGTTTGCACATTGCAAAGCTTTGCTCCATGTCCTTCAGGTGGCTTGAGCTTGCTGAAGCTCATTTGGGTGAACTACGGACGGCTTGATCCCTTGGGCAGGGTACGTAGGCAACCATATTGGTGCAGCCCGCTCTCGAGTCGATGGACAGTTCGGCTCAGATTTGGAATCTTCACCGAGGTGGAGAATTGTTGGAAAGAGAGAATATTGCTGAGGAAGTTGACATGGATTGCCGAGGGGTCGTCGAGGTGATCGCCAATGAAGTCGACGACGAAAAGGCAAAGGAGACAGCAGAAATAGCAGCAGCGGCAGAACAGGTTGGCCGGTCGACCGGCCCCGGTCGACCGGATGTGCACAACGTGCACAAGTTGAAGCTCGGTCGACCGGTCGGTCGACCGACTGTAAGTACCCAACTCCCTGTTGGGCACCCAGTCGACCGACCGGTCGACCGGTGGAAGAGGTCGGTCTGTTGGCCCAAAGGCCTTCCACCCTAGTTTTGATGATGATTAACTCATGTAGTTATGTTTACTAATAATCTTGTGTTTGTTTAAGTTTCAGATCATTAGCAAGATATTAGTTGATGATTAGCTTCAACAAGGAGTTTAGAAGCTTTTCATGGTGATTTCAGGGCCAAAGCTTCAAGATCACACATTGCCTAGCCCATGGATGAGTTTTGGATCGGGTCTACTTGAAGATGAGATCGTCAAGAAGACTTGGTATCCTAGTTTAGTTTAGTGTGTTTTAGATCCATGTGTAAAGCTTAGTATAGTTGATATGCTCAAGTGCACAACACACATGTTTTCATGTTTTGGAATTGGTTTTCATGAATGATTGATCAAAACAAGTTTACATGGTTTATATGTATAATAGATGTATTCTAGTTATACATACATGCTTAAACATCTTAAACAAACTTATTTTGACTTTCCTATTCATGTATTGAAAAATCAAGTTTGATAAAAATACAAGTTTTAGTTTTTGGTAAAATAATAAGACACAAAAATAGTTCACATTGATTGATATTTGAGCTAAACTTTTTACCACATGTTTATATATCAATGCAAAATGATAAAACTATTTTTGGTGATTTTGAAGTGTTAAAGATTTTTCAAAATATTTTTAAACTATTTTTCTGACTCAGTTTTCTGTTTCAGGCTTCAACCAGTCGACTACTAACTGACTTAGTCGACTTGGGATGAAGTCGGTCGACCGGCCGGTCGACCGACGTGCATAGATCTGTGCACGTTTGGCAGACATTGGACGGTCGACCGTTAGGGTCGACCGGGTCTGAGAGCTCTGCTCTCTGTTTGTTTGGGTCGACCGTGCCGGTCGACCGTGTTTGCCCAACGGTCACATTTCTGACCGTTGGCGGTCGACCGGGCCGATCGATCGGTAGCCTGTCAGGCTGCCACATCAGCCTAACGGCTAGTTTTCTGTTTGGGCTATAAATACCCCAACTCTTGGGGTTTTAGCTAAGATTTTTAGAGCTGATTTTCTCCCATTCTCTGGTTTTAAAAACAAGTTTTTAAAAGAGTTTAAGTGCCAAAAAGATTTCATCTTATTGTTTTTTCAAGGGTTTTGGAAAATCAAAGAAAATAGGAATTTGGGATATTTGTATTGGTTTTCATTCTCTATCTTTTACAAGAGTTTTCTCAAGTATTTTCTTTGTTGCTTGTTTCCAAAACACCTTGATTTCCACACTTGAGCTATATCTCCTATCCTAATCTATTAGGATCTTTGTTTTGTGGAAAAGAGAAAAGAACAGAGAGATTGTTTGTGGTTGAAAGAAACCACTTGTTGTAAACACCCTTGTTCTTGTTGTATCCCTCTTTGGTAGAGGTGATCGGGTGATTGGTTTGCTCCCTCTAGTGAGAGGTGGAGTTTGGTTTGTAAACCCTCTTCGGTAGAGGTGTTGTGGTTGATTGGCTACGGCCTACCCCTCGGTTGTGAGGCGGTGTTTGTGAGAGGAGTTAGGTACTCCCTAGTTGTAAAATCCTTCTCGGTGAAGGTTACCTCGGTGGGAGTCCTCGGTGGACGTTATAGTGGATTGAAAATCCTACACGGTGGTGTAGGCGGGGATGTAGAGCAAGGTGCTCGAACCTCGAAACATATCTTGTTGTTAGCGTTTGATCCACTTGTCTCTCTAACTCTCTCTTGTTTATTTGTGCAAAGTATCATTCATTATTCATATCATACATTGCTTGCTTTATACCTTGCATATTTCATATTGCTATATCTTGTGTATGTTTGGTTGTTTGTGTGTGCCTCACTTGTACTTAACCACAAGAGCTTCACATAGCACCTCAACCCATTCAAGGGGAATCAAGAGGAGTTAGTCCAGAGCCCTTCACGAGGAATTCGGCTACACTTGTGTGTTGTATTAGTGTGTTGCAAGAATAGTTTTTAAGCTTCCGCATTTAGCGCATTTAGTTCACTAGATTAGCACTTACACCTATTCACCCCCCCTCTAGGTGTTTTTCAATTGGTATCAGAGCTAGTGCTCCTGATACTTAGGCTTAACATCCTAAGAGTGAGATCCATTTGTTTGCTAATCTTGCTTGCATTTGTTTGTTTGCACACATTTAGTTTGCCCTCATGGATAGCCCTCCTATGTTTGACATTTCTAGACTTGAGATTTGGAAGGTTATGATGAGTAGCTATTTGAAGACCCTAGGTTTGCATGTCTTTCTTGCGGCCACCAAGAAATGCTATCTTGGAGATCGCAATCATATAGGGGCCAATGCACAAGCCCTAGAGGCCATTAGAAGCACATTACCTAAAGAATATCTTATGCGTGTTTCTAACATTGATTCCGCCTTTGCAGTGTGAAATTTGTTGACAACAACCACCACCTCCAAGCTTCAATTGCAAATCCAACAAGAAGAGGAATCTAGTGGAGATGAATCCGAGCCGCAACAATGCTATACGGTCCAAGGAAATGACTCCCTTGAGGTACTTTCGGAATCTCAACTAGATAATAATGATTGTGCTAGTTCTTCAAATGATTTTGTTGATCCCCATACTTTAAATGAAGAACTTTCTATTGTGTGTGAAAAATTAATTGAAAAATATAACATTTTGAAAAGAAGACTTGTGCTTTAAATAAAGAAAATGAAAAATTGTCTTCTAAACTTGATTGTGTTTTGCAAGAGAAGGTTGAGGTCTATAATGAAAGGATTCATTGAGATCTCAATTAGAACTTGCACTTAAAGAAAATGAGTTTTTAAAATCTAAAAATGATTGTCATGTTATTTTGAAGAAAATGAAAAATTGTCTTCAAAAGTTGATTTTGTCTTAAAGGAGAATGTTGCTTTGAAAAATAAAATTATTTCTATTTCAAATGATTTAGATGTGTTTTTAAAGAAAATGTTGTTTTACAAAATAAGATTGATGCTCATGTTTGTCATGCTAGGGTAGCTTCACCTAGATCACCCCTTGCATGCACTTCTTCTTCTAAGATTAATGATGATTTGTTTGTTGAAGAAGAAAGTGGATTGTTTGGGCTCCACTATGAGCCAATGTGCCATGAACCACTCACGTTTGGAAATCTTGGTTCGAAAGAAACAAGTTCCATCCTTTATGCATGCACACCCTCCACGGCATACACATGCTCCTCACGGACACACCCATCACATGTATGCTCATGTGTACACTTGTACACATTGTGGTCGTAAGGGCCACCTTGCTAAATTTTGCTTTGATAGATTACATAATGTAAATTTAGTAAAGAAGTTTGTTTGGGTTAGAGAAGGTACTAACCCCTATGGACCCAAAAGAGTATGGGTACCAAAGACCACCCCTCGAGTTTTTGATGTAGGTGTGGGCTCTCACATGACGTGAGAGTAGCCGTACCTTGGAGTGGATGCATTCCGAGCTTCATGGAAATCAATTGGATGCATCACTTTCAAGGGAAGGTTTGGTGGAGATGACCATCATGTTTTGGAGACAAGGAGAGTTGCCTTCTAGGTTTTGGTAACAATTCCTAACTCCTAATTATTGTTTACATGCTTTTCATGATCATATGTTTATAGCATGTTTTGATGTTTAGTGATCATCATGAATATGTCATGTTAATTAGATTAGTGTTATACATATTAGTTGGTTGAAACACCCATGTTTTATATGGACTTATATTTTTGTGTTCTCACCTTGGTTAAACTAATTTGTATGATTTAGATCTAATGCACATGCATGTACATATTGATCATATATGATTTGTATTTCATATTTTTGATGTTTATAGATTATTGTGAAAATACCATGTTTATTGCATCCTTGACATATATGAATAGCAATTTGAGACACCCATTTTGTGTTCTCATAGTTGTTTAGCTATCATGTTTATCATAGGTTTAATAACATATGTATTTGCATGATAATCATGTTTTTGACACTAGTATAAATCCTAATCTAAATGATTTGTGTTTTGTTTTTATGCTTTATGCCTTGATTACATGTTTAGATGTTAGTTTTCATTAAAACTAGAAGATTTATACTTGTGCATATAGTGGGCCACAAATAAATCTATATATGTTTGGGCTTGATTGCTTATTTGGACCCGTTAGATGTGCTAGTATAGTCTAGTTTTGATGATTCATACATTTTAAACTTGTATTCCTATTTGTGGATTTGTTTTATGATCGTGTGTTTCACTTCATGTATATGTTTGTATTGCCAAACTTTAAGATATACATGTATACCCCTTGAGTCATTTGCCTCTCATGCAAATCTATATATGGACTCAATTGTGTTTAGGGATATGTATGTATACTTATTGTGTTGACAATTCATACATATACCTTGAAATGAAATTTATTTTGGTGAAGATTTAATTTTTCTTGATTTTGTGTTTAATTGTTTAACTTCATGTATATGTCTATCTTGTCCAACTATTAGATATACATGTTTATCCTTTTTGAGCCACGTGCCTTCATGCATATATTTTTGTGGACTCGTTGTGTTTTGGATATGTATGTTTGCTTTAGTTTGTATAAGACATACATACACCTTGAAGATTAAATAGTTTAGATGATTTTTATGTTTTCATGTTTTCTTGTTTCAAGGAATTTTGAGCTTAATTGAAAATTTCATAATGCCATGTCACACATTACTTGTACACTCACCATTTTTAAAATATTTCTCATGAGTATGTTTTCATGAGCATGTATGGACTTTATTGAATATTGAGTGTTTTTAAGTGTTATGTGATTTACATGTGTTTTATGAAAATTATTTTTGTTGTATTCCTTACTTGAAGGATTTCGTACTAGTTTAAAAGATTTTCCATTTAACTAGTTACGGTATTCTTCATTTTGGTAGAGTTTTTCAAACAAAGCTTATTTTTCAAATCTATTTTTGAAAACCCCTACCCTTAATGGGAGGTTGGATGGGAGATCATGTTCATGTATGCTTTAAAATGAAAATCATTTAAAACTTGAACCATGATTGGGAGGTATTGTAATATGATGTATACACTTGAACTTATTGTTATGTCAATTGGTATAATTGAACTCTTTCAATTGTATCATTTTGATCTTTTGTATACTCATATGATTATTGTGTATGTATATTTCAATTGGTATCATCTATTTGTGATTGGTACTCATTCTATTTCATACGCATATACTTGTTTTATTTGTGCTATTATTTTCTATATCTTGAGCACAAATCTTGTTTATGCTAGAGCTTGAACTTCACTTTATTTCAATTGATTTAGTTTTCAATTGGTATCTTATTTCAAGCCTACGCATAGTTTTTGTTGGTATTTCATAAAGGGGGAGAAAATTCGATTTTCATATTTCAATTGGTATTTGTATTTTCACTCCCTTACTTTATGATAGAAATACATTTCAATTGTTTATTTGGCTTAAAAAAATATACTATCTTTTGATATCAAGATGTCTTGTGTTTTAAATTGGTATCTAAAAATTTTGTTTAAAGTAAAATACACAAAGTTTGATTTGTATTGATTATATGCAAGGAGAGCTTAACATCTCTTCCACATATAGATTCATGTTGAGTGTATCTTATATTGAGGAGCTTAACATCTCTTCTTTATGTGGTACACGTGTGTAGGGGGAGCTTCACATCTCCTCTTATGCATTACATAATGTGTGTTATGTGAATTGGGGCTTAACATCCCTCTTTCATGTAATGCATATGTGTAGGGAAGCTAACTTAGCGTCTTCCTCTTCATGAATGTGTATAGCATATAACATTTATTGATCTTTATTTGCTTTCAATGGTATCAAGATGCTTCATTGACATATTTTCAATGATATCCTAATTGATTGTCACCCCTTATTGACCTTGTTTTTGTTTTTAGACAAAAAGGGGGAGAAAGATTTTACCCCTCATTTATTGTTTTGATTGTTTACCCCTTTCTTGATGATTGACAAAAAGGGAGAGAATAATTTGTGTTTTATATGCATACTTATATTTTTGCATATATTAAGTTTATTGGTATCTAGAGCATCTAGTGTTTTTTGTTAATGTTTTATTAATTTAATTGGTATCTAGAGCTTCTAGAATATGTTTATGTGTTTTATGCATGTTGATGCATACATGTTTATGTACATTCATTGCATATCTTTTGTTTATTTGTTTATGCATGAGTTAAGGGGGAGCTTCTTTGAAGCTTAACTTTAATCCATGCATATATAACTCCATGAGTTTTGTCATCATCAAAAAGGGGGAGATTGTTGGCCCAACGGCCTTCCACCCTAGTTTTGATGATGATTAACTCATGTAGTTATGTTTACTAATAATCTTGTGTTGTTTAAGTTTCAGATCATTAGCAAGATATTAGTTGATGATTAGCTTCAACAAGGAGTTTAGAAGCTTTTCATGGTGATTCCAGGGCCAAAGCTTCAAGATCACACATTGCCTAGCCCATGGATGGAGTTTTGGATCGGGTCTACTTGAAGATGAAGATCGTCAAGAAGACTTTGGTATCCTAGTTTAGTTTAGTGTGTTTTAGATCCATGTGTAAAGTTTAGTATAGTTAATATGCTCAAGTGCACAACACACACGTTTTCATGTTTTGGAATTGGTTTTCATGAATGATTGATCAAAACAAGTTTACATGGTTTATATGTATAATAGATGTATTCTAGTTATACATACATGCTTAAACATCTTAAACAAACTTATTTTGACTTTCCTATTCATGTATTGAAAATTCAAGTTTGATAAAAATACAAGTTTTGGTTTTTGGTAAAAATGATAAGACACAAAAATAGTTCACATTAATTGATATTTGAGCTAAACTTTTTACCACATGTTTATATATCAATGCAAAATGATAAAACTATTTTTGGTGATTTTTAGAAGTGTTAAAAGATTTTTCAAAATATTTTTAAACTGTTTTTCTGACCCAGTTTTCTGTTCCAGGCTTCAACCAGTCGACTACTAACTGACTCAGTCGACTTGGGATGAAGTCGGTCGACCGGGCCGGTCGGCCGACGTGCACAGATCTGTGCACGTTTGGCAGACATTGGACGGTCGACCGTCCAGGTCAACCGGGTCTGAGAGCTCTGCTCTCTGTTTGTTTGGGTCGACCGTGTTTGCCCAACGGTCACATTTCTGACCGTTGGCGGTCGACCGAGCCGGTCGACCGGTAGCCTGTCAGGCTGCCACATCAGCCTAACGGCTAGTTTTCTGTTTGGGCTATAAATACCCAACTCTTGGGGGTTTTAGCTAAGATTTTTCGAGCTGATTTTCTCCCATTCTCTGGTTTTAAAAACAAGTTTTTAAAAGAGTTTAAGTGCCAAAAAGATTTCATCTTTATTGTTTTCAAGGTTTTGAAAAATCAAAGAAAATAGGAATTTGGGATATTTGTATTATTTTTCATTCTCTATCTTTTACAAGAGTTTTCCCAAGTATTTTCTTTGTTGCTTGTTTCCAAAACACTTTGATTTCCACACTTGAGCTATATCTCCTATCCTAATCTATTAGGATCTTTGTTTTGTGGAAAAGAGAAAAGAAAAGAGATTGTTTGTGGTTGAAAGAAACCACTTGTTGTAAACACCCTTATTCTTGTTGTATCCCTCTTTGGTAGAGGTGATCGGGTGATTGGTTTGCTCCCTCTAGTGAGAGGTGGAGTTTGGTTTGTAAACCCTCTTCGGTAGAGGTGTTGTGGTTGATTGGCTACGGGCCTACCCCTCGGTTGTGAGGCGGTGTTTGTGAGAGGAGTTAGGTACTCCCTAGTTGTAAAAATCCTTCTCGGTGAAGGTTCCCTCGGTGGGAGTCCTCGGTGGACGTTATAGTGGATTGAAATCCTACACGGTGGTGTAGGCGGGATGTAGAGCAAGGTGCTCGAACCTCGAAACATATCTTGTTGTTAGCGTTTGATCCACTTGTCTCTCTAACTCTCTCTCTTGTTTATTTGTGCAAAGCATCATTCATTATTCATATCATACATTGCTTGCTTTATACCTTGCATATTTCATATTGCTATATCTTGTGTATGTTTGGTTGTTTGTGTGTGCCTCACTTGTACTTAATCACAAGAGCTTCACATAGCACCTCAACTCATTCAAGGGGAATCAAGAGGAGTTAGTCCAGAGCCCTTCACGAGGAATTCGGCTACACTTGTGTGTTGTATTAAGTGTGTTGCAAGAATAGTTCTTAAGTTTCTGCATTTAGCGCATTTAGTTCACTAGATTAGCACTTACACCTATTCACCCCCCCCCCCCTTCTAGTGTTTTTCACGGTCGACCGACAGTCGGGTGCGGTAATTTTCTGCCGTTTCGGAAAGCTGTGTATTTAAGGCTGTTGTTTAATTTTAGGGTTTGTATCTGATTGCTGGGTTTTGCTGGAGCTCTCTTGCATTCAAAGAGGCTGCTAGTAATTGTAATCATCTTCCTGATAATTAATCTCTCTTCTGGATTGCCCCGAGGACGTAGGCATTGAGGCCGAACCTCGTTAGATTTGTTTGTTTGCGTTTGTGCTCTTTCTGGTGATTATTTTGTACTGCTTGGGATTATTCTCTGTACTTGAAGATTTAAGGGGATTCCTCTATCTGGGTTGTTGTCGCTGTGAGGCACAACAGAAGCGTCTAGGGTCTCTTTTGCCAAAGGTTAATGACAAATTAGTTTTTAAGGTTTAAACAAAATATAAAATATTCTTAATTTTGTGTAAATGCCAAATTAATCTTACTTTCATGAGTTTGAAAGAAAGAGTTGAAGAGTTGGAAGAATTTCTTTCATGAGCTCAAGCGTTCGGTTTGCACATGAAAGACAGAAAAAAGAGTTGGATTATTTTAACCAAAAGAAAAGGAGGAAGATGGGATAATTTTGATAAAAAGATATTTTTCTCGTCTAGAAAAAGCAAGCTTCTACTCTTCTTCCCGTCAACACGAAACTTGCAATGTCTTATTTGTTTCGTACGAAGAAGAGGAAGAACCGTGAAAAAATAGGATTTTTTGTTTCGCTCTTTAAAATATTTATTTTGTCCAAACGTAAACTTCTTTCCTCTTTATTTTATTCGACTTGTACTAGTCTCTCTCTCTCTCTCCTCTCTCTCTCTCTCTCGCGAGTTTGGGTTGGCTCTAATGGGTAAAGGATCAGGTGATAGTTCTTCATGTTGTGGGCCGTCCATCAGAGCTGATGCCCGGAGCGGGGGAGAGGAAAATTATAAGGCCCGTGTTTTCTTCTCTCTCTCTCCTGCTGCTAGCCATCCATCAATTGTGATGAACGGAGCTAACCTGCTAGCTCTCATTGTAGTCAATGATTTCTAATTCTGTTAGATAGATTCGCATGAGTGCTCCACTATCACACGGCGAAGGACCATCACGGTCCTTCGCGCATTGGAGCCAACCGGCTAGCTCGACCATCACGGTCCTTCGCGCATCGGAGCCAACCGGCTAGCTCGTCCATCACGGTCCTTCGCGCATCGGAGCCAACCGGCTAGCTCTCATTGTATACAATGATTTCTAATTCTATCAAATAGGTTTGCCTGCGCGCTCCACCATGAGTAGTCCTTACATAAAGAGTTAGTCCACTGTTACTTGACAAGGCATCCATCCCACACTAGGAAGCAAAAAACTTGGAAAATTTCAGTTCAATTCACAAAGAGAGGGGAAAAGAGAGAGAGAGAGAGCAGAAAGATGTTCTGTTGGAATTGAAGAATATAAAGGTGAATCTTCGAGTTGAATTATGGCGAGATCCGTTGATCGAATCAACTGGATGATGGTTGGAGTGTGTTCTCCTTCCATTTGTGATGAACGTGGTATATTCACATGTTCAATTCCGACTTCGAATGAATGAGATATTCAAGTCCAAAGATTGCCTAATTCAAAGCCAAAAGGGACTAAAGTTAGCTACATGCATTTAGTCCCACATTGGCCATGTGTTGGAAGCTCATGGGGTATAAATAGAGAAAAATGAGAACAAAGGGCGTGCCCTTTGGGTACTTGGAGTTTTCGCGCGCGAAAAGGAGGGAATTATGCACGTACATACGTACGCGCACGCGCCGCCGCTGGCCGGGGCCGGGGCCGGGGCCGGGGCCGGGCCGGGCTCGGGCTCAGGCTCGGGCTCGGGTCCGGGGCTCGTGGTCCGTGGCCTGGGTTCCCTACCTGGTTCTTTTTGAATCAGGTCCGTTGGTCCCCCGCGGAAGGATTCGAATCACCCGCCAACGGGTGTCCGCGCGAACAGATCCAACCGTTCGCCAACCGCTGTCGGAAAACCGACCGAGCGGTTGGGCGGTTGATCGGTTGCGACGGTTCTATCCGAACCGTCGCAACTGCTGGAATTTGGCGGACGAGAATACCCCTCCAGAGCGCTATAAAAAGCGCTCCAGGGGTCCATTCTCAGACACACCAAAATCTGAAATCTTTCTCTCTCTCTCTAAAGTTCTGACTTCGGTTCTGAACTGGGCTTCAGCAAGCGACTTCCAACGAAGTGGGAATCCGCGACTTCCAAGTGAAGTGGGAATCCAAAGCGACTTCCTAAAGGAGATTCTGTCAAAATTCTTCAACCTTCCTACGTCCTCAACAGTGGGTGTTCCTCCAAAAGAGTAAGACAAATATTCATTTGAAATTTGTCGTTATACCGCTGTTTTGCTAATCCTGTGTAGGTACTGGTTGACTACGGTTCGACCGTACGGTAATTTGGTAGTGCTATCCAATACCGTGAAGAAGTGTTGTATCTTGGGAGACCAGCGTCCATTATCCCGTTAGCACACCGGTGCGGGGGACGTAATTGTCTTAAGGAGATTCGCTGTAAGCGTACCTCACTTCAAATACTGTATAAGGGGACTAAGTCCTTTATACAGGGGATATACTTTACAGTATATCGAGATTGACTTAGATTTAGTCTAAGTGTTACTGTATAAGTGGATTAAGTCCTTTATACAGGGGGTATACTTTACAGTATATCGAGACTGACTTGGATTCAGTCTAATTGGTGCTTAAACCAAGGAAGGAAATTGAAAGGTGGTTCTTAAATTAAGGAACGTCTATTGAACGGAAAACCTCCCACCTGATATTTGCCGACCTGGCCAATTAGATTGTTGATATCTCAGTGATCTTGATTAGTTGTCAGATTGATTCTTGTTAAGCAGAATACCCAACAATCTTAAGACAATTACTGTTTCTCACTTCTGTTCTGCTTGAACTTGCAGAAAAAAATCTGAGACAAATCAAGATACCTCCAGCAAGCAACAAACATACCGCTCCAAGGTTTGATGCCAACTCCACTTCCTAACCCGAAGCCGGAGAAGCCAGGAAAATTGATGGCAGAATTCAAGAGGTGGCAACAGAAGATGCTCTTCTACTTGACCACTCTTCATCTGGCCAGATTCCTGGAAGAAGATCCACCAGAGCCTGCAACTGATGCATGGACTCAATGTGACTTCCTTTGCCGAAATTATGTTTTAAATGGACTGGATGACTCTATTTACAATGTCTACAGTCCTATCACAACGGCAAAGAAGTTATGGATCAGTCTTGACAAGAAGTACAAGACTGAGGATGCTGGTACCAAGAAGTTCGTCGTTGGACGATTTCTGGAGTACAAAATGGTGGACAGCAAGACTGTAATCAGTCAGGTGCAAGAGTTCCAACTTATCTTGCACGAGATAGAAGCTGAAGGTATGATCCTACCTGAAACTTTTCAGGTTGCTACTATCGTGGAGAAACTCCCACCTGCGTGGAGAGATTTCAAGAACTACCTTAAGCACAAGCGAAAGGAGTTGAAGTTGGAAGATCTCATTGTGAGGCTTCGAATCGAGGAGGACAACAGAAAGTCCGAGAAAAGGAGCAGTAAGAACTCCTACGAAGCAAAAGCCAATGTGATCGAAGACTCAAAGGGGAAAGTGTCTACTTCCAAAGGCTTAAAGCGGAAGAAGACTTCCCAGGGGTACAAAGGCAAGGTCCAAGAAGGCAAGAACATGCGCTTCAAGGGAACTTGCTACATCTGCAACAAAGAGGGGCATAAGGCGAATGAATGTCGCAGCCGTCTCAAACAAAACAGAATCTTGTTGATGGTCTTTTTAAAGACAATGTTGCAGTGGTAGACAAAAAATCTGTGTATCTGTACCCGAAGCTTATAAATAAAGAAAATTCTTCTGTTTATTTGCTTGAGTCTCCTAATTTGTGGCATGCTAGATTAGGGCATGTAAATTACAAGTCTTTAAAGAACTTGTCTAATCTGGGATATATTCCTAAACTCAACTTGGAAGAAATTCGCAAGTGTGAGGTTTGTGTTGAGGCCAAGTTGGCTAAAAATTCATTTCACTCAATAGATCGAAATACAGAACCTTTAGGGTTAATTCATAGCGATCTGTGTGACTTGAAATTTATGCCAACTAGAGGCGGTAAAAAGTATTTCATTACTTTTATTGATGACTGTACAAGATACTGTTATGTGTATCTTTTAAACAGTAAAGATGAGGCAATAAATATGTTTATAACATATAAGGCCGAAGTTGAGAATCAACTCAACAAGAAATCAAGATTCTAAAATCCGATAGAGGCGGAGAATATGAATCAAATGATTTTAGTGAGTTATGCGCTAGTTTTGGTATAATACATCAAACTACAGCACCATACACTCCTCAGCAGAATGGAATTGCTGAACGGAAGAATAGAACTTTGAAGGAGATGGTTAATTCCATGCTCGTAAGTTCTGGAGCTCCGCAGAACTTGTGGGGGGAAGCTCTATTAACTGCAAATCATATTCTAAATAGAGTACCCCACAAGAAACTTGGTCTAATACCATTCGAGTTATGGCATGGAAGGACACCTTCCTACCATTACCTCAAAATGTGGGGGTGCCTTGCAAAGGTGCTGGCACCATTACCCAAAAGACTAAGTTGGGAGCAAAAACTATGGACTGCATATTCATAGGCTATGCCTTGAATAGTAGTGCCTACAGATTTCTGGTTCATAAATCAGAAATACCAGATATTCATGTAAACATGATTATCGAATCTCGAGATGCTGTGTTCTTTGAAGACATCTTTCCGTACAAACGGGAAGCAGATAAGACTTCTGGGAAAAGAACACACGAGATGGCGTTCAGGGACGAAAGCCCCGAGGAACGAAATGTAAATGCGGAAATTGAACCAAGAAGAAGTCAGAGATCTAGAATCTCAAAATCTTTTGGTCCAGATTTCATAGCATACGCTATTGAGAGCGAGCCTCAAACATATAAAGAGGCTATGTCAAACCCAGAAGCACAAATGTGGAAAGAAGTTATAAATAGCGAAATAGAATCCATACTAAGTAATCATACTTGGGAATTGGTAAACTTGCCTCCTGGAAGTAAACCAATTGGGTGTAAGTGGATTTTCAAACGAAAATTAAAACCCGATGGATCTATCGATAAGTACAAGGCTAGATTAGTATCCAAGGGTTATCGACAAAAAGAAGGACTTGACTACTTCGATACTTATTCACCAGTAACAAGAATAACGTCCATTCGGATGTTGATTGCGATTGCAGTATTGCACAACTTAGATATCCATCAAATGGATGTCAAGACTGCATTCTTAAATGGTGAATTAAATGAAGAAATATATATGGAGCAACCAGAAGGATTTAAAGTCAAGGGCCAAGAACACAAGGTGTGTAAATTGGTAAAATCCTTATATGGTTTAAAGCAGGCTCCAAAACAATGGCATGAGAAATTTGATAGTGTCATGATCAAAGATGGATTCACTATCAATGAATGCGATAAGTGTGTTTACACGAAAACAGTTGGAGATGCATGTATCATTGTCTGTCTTTATGTAGACGACATGTTGATACTTGGGACTAATATTGAAATTATTAAGTCCACTAAAAGAATGTTATCCAACAGTTTTGATATGAAGGATCTAGGGGTTGCTGATGTAATTTTAGGATTTAAATTACTAGAACACCAGATGGAATCAGTCTATCTCAATCTCACTACGTTGATAAGATGATAGAAAGATTCAAGGATCATGGGATAAAAGAGAATACAAATCTTTTTCTCCCACACATCCACCTTCATAAGAATACAGGAACTGGAATACGCCAGTTGGAGTATTCTCAGATTATCGGAAGTCTAATGTATTTAATGAATTGCACTAGACCCGATATTGCTTACGCTGTAAGCAAGTTAAGTAGATACACTAGTAATCCTAGTGATCTACATTGGACCGCTCTACTACGAGTATGGGTTACGTATCACATACCAAGGAATATGCCTTGAGATATGGAAAGTATCCTCCTGTACTGGAAGGATACAGTGATGCTAATTGGATTGCAGATTCTGAGGAATCAAAATCAACTAGCGGATACGTATTTACTCTAGCAGGAGCAGCGGTATCTTGGAAATCTTCTAAGCAAACATGTATTGCCCGTTCCACTATGGAATCGGAATTCATAGCCTTAGATAAGGCTGGAGAAGAAGCGAAATGGCTTCGACAATTCTTAGAAGATATACCGTTATGGCAAAAGCCAGTGCCCGCTATATGTATACACTGCGACAATTAAGCAGCTATATCTAGGGCACAAAATGTGATATACAACGGTAAGTCTAGACATATTCGTCGTAGACATAATACCGTGAAGCAGTTGCTCTCAAATGGAATTATCTCTATTGACTTTGTATCGTCAAAGGATAATTTAGCGGATCCGCTTACTAAAGGTTTAAGTGGAGAGCGTATAAACTGCGCATCGAGGGGAATGGGTCTAAAAGCCTAACCGTACCGAGTCAGCTTAATGGAAACCTCACTTAGCGACTGGAGATCCCACGGACTAAGTTCAAGAGGAAAAACTAGTTATGATTGACTCAGCAAGTAAGCACTTGGGAGCTTGACTCCAATCCATTCCTATGGTGCACATAAGTGCTTTTCTACAAGTGGATTAAGGATAAGCTTAACGCTTTTAATGATGCCTATATCTTGTTACTATACAAGTGGAGTAGAGTAGACTACTCTTCATAGGTCCATCACCTATGTGAGTATAGAGTTGGGTCGGCTCTTTGGGAATCTCTATGGAGGCTGTTATTCCCTAAAGATACTCTCTGAAACCAAGAATGTCCAGGGCCAAAACGGACACAACCGAGAACCAAAGTTGATTTGGAAAGTTACTGTGTGAAGCTTGTTGACTTGGCTTACACTAACGGCTAACAGTTCAAGACCTAGTTCATTGATTAGCCAGTAAGTCCGATAAAACTTTCACTATGGAAGGTTCAAGACCTAGTTCACCTATCCTTATGCAGTTTCTTTTCTAAAGTACCTTACACAATAGAGTCAGTCTCTTTGTGTGTCATTTCCTTGAATCTCCATTCATTGTGGGGGATTGTTGGAATTGAAGAATATAAAGGTGAATCTTCGAGTTGAATTATGGCGAGATCCGTTGATCGAATCAACCGGATGATGGTTGGAGTGTGTTCTCCTTCCATTTGTGATGAACGTGGTATATTCACATGTTCAATTCCGACTTCGAATGAATGAGATATTCAAGTCCAAAGATTGCCTAATTCAAAGCCAAAAGGGACTAAAGTTAGCTACATGCATTTAGTCCCACATTGGCCATGTGTTGGAAGCTCATGGGATATAAATAGAGAAAAATGAGAACAAAGGGCGTGCCCTTTGGGTACTTGGAGTTTTCGCGCGCGAAAAGGAGGGAACTATGCACGTACATACATACGTACGCGCACCGCGCCGCCGCTGGCGGCGGCCGGCCGGCGCCGGCGCCGGTGCCGGAGCCGGGCTCGGGCTCGTGGCTCGTGGTCCGTGGCCTGGGTTCCCTACCTGGTTCTTTTTGAATCAGGGTCCGTTGGTCCGCCCGCGGAAGGATTCGAATCACCCGCCAACGGGTGTCCGCGCGAACAGATCCAACCGTTCGCCAACCGCTGTCGGAAAACCGACCGAGCGGTTGGGCGGTTGATCGGTTGCGACGGTTCTGTCCGACCGTCGCAACTGCTGGAATTTGGCGGACGAGAATACCCCTCCAGAGCGCTATAAAAAGCGCTCCAGGGGTCCATTCTCAGACACACCAAAATCTGAAATCTTTCTCTCTCTCTCTAAAGTTCTGACTTCGGTTCTGAACTGGGCTTCAGCAAGCGACTTCCAACGAAGTGGGAATCCGCGACTTCCAAGTGAAGTGGGAATCCAAAGCGACTTCCTAAAGGAGATTCTGTCAAAATTCTTCAACCTTCCTACGTCCTCAACAGTGGGTGTTCCTCCAAAAGAGTAAGACAAATATTCATTTGAAATTTGTCGTTATACCGCTGTTTTGCTAATCCTGTGTAGGTACTGGTTGACTACGGTTCGACCGTACGGTAATTGGTAGTGCTATCCAAATACCGTGAAGAAGTGTTGTATCTTGGGAGACCAGCGTCCATTATCCCGTTAGCACCGGTGCGGGGGACGTAATTGTCTTAAGGAGATTCGCTGTAAGCGTACCTCACTTCAAATACTGTATAAGGGGACTAAGTCCTTTATACAGGGGATATACTTTACAGTATATCGAGATTGACTTAGATTTAGTCTAAGTGTTACTGTATAAGTGGATTAAGTCCTTTATACAGGGGATATACTTTACAGTATATCGAGACTGACTTGGATTCAGTTTAATTGTGCTTAAACCAAGGAAGGAAATTGAAAGGTGTTCTTAAATTAAGGAACGTTCTATTGAACGGAAAACCTCCCACCTGATATTTGCCGACCTGGCCAATTAGATTGTTGATATCTCAGTGATCTTGATTAGTTGTCAGATTGATTCTTGTTAAGCAGAATACCCAACATGTTCAACATTTTAAATGATCCATTTGAACAAGGAGGGGGCTAACCTCGTAGATTGAGTCGTTCTCGAGCAATTGACCGACAACTGAATGAGGTTATATGCTTTTGGTCCACCTGTGCTCTCTATTTGAACAGAGCTCTGTTCTCGGGTCGGGTCGGTCGGGTTGCCTGGTGTCTCAACCTGGACCCGATCTATTTTGGTCACCAAAAGACTAGAAGTTGGGCCTTGGATGAACTCCAGTGAGACCGGGTCGAGGTAAAAATTTACTAAATACCATGAAATTTTAGCTGTTTCCAGAAAAAAAAATGATATCTTGAACTTTTAAACTTGCAAAATACTACCATCAACTATAAAAAGTTCAATAAACTATCAAGAACTATTACACAGCTGTTGAAGGGAAAAAAGGACAATTTATCCTCCAACACAACACACAAAATTAAAAAAATGATAACAGAGATTGAGGGGTACTTTGTCATTAATTTGTCACGTGGTAGACACATGACGGTTTTCTTAAACCCGAGATAATGGAGGGTATTTTTTTGAAAATTTGAAGAAAAGTTCGTGATAGCATTTTACAATTTTGAAATTTCATAATATTTTTTCAAAACAGATGAAAGTTCATGACATTTTAGTGAATTTTAGCCACGGTTCTATCCCCGGGCAAAGTTACAAGTCTAGACCCAATAATTGTATTTTTTTCCTTTTATTAAATTTTTTCCTGGGAGTTTATTTTCTTTTTCTGGAATTCTTTTTGATATTTTCTACCATTTTCTTGTATATATTATCATATAGTGATGGATCTTGGTTGCTAAAAAATGAAGTTAAAGCTTAGACTTTGGCATGATACATCATCGATGCTTTCTTTGGCATCTCAATTTTCTTTTGAGAAGATTGGGCTATTTTATCGTCTCATCTTTACTCGCTACAGTTCTTGGTTTATATTCATAGTATATGACAATGTTTTACTTTGACTGTCACGGGCCTACCACAACCCTCCTTTTTTATCCTAACTTGAGACAGGCAGTGAACGGTGCACGTGGGACATGATATAGGATTAGGTTAACATCATGAACATAAGTTCTCTTACAGGTAGATTAACAGAGTTAGTTGATACTATGGTTAGACGGAATGTTAGTATTTGTGCGTGCAGGAAACTAAGTGGGTAGGTGAAAAGTTAAAATTATAGAGTCTTAGGGTTATAACTTTGGTATACTGGTAAAGATAGAAATCGTAATGGGGTGAGTGTGATCATAGATAAACAACTGTTTGAGGATGTAGTGGAGGTTAGGGAAAAGGGTAATAGGATTTTACTAGTTAAACTTATTTTAGGTAGGGAGATTTTTAATGTTACTAGTGTCTATGCACCATAAGTCAGACTTGATGAGTCAAGTAAGCATCAATTTTGGGAGAATTTAGATGAGATTGTACAAGGCATACCCATTAGAGAAAAGCTTTTCATAGGCGGTGACCTCAATGGGCATGTAGGAGCTAGTCGTTATGGGTTTGATAGTGTACATGGAGGATTTGATTTTGGGAAAAGAAATGAACCAGGTAACTCGATTCTAGAATTTTCTTTGTCATATGATTTGATCTTATTGAATACTTGATTTAGGAAGAGAGAGTTTCACTTGATCACTTTTAGAAGTGGATCATGTGCGAGCCAAATAGATTACTTTTAACTAGAAAAGTACATAGAGATTGTTGTATGGATTGTAAGGTTGTACCGGGTGAGAGTGTAGTAACCCAATATAGACTCTTAATTTTAAATGTCTGGATTAGAAGGAGATTTAGAAAGATTAAACGTAAGTTAGATCCTACGATTAAGTGGTGGCGGCTAAAAGAATGTAACCAAGGAGTTTTTGTAAATTGAGTAGTACATAAAGTAGATTGGAAAGCCCAAGATGATTCCAATATAACATGGAACAAAATTGCTAGCTGTATTAAAAGAGTAGTTAAAGATGTACTTGGTGAGTCACAGGGTGGTGCTCCACCATGTAAGGATACATCATAGTGGAATGAAGAGGTAAAATCTGTCATTAAGATCAAACGAGACTCTTATAGAGATTTTAAGAAAAATTGTGATGGGGTGAGTTTTGAGAGGTATAAGCTAGCCAAGAAGGAGCTAAGAAAGCTGTTTAGAATCCAAGAGCTAAAGTGTACAAATAAGTGTATGATAAGTTGGACACCAAAAAGCTTAAAAATGATATATATAGAATTGTTCGAATAAGGAAGAGAACGGCTAGAGCCTTATGTACTGTGAGGTGTGGCAAAGATGAGGATCAGAAGGTTTTAATTCGAGATGAAGAAATCAAAAAAAGATGGAGAGAGTATTTTGACAAAGTGTTCAATGGTAGTTATATTCAAGACTTGGATGACCTTACCATTCAGTGGCAGGATATGAACCATAATTATATGCGCAGAATTAGTGAATCTGAAGTTAAAGAGGTGTTGAAGAGGATGAAGACAAGGAAAGCTGTTGGCCCGGATGGAATTCCTATTGAGGTATGGAGATGCTTAGGAGAGGTGGGCGTGAGATGGCTGACAAACCTCTTTAACAATATCTGGCTAACTAAAAGGATGCCAAATGAGTAGAGGAAGAGTATCTTAGTATCTTTCTATAAGAACAAGGATGATATCCAGAGTTGTTCAAACTATCGTGAAATAAAACTCATGTGTCGCACCATGAAGCTTTGGAAAAGAGTATTGAACACAGGTTAAGACGTAATGTTACAATATCAGAGAACCAGTTTGGGTTCATGCCGGAGCGATTGACGACAGAGGCTATTCATTTGCTTCGTCAACTTATAGAGCGATTTCGAGAGAGGAAGATAAATTTGCATATGATTTTTATTGATTTAGAAAAGCTTTTGATAAGGTGCCAAAAGAGGTATTATGGTGGACATTGATGAAAAAAGGAGTCCCCATCAAATATATTGACATAATTAAGGATATGTACGATGAAGCAGTGGCAAATGTTAGAACTTGTGGAGGCATACCAAGTGATTTTCTATTACAATTGGATTGCATCAAGGATCTGCATTGAGTCCATTCTTACTTGCTATAGTGATGGATGAGCTTACTAGAGCTATTCAGGATGAGATACCGTAGTATATGCTATTTGCTGATGTATTGTCCTAGTCGACGAGACGAAAGCTGGGGTAAATACCAAATTGGAGTTATGGAGGCAAACTCTAGAATCTCGAAGTTTTAGGTTAAGTAGGGACAAAACAGAGTACATGGAGTGTAAATTCAGTAAACAGGATCAAGATTATAGTATTGTGAGACTAGATGGATAAGAAATACCGATAAGCAGTCATTTTAAGTACTTGAGTTCTATTATCCAAAAGGATAGGGAGATCGATAGTGATATCAACCATAGGATCCAAGTCGGCTGGTAGAAATGGAGGAGCGCAATATGAGTTTTATGTGATCATAACATTCCGTTATAGCTGAAGGGAAAGTTTTATCAGATTGCTATTAGGCCAGCTTGTTATATGACATAGAATGTTAGGCTATAAAGAGATATCATGCCCAGAAGATGAGTGTAGCAGAGATGCGCATGCTTCATTGGATGTGTGGTAACACGCGGAGGATAAGGTGAGAAATGATAATATTCGTACTAAGATAGGAGTAGCCTCTATAGAAGAGAAGATGAGAGAAAACTGCCTACGATGGTTTGATCATGTGCGACGTAAACCTACAGATGCGTCATCTGGCGAGCAGAGCGTATCAATTTAGGGCAAGTTAATAGAGCGCAAGGGAGACCGAAGAAAACATGGATGAAGGTAATACGACAAGATATAGAGGCTAAAGGTCTTAGTGAAGGCATATTGCTCGATAGAAATGAGTGGAGAAAGCTGATCCATGTGCCTGATCCGGCGTAATTCTCTTTTAGTTCATGTAGCCTACCCCAAATACTTGGGACAAATGGCTTAGTTGTTGTATCTTTAATAGCTAGAGTTTGTGTAGTCAAATTCAACTTCCTTCCAGCTTGATGTTGCAACTCATTGGTTATTGTCAATGTTACAACTCAGGAAATTTTGAGTTACAGCTCTTGGAATCATGGAAGTGGGAGATTGAGAAAACTCATTTCCCACTTCTCTTATTTGTTTTAAATCGGAAATAAGAAATGGAAAAACTCTTTTTTCTTTTTATGTCTCTATTTTATGCTATCATTTTCTCACTTTCAGGATGCAACAGTTAATTTTGTGGTCATGTAAATCTCTTATAATAAGTTGTAATTTGATACATTAAATTTTGATGTCGTGTAAATCCCACTTGTAATCCATTTACCGTTCAAAAAAATCACTTCAGAAATAATATTTAATTTAATATTTTTTTATGCTTAACTTTGTGGTTAACATTTCCACTTTCAATTCTACATTATTTACCAAACACCGAAAAATACAATATATTTTTTCACATACACTTTCGCATTATAATCAAACACTAGAAAACTTATTTTCACAAATTCTAATTTCTCACTGCACTTTTACATTTCTCACTTTCACTTTTCATTTTTTCTCACTTTCATGAGTCCAAACTGTTAGAATTAAAATTGTGATGATTTCATGATGATGAATTACCCAAAAGATCAAAATCCATACATCTCAAGAACAATCATAAATAACTGTAAATACATACCTGAAGCCATATCAAGAGGATGATGAAGAAAAGATTGTTAATGATCTCAGTCCCTTTCCTTTGATCCTTGCAAACCCTAATCAGTAGACACTTTCTTCTCTCTGTCTCCTTCTCTTTTCACAAAACCCAAACTAAAATGATGGATCCTCAAAAAAAGGGTTTTTCTATATTGGAGGAGAGAAGAGGGTCTACGTATTGCAAATAACCATATTGATAAAACCACCCATCATGGCCCTTTAATATCCCATATGATTATTAAACTTTATACAAATGTAACCTTTATATTTGGGCATACATAAATATCAGTTAGACTAAGATTATGAAATCCAATTAATAATAAAAGGTTAGTGGGCCACTTAATGTGAGACTAACACAACCATGTCAGAAAGAAGCAAAAATAAAAGAGGAGGAGGAAACAAAAGGAACCAAACTCATAGTTGATCACCCAAGGATGAAGGATGGCTAGAGCATTTGCTTTGAGCAAGAGCAAGCAAAGATTTTCTCCCAATGACTGTTGGGAATAGAAAATTACAACTCCTTCGTAGAGATTTTTATAATTTGATATTGAACGTAATTTTAATGGTTGCTTTACTTGTAGATACATCATTGTGACATATAGATTCTATGCTCATGTCCTTTGGGCATAATGTTAGATTAAAACTTAAATAAACTTCATGATAATTAAATCATCTATCATGGATCTAGAATCAATATACATCTCAAGAAGAAATATACAAATGCATATACATACATGAAGCCATGTGAAGGATTGATGAAAATCTCAGTCGCTTTCTTGATCCTTACAAACCCTAATCTGTAGAACTCCTTCTTCTCTCTGTCTCCTCTTTTCACAAACCCCAAAAAACTGAATAATTGATGGCACCACGAAAAGGGGAAGAGTTTGTTTTCCTATATGGATGAGAGATGAGGGTCTACAATTGCAAGTAACTATATGTGATAAAACCACCCATCATGGCCCTTTCTATCTCATATAATTATTATTAACCTTATACAATGTAACCTTTATATTTGGGCATACACAATATCAGTTAGGCTATAATTATGGAATCCAATTAAAAACCCAAAGGTTAGTGGGCCACTTAATGTGAGATTAACATTCTCCCACTTGGTCCACTAGCCGATTATAGTACAACCTTAGAAAACAAATAAAAAGAAAAACTCATTTTAAAAACATTTTGACTCCATTGGATTCCATACTGAAAAACTTTGACACGTGATCACGAATTTAAAAACAATAACTGATAAGCCCAAAAAAATGATATACTGTAATACTGCAATTAGCTTGGACCACCAATGTGAGTCATAGCGGTTATACAACATCTATGTCATACTCCCTTCTACGTACCACAACATTGATAACCCTCACTAATAGAGTCTATAACCAAAACGAACCCTATAATTTGTCTTGTCAAGACTTTTCCTGTTTAACAAACATCCATACATAATATGTGCACACATAGTTGGATAACAGGAAATACAGAAACAAACTTTTATTGCGTAATAATGTCAATTATATAAGCACCAAAACATACATTACAGATTACTCAAAAGACCCATTCTAATAACATGTTCTTTGAATGTCTTTGGAGGTAATCCCTTGGTCAATGGATCAGCAACCATTAGAGTGGTACTTATATTCTCAATTGACACCCGTTGTTTCTGAACTCTTTCTCTAACGACTAAGTACTTAAGTTCCATGTGTCTGGAACCACTAGAGTACTTACCATTCTTAGAGAAGAAAACGGCTGCTGAATTATCACAAAATATCTTCAGCGGCCTGGCAATAGAATCAACTACACCAAGTGCTGAAATAAAATTACGTAACCATAATGCATGATTCGTGGCCTCGAAACATGCTACGAACTCAGCCTCCATCGTGGATGAAGCAGTGATAGACTGCTTTACACTCTTCCACGAGATTGCCCCACCTGCTAGCATGAATATAAAGCCTGAGGTAGACTTTCTGCTATCTGGGCAACCAGCAAAATCTGAGTCCGAATAGCCGATCACTTCCAACTGATCTGATCTCCTATATGTGAGCATATGATCCTTCGTCCCTTGAAGATATCACATCACTTTCTTTGCCAATTTTCAATGCTCTAACCCTGGATTACTCTGGTATCTTCCTAACATTCTAACTGCAAAACTGATATCTGGCCTGGTACAAGTATGTGCATACATCAAGCTCCCAACTGCTGACGCATACGGAACTTTCTGCATTTGTTCCTTTTCTAAGTCATTTCTAGGACACTGACTCCCACTTAATTTGTCACCCTTCATGATGGGTGCACAACTGGCTGAGCAAAGTTCCATATGAAATCTTTCCAAGACTCGATTGATATAACCTTTCTGAGACAGTCCTAACAATCCTCGAGATCTATCCCTGAAGATCTCTATGCCAATGACATAAGCTGCCTCACCCATATCAACCATCTTAAAGTTCTTGGTAAGATAATCTTTAGTTTCATACAGCAAACCAATATCACTACTGGCTAACAAAATATCATCCACATACTGAACCAAAAAGATAAACTTGCTCCCACTGATCTTCAGATATATACACTGATCAACAGTGTTTTCTGTAAATCCGAATGAGGTAATGGTATCATTAAACGTTATATACCATTGCCTGGAAGCTTGTTTCAATTCGTATATGGATTTCTTTAATTTGCAAGCCAAGTGTTCTTTTTCTTTCTTTGCGAATCCTTCAGGTTGCTCCATGTAAATTTCCTCATCCAAATTTTCATTCAGAAAAGTTGTTTTCACATCCATTTGATGTAACTCTAAGTCATAATGAGCTACAAGGGCCATGATGATTCTAAAAGAATCCTTCTTTGATACTGGAGAGAAGGTTTCTTTATAATCAATGCCTTCTTTCTGAGTGAAACCTTTAGCCACAAGTCTGGCTTTATATCGTTCGATATTGCCTTTGGAGTCGCGCTTGGTCTTAAAGACCCATTTACACCCAACTTTCTTACAGTTACTAGGCAATTCGACGAGATCCCAGACTTTGTTTTGGTCCATAGATTTCAACTCATCATTCATAGCATCAATCCATTTGCTAGAATCATTACTTTCAATGGCTTGTGAAAATGAAACTGGATCTTTATTAATCCCAATATCGAAATCAGATTCCTGTAGATACACCACATAATCATCTGAAATGGCAGATCTTCTTTCCCTTTGAGATCTCCTCAAAGCTGCCGGTTGTGGTGGTTCTACAACATTTTCAATGGCGATATCCTCATGAAGTGGTGAACCATTATCATTATGTTGTTCAGGTGACTCAGCTTGATGATCAAGCTGAGGGACAACAATTTCTCTTGAAGGAAAGGGTATTGGGATATTTACCCTTATCACTTCAAGATCTACCTTTCTAGGTTCATCACTCCCACTAATTTCACCATTCTCAAGGAATCTGGCATTACCAGTTTCAATAATTCTGGTACTATGGTTAGGGCAATAGAATTTGTACCCTTTAGACTTATCTGGATAACCAATGAAAAACCTGGATATGGTCCTGGAGTCTAATTTCTTTTCTTGTGATTATATATTCTAGCCTCTGCTGGACAACCCCAAACATGTAAATGTCTTAAACTAGGTTTCCTACCAGTCCACAACTCGTAAGGAGTTGTTGAGACTGCCTTACTAGGAACCCTGTTCAAGATATACATAGCAGTCTTTAAGGCTTCATTCCACAATGAATTAGGTACATTAGAGAAGCTCATCATGCTCCTAACCATATCCATAAGTGTCCGGTTTCGCCTTTCAGCAACTCCATTCTGCTGAGGCGTACCTGGCATTATGTATTGAGCACAAATGCCATGCTTTTCTAGAAATTTGGCAAATGGACCAGGATTTTGTCCTGACTCATCATATCTTCCATAATACTCACCACCTCGGTCTGATCTCATGATTTTAACTTTTCTATCTAATTGTCTCTCGACTTCTGTAATGAACACCTCAAGGATGTCAACAGCCTGAGACTTTTCATGAATTAGATATACATAACCATAACGAGACAGATCATCTATAAAGGTGATAAAGTATCTCTCTCCTGTAAAATATGGAATAGAGAGCGGTCCACAAATATCTGTATGAATAATCTCAAGAAGCTCTTTGCTTCTTGTGGCACCTTTCTTGGTGTGTTTGGTTTGCTTTCCTTTTATGCAATCCACACACAATCCAAAATCAGTGAAGTCTAGGTTATCCAAAATCTCATTCTTCACTAATCTTTCAATTCTATCCCTGGAGATATGCCCCAGTCGTCTATGCCACAAGATAGAAGATTTTTTCATCAATTAAGCCACGTTTAGAACCAACATTTGAATGCAGGGTTAAAAGAGATTGTGCAAACTCATAATTCAAGGAAATTTTATACAAACCATCACATAAAATTTCATCTCCAACTGAAATTGAATTAAACATCAAATTGAGTTTTTCACAACCAAATAAAACTGAATATCCAACAACATCTAATTTAGATAAAGACATTAAATTCCTAGAAATCGAAGGTACATAAAAAGTGTTTACAAGATCCATCTGATGACCCGTCTCTAAGAGTAGTCGATAAGTTCCAACATACTCGACCTCCACTTTGAGACGGTTCCCCATAAAGACAAATCTTTCACTTTCCTTCGGTTTCCTGGTTGTAAGGAATCCCTGTATTGAATTAGTTATGTGAGTTGTGGCTCCAGAGTCAATCCACCAAGTATTAGAAGGAACTTCAGCAAGATTTGATTCATAACATACAAAAGAAAGATTCATACCTTTCTTTTCGAACCAAGCCTTTCTCTTGTTGCAATCCTTCTTCACATGTCCTTTTCTGCCACAAAAGTAGCATTTGACAGTGAAAGTCTTTCCATGACCCTGGCTACTTTCCCCAGGTTCATTCCCTTTCTTTGGTGGAAACCTCTTACCTCTTCCATACTTTCCCTTCTTGTGTATAGCTCCTTGAGTTACTGCTAACACCGAGTGATGTCCTTCTTGTCTCAGTCTCACTTCCTCTTGAATACACATATTAGTCAGCTCATTCAGATTCCACTTATCCTTATGAGTATTATAGTGAATCTTGAATGGTCCGAATTGAGGAGGAAGTGAGTTGAGGATGAACTGTACCAAGAAGGATTCATCTACTTTCATTCCCAGTATTCCTAACTTTGCAGCTTTATCAGTCATATTGAGGATATGTTGTTGGACTCCTCTACTACCATCATATTTCATGGTAGTTAACTCAGCCATAAGTGTGCCAGCTAATGACTTATCAGCAGATTTAAACCGATCTTTTACAGCAGTTAAAGTTCTGAAGCGTTAGCAGTCTGAGGGAGTGAAGTTTTGATGTTGTTGGCAATGGTCATTTTAATGAACATAAGACTGAGTCTGTTCGACCTTTCCCAGGTTTTAGCATGACTGACCTGATCTGCTGTACTTTCAGCAGTGATTTCCTCAGGTTTCTCAACTAAAAGAGCCATGTTAAGATCCAGTACACCCAGTGTGAATTGGACATGTTCAAACCATTCAGAAAAGTTTGTACCATTCAAGGCTGGAATGCTAGATGCATGAGAGTGAAGGGAAGTGGGAACGTTTACTGAAACAAATAGGACAATGCTCACATTAAGGCCTCGAATCAATACAAAAACATTAAATTTAATGAAGATGAACTATTGATATCACTTTGATTTCTCTTTTGGGCGAAACCTAAGCATATCCAGTGTTCACTCTACAGGTGAGACCTTTTATCACCTATGTAGGTCTAATATAATTTATGCCACTTAGACAGTAAGTCATGTTACCTTTGGGTATCCAATTCTACACCACTAAGTTGCATAAATCACATTACCCTACCCGGTTCATAATTATTTGAAAGAGACTTTCCTTTGGGTCAGTCCCAATCTCCTAACTAGAACCGCCACCGAGAATATTATTGGCTTTAATGTCACCTTTGGTGACAAATCTTTTATGTAGTTGTATATTCATAAGGCTTACTAATGTAGGTCACTTTGGCAACTACTAAATCAATAAACCGTATGAATATAAAACTAACCAATAATATTCTCTAACCTTTTATTTGAGTTATTCTATAATACTCCAATATTATCACTTGACCAATTCAATCAATATTAACACAATAACATTAAATGTGTAACATATTTTATGATTGAATTAAACAAACATTAGTCGACTGGTCAAGGTAGTACTAGTCGACTTGTGGCAAGTCAAGTCGACTATAAAGGAAATCCCAGTCGACTAGGGTCAAGTCAAGTCGACTATATAATTTAGGTCTAGTCGACTGGGGCAAAGTAAGTCGACTATAAATGAAGGGCTAGTCGACTAACAGAGAAACAGAGAACCACACATCTCTCGGGTCAACCTGTTAGTCGACTATAGCAAGGGAATAAGTCGACTATACTTATTATTAGTCGACTACCTAAAAGATCAAGTCGATTCCTGAAGTGAAATAGAGAGTTATTAACATTCTGGAAATAGACCTAGTCGACTAGTATTATGGGCAAGTCGACTAACAGTCGATGAAACAGTTATCGACATGCGGTTTCTGTTTAATCGACTGAAGCCAAATTTTAAGGAAAAATTAGGGTTTCTAATACTAATTTTGATCCCAGATTTGCATAATCAGAGGAATATGAATAGAATTTTATTTTGAAACAATTAGACAAAATCTCTTTCAAAAATTCTACAGTTAAAAGATCAAAATTTCATTTTGAAACAATTAATCAAAAAACCCTAATTTATGAATTTTAGGTCTCAACAGGAATTGTCCATAATTTTAATTCTGAGATGTATTAATTCTAAAACGAAGCTCTGATACCAAATGTTAGATTAAAACTTAAATAAACTTCATGATAATTAAATCATCTATCATGGATCTACAATCAATATACATCTCAAGAAGAAATATACAAATGCATATACATAGCCATGTGAAGGATTGATGAAAATCTCAGTCCCTTTCTTGATCCTTGCAAACCCTAATCTGTAGAACTCCTTCTTCTCTCTGTCTCCTTCTCTTTTCACAAACCCCAAAAAAACTGAATAATTGATGGCACCACAAAAGGGGAAGAGTTTGTTTTCCTATATGGAGGAGAGATGAGGGTTTACAATTGCAAGTAACTATATGTGATAAAATCACCCATCATGGTCCTTTCTATCCCATATAATTATTATTAACCTTATACAATGTAACCTTTATATTTGGGCATACACAATATCAGTTAGGCTATAATTATGGAATCTAATTAAAAACCCAAAGGTTAGTGGGCCACTTAATGTGAGATTAACACATAAAGCTAATCGTCTGGCCTATAAAGATCTCTGCATCCGAATCTTCATTGAAAAAAAAGAAGTAATTTTTAACATCCATTCAAAGCTTTTCCTTTTATTCGTTTCAGATTTGATTTAGATTTTAAATAAGCATTTGCAAGTGCCAGTTAAAATTATTTGTTAAGTGATGGTTCTTTATTATCCGAAAACTGACAGAATTGATAAATTTTATATAAATATTATCAAGTTTTGATTTTATTATTTTCAACTTAATTACAGTGAAACTCATTTGCATAAGGTCTATTATAATTTTAGATTTATCATCAAGTTTCAGGTTTGAAAATGGCCATATAATAAAGAATTGGAATAGAAAACACCAGTTCTTGAAACCTGTGATGATTTGGTATAATATAGTATCATACATACATACAGTGAATCTCAATAAACGAAATATAAAGATCAGTTGAACTAAGCTGAAGATTAAAGCAGAATATTAACACCACAGGCAGCAACCCAGAAAGGGATGGCTCCAAGTCAGAATTGAGGTCATTACTGTCAATTCCTTCACCAATATTTCTTATTTTATTTATAGTAAAATATAAAATATATTCTATGGATGAGGGACTAGTTGTAGCTTTACAATGAACGGGGCGGGTTAGCTCCTTCTAGTAACGGATTGGCTGGTCTTTCGCGCGCGGTGGGTTGTCCATCGTAGCTGATGTGTGAAAGAGAGAGAAGCAAAAACACGTTTTGTGATCATCATTAGAAAATGTATGTTTTTTTCCTTCTCTCTATTGGGTCGTCCATCAGCTGTGATGGACAGCCTACAGCGGCGAAGAATCATTCTGGTCCCTTAGTGATGGACAGCCTACAGCGCGCGCGTAGAAACATCCCAGTTCTTCGCGCGAAAGAGCTAGCCCGCTCCCGAAAGTCACATATATAATCACTCCTCTCCCTCTCTCCCTCTCCCTCTCTTGCCATCCTTATTTCCATCCTTTTGAGCATTGCATCTCACGTATGTACTCAAAAGATATCTTAGTTCTTTGTTGTGAATCCACCCCTCAGACAAAACATAGGACTTGATCTCTCCCAAGCGCTTTCAGTTGTTTTGAAGCTGGCTTGCTTTCTTATTCTTCTTCTTCTTCCTTAGAAGAACCTTTATAAAAAAACTCTTGATGATGTGAGTTTGCCCTCTCTACCTTCTTTCACTTCAAATCCCCAAAAAACACCAAAAAAACAAAATTTTAAAAAAATTATATCATTATCTTTCCATTAATCCTTGAAACAAGGTTCCTATACTTGTTGCCTGGCCACAATTGTCACCTTCTTCATACAATACCTTTATAAAAAAAACACCCAAATTATGTAAAATTTTCTTCTCTCCAAATTACATTTCCACTCCTCCAAAAAAAAAAAAAAAAAAGACAAAAGTACTTGTCTGATTGGTGAGAGTTGATGGCAATGCCGGAATCGGAGACGGGGACGCCGACGGCGGCGTCGGCACCGGCGACGCCAGGGACGCCGGGGGGCCCACTGTTCTCGTCGCTGCGGGTGGACTCGCTGTCCTACGATAGGAAACCGATGCCGCGGGGCAACAAGTGCCTGCCCATGGACGCCTGGGCCGCGTCTCCCACGTGCCTCACCGATTTCCCCAAGCCCGACGTCTCCCTCACACGCAAGGTATGCACGTGTCAACCCCCGCCATTCTCCTCCCCCAATCTCAATAGCTCATTCTTTTGTTAAGGCTCAGATGCTTCTAGATTAATTAATTAGTTAGTTAACTGATGATCATAAACTCTCTGGATGTGTGAATGTGAGAGTGAGAGAGGGAGAGAGAGAGCAGACTGAGTAAGAGAGGAACTTTACCGCGTTGAGCTCAATCTGCGGCGATCAATGAGGCTGAGCGGCAGCGAGAGGGGGTCGGGGTTAGAGCAGAGTGAAAAAGAGGAGGTAAATGAGAAATAGTGAGTCAGACTCTCTCGCATGGGAGGACTGAGAGACCCACTCATTTTTCTTGTTGTGTGTCCGAAGTTGGCGCCCGGGCATGGTTGCTTTTTCCGGAATCGTCAGCTCGGCATAAAGAAATACCTGAAAAATAAATTGTAATAACAAAAAAAAAATTTATAAGTTTCTTTGCCTGAAGCTGTCAATCTCTGGTTAAAAAAATAACTTTATAAGAAAAAAAACTTTGCTCAGAGTTTACCCGGATAAAGAAAAACAGTTCAAAAAAACATTAATCTCTTTGTTCGAAATTGTCAACTCCAAACAAAATAAGTAAAAATATATATATATAGCTTTACTCTTGATTGGCAACCCCGGACAAAAAATTGACGAAGAAAAATGATCTTGTGTCAGTGTGACCACTACGCTAGCGGGACAAAATTCCCGTTGCCGATTTGACGTGCCAGAGATCGATTTTTGAAAATGGTTTTTTTTTTTAAGAGATCGATTGTTCGAAATATTTTTCACACACACATTGAGAAAAATGGGAATCAGCTGACATAGGAGGCAACTCCGTCCTATGTCGCACTGAAAACTCAAGTTTTCGATTGAATTTTTAAGATCCGATCGCACATTATCATCTTCATATTCTAAGATATATACATATAAAAAATCACCTGATTTGAAGTTTCTTTACTTCATTTTTTTTGAGTTCAAACATTAACGGTTTTTTTAACAGTAGAATAAAATGGAACGATTAGATCAATGTATAAACGAACTCTAAATCATTTGATTTTTTATATGTGTGCATGTTAAAACATGAAGATGATAATGTGACGTCGAATCGTGAAAAAAATTCAGAAGATATGATTTTTAAATGCGACATAGGACGGAGTTGCCTCCTGTGTCAGCTGATTCTGTTATATATATATATATATATATATATTAAAAAATTACCCATAAACAAATTGCGGTCATGCTGCATGCACAAGAGCTGTGGGTTTGAGACAGCTCGCACATTTTTAAGTTAGTTACTGTGACTTCTTGTGCTCTGTTTGAGGCCGGCAATTGATGAGGCTATAGTGATGCTTTTCTCTTTGGTTTCCCCCCTCCTTTGCACATAATTCTATTTCGACTGGAAAAATAATTTTGTATTTCATATTCTCAAACAAAAATTGTATTTCTGAATTTATTTTACTGGTTTCTTATTGAAATTCCGCCCCACATTTATGAATCTACAAGAACTTCAAACTTTGAGGATGTAGTCTCTGGTTAACTCTCACTAAAAAACAAGGTCAAGACTCACAATATAGGGTGAGTTACATTTGCCTCGTAATGATGAGTCCCATAGATTTTTCTTTCAGAAATTCTGAAACTGTCAATTTTCTACTTTTAATTTTCCATCCCAAACAAGCCTAACATTCAGCTAAAAAACCAAGTACTAAACATATAACCAAGGCAATATTCCTCTGATCAAGTACTATTCTATAAAAACCTCAGGACTATATCTAACCCTATCATCATCTCATGACCTCTGATCTATTTTTATTGGGAAAAAAAAATGCTAATCCTTTTTTTTATATTTATAGGCGCACCTGCGCACCCAATATTATTAATGATTAAAAAAAAAAGTATGGCACAAAGAACAAGATACAAACGAGGAGGCAGATTACATGTTCTTCAGCCTTCTATGAAAAATTACTCATCTCACTACGAATATCTTATTATCATCTTACTTGTTAAATGGTAGTCAGATATTTGTACTCGCATTTGATTTAGCATTACTCTTTTTTATTACCTGTTTATCTTCATTGTTTGAAAAATAAAATACTTGGAGTAATCAATCAAGGGTTTTCTTTCAAAAACCAACTGCATACATATCAGTTGTAATGAGTATCATGTCTGATTTATTATGGCAGCTTGGAGCAGAATTCGTGGGCACATTCATCCTTATCTTTGGCGCGACAGCAGCTCCCATTGTAAACCAAAAGTACAACGGCGCAGAGACCCTGATCGGGAACGCAGCCTGCGCAGGCCTGGCCGTGATGATCGTCATCCTCTCGACCGGCCACATCTCCGGGGCTCACCTGAACCCCTCGCTGACCATCGCCTTTGCAGCGCTCCGCCACTTCCCCTGGCCTCAGGTCCCCGCCTACATTGCGGCTCAGGTGTCAGGCTCCATCTGCGCGGCCTATGCGCTCAAGGGCATATACCATCCGTTCCTCTCCGGCGGCGTCACGGTCCCCTCTGTCAGCACCGCGCAGGCATTCTTCATCGAATTTGTTATAACGTTCAATCTCTTGTTCGTTGTGACTGCTGTTGCCACTGACACTCGCGCGGTACATTTGCATAACATAGTCGCATAAATTCACTTCTCTTTATTTGCCTCTTCCTTTATTAATTTTCGCGTGCTCAACTCGAATTAATTTGCACGTTTTCTTCTGTTTAGGTTGGAGAGTTGGCAGGGATTGCAGTTGGTGCTACTGTGATGCTCACATTCTCATCGCCGGGTTAGTATATATACATATATTGCCATATTTCAGCTTGCATTGCATGTCCAAATGCTACTTTTAACTTGACAGAGAATTATGTGTAGAAAGTTAAACTTTCCCACAGTGCTTGAGCCCTATTCATCAGCTAGTACTTTGATCTAAAAGTTTTAAAAGCACAGGTAGTCAAAATTATGAACTGAATATTCATACAAACTCATGTCATGAATATTTTCAAAGTGGCAACTTATGTCTCATAAATGTATGGCATATCAATTTATACTTGTTTGAGAATTGCTTTAGATGCTTAAAATTTTAGATACTAAAAGGAAAAGCACTATTTATTAACTAAAGTAAATATGTTTTTTTTTCTCTTGCATAAAAGAAAATCACTTGGAAGTTTTACATACTGATTATATTTTTCTCTCGCGCTAATTGAGAAACATTTTACATATATGACTCACTTACTCAAAGAAAGAAAAAAAATTCGTCGAAAATTTTACATATATGAGTCTACACAGGCCGTCCAGTGGGGCATCCATGAATCCAGTGCGGACATTGGGGCCGGCGGTGGCCGCAGGAAACTACAGGCAGATATGGATATACCTGGTGGCCCCGACTGCCGGGGCCATCACGGGTGCCACAGTGTACACCTTCGTGAAGCTCAAAGACGAGGACGGTGGGGCCGTCATGCCGCGCCACGTCAGGAGCTTCCGCCGTGGCTGAGGTCACCACCACCAATTGCTCCCTGGCCAGCCCCCCCCCCCCAACCCACCCCCCCCCCCCCCCCCCCCCCAACCCCAAAAAAAAAAAAAAAAAAATTCATGCTTGTAATGATTACGGATTGCTTTCGGCTTTTTTTTCGCTTTGCGGTCCTGTACTGCGTTGTTATGTGTGTTTGTTGTGTGTGAGTTGTGCGTGGAAGTGACGGAAGTCCACGGCCATAAAGTGATTGAGCTGCTTCTGGATTGAGATGTGAGTTTGTGGCTTGTTTTGTTTGTGTGTTGATGATGGTGTGAGGTTTGATCCACACATAGTGGGAGAAGAGAATATGCTTCCTTCCTTGGCTGTGGGTGGGCGAGCATGTTTTGTGACAGTGTTTATGATGAGAACCATGGGGAAAGGCTTGGATCGGCAAGTGGGCATATATGTGAAAAAGGTTAGTGGTGTGTTTTATGTGTGTGCTGCATGTTTTCATTGCTCTT
Source organism: Agave tequilana (assembly GCA_038442645.1). Classification (NCBI taxonomy): domain Eukaryota; kingdom Viridiplantae; phylum Streptophyta; class Magnoliopsida; order Asparagales; family Asparagaceae; genus Agave; species Agave tequilana. The sequence goes on from JAVJIF010032604.1 coordinate 176,353, forward strand.
TTGAGTACTCCACGGGGGTGTCTTTCAACTACAGTTCAGGTCTGTGAGTCACACACATGTTATAAGAGACTCAATCTCGTGTTGACACGTGGATAGAATATAAAGGGAGTTCAAAAATTTTAAAGTTTTGTAACTCTGAAACCTGACATTTTATCCACGTGTTAACAATAAAAATGTCCTCTTATAACTCTTATAATGTGTGTGTGGCCACACACATGGGCCTAACCGGTTTCTTTCTTGCTTTTGATGTGCTTGAAGGTACAGATTTTTTTTTAATTTATTTCCCAATGTTACTTTGTGATGCAATTTAAGCTTTTAAGCCTTCCCATTCTAATAAAATTGCTTGGCTTGGTGCAACAAAATAAAGAATGGCTGAATTTCTAATTTGTGAGATCGGCGGATCATATGAAATATTTCTCTGGAATGTATTAGTTGAAGTCTTTGAGTAGCTGGATGGATTTTTCTTTTATCATGGAGGGAGCAATGTAATTAATATACAGATGTGACTGCTTCTACTAAAGATATAAGATATGAGCTCTTTTTGCAAGTCAAAAGGAGGTATCGCGGCCTATTTGCTAAAATTTTAAAGAAAAAAGAGTAATGGTTTTTGTTTGTACAATGTAGAGTATTATGTAACTGTGAGGGGAGAGAGAGAGAGAGCAAAATCTTATTGATAGAGTTTTTAACTCTGTGAGAGTTTAGCCAAAAATCGATGCAATCAATAGTGTCAAATATGAAAGCGTATCAGTCGTATCAATGGTGACCTGGTTGATTAAGTATTGGGCTAAGTCGACTAATGATACATAAAGAGAGTTGGCAAATCTGTTTCATTACAGACTAGTCGATTAATACAAGTATTAATTGACTAATAGGAGTAATTAGTCGACTTATAGTCGACTAATGTGGATGCGCGGCCTGTTTCCAAATCTGATTCAGAATTCATTTATGATCCGAATTAGGTGTTTTTGATTTCATTTTCTTCGTGGCTTATTTGGTTATATATAGAGAGGTATTATCCCCAATATTTGTAGCATATAATTGATTGATTCATAAACTCTCTCCCTTTTGCCCCAAGGGCGTAGGCAATTGCCGAACCTCGTTAAATTTTATGTTCTCTCTTTCTTTCTTGTATTTACTTATTCATGTGATTAGTGACTATTTTCTGGTGTTGTTGTTCTCTATTAGTTGTGAAATTATACCTAGAAGGAGAGTGAATAGGCATAGTGCTAATCTATATAACAAATAATGTGGAATTAAAAACTTTTACACTAACACACAATGTATAACCAAGAGTGAAGCCGAATTCCCCGTTAAGGGTTCTAGAAATTCTCCTCATTATTCCTCTAAATTAAAAGTCGAGACGCTTCAATAGCTCTCTTGCTTGAATACTAGTGTGAGCACACAAACAAAATCAAGCATGTATAGATATGAGCATGTATAGATATGAGCAATAATGACAGTGCAAGATATAAAGAGAGGGAGTTGAGAGAGAAGAAGATAGCCAAACGCAAACACAATGATATGTTTCGAGGTTCGAGTCAACGCTCTACGTCCCCGCCTTCACACAGAAAGATTTTCACTATGTCCACCAAGGACCTTCCACAAAGGACCTCCACCGAGAAATTATAACGTACAAACCGTGAAGTACACAACTCTAACTCTCACATACCTCTACACAAGAGGGTAGGCACAAAACTAAGCACAAAGCAAAGAGAAAAGATTACAACTTGGTGACCACTAAGATCACAAACAATACTTGGTGATCACAAACGATCACAAACAAAACACCTCTCATCATACAAGATCTTAGAGGATAGATTTGCAATGAATAGCTCAAATATGTGAGTAAAACAAAATTTTTGAAAAAGAAACACAAAAAAACTCTCGGGAAAAACTTTTTGATAGATGAAGAATTGAAGAACAAAACTAGATTCCCAAAACTTGATTTTCTTTGATTTCCTGAACTTTGAAACAAATATAGATATATATTTTGTAGCTCAAAAACTTCTTTAAAAACTTGTTGCTAAAAACTCTTTAGAAGATGGGAAAAATTGCTCTTAAAAATGCTGTTGAAAACTGGCCACAAAACCCCATATAAATGGCTGTCAAAAACTAGCCGTTAAAGGCCAGATTTGACTTGTCGTCGACCGCCTAGTCGATCGGCCAACGGTCAGTATTCTGACTGTTGGGGTTGCTGGTCAATCACCCGAAAGTACAAAGAGTTTTAACTCTCTGCCGGTCGACCGCCCGGTCGACCGGCCCCAAGAGAAACTTGAGTCATGCCAGTAGTGTTGGCCCAAAGGCCATTAGCCCGACATTTTGATGATAACAAACCATATTTAGTTATATTTTTAACAATTTTGTTTATATAAGTTCAGGTAAAAATAATAGTTGATTTGACGGCTCCAACTCAAGACTCACGCTTTTGGACGCCGCAAAGAATTTGGATCCCCGAGCCTAGCACAATAGAAGCGCTCCCGGATCAAACAAGAAGAAGAAACTCAAGATTTGTAATTTTCTTTTTAGTTTTTATTTTTAGATGATTTTGTCAAAACCTAGATGATAGAGGTTGAATATTTGGGATTATCACACACACACTTCTAGTATTGCTTCATAACTTCAAAACAATTTTTATAACAAAATTTCTAACTTAGTTTTTGGAAAAACAATGTTTCGAAAAATTAGTTTTTAGAAAAATCATTTTTCATTTTACCAAAAAGGATTTTCATCAAATAAAGTTCTAACATGTTTGGGTGTTGATCTATGATCACACTCTAAGTTTTGTAAGTCCTAAAACCTTGTTTTATAAATCCTTGACCAAAATGTTTTTAACAAAAAATCCCTTCTCTCTTTAGCAGACTCTAGAAAAGAGTTCTGGCAGAGTCCGGTCGACCGACCCAGTCGACCGACTTGCACGCTGTGCATGTGTGCACGTCGCCGACCGAGCGGCCGACCGAGCAAACTTGGTTTGCTCTCTGTTTTTCTTCGGCCGACCGCAACGGTCGACCGACAGAGAGAGTTGCTCTCTGGATTTGGTCTCAGTCGGCCGCCCAGTCGACCGACCTCCCCAACGGTCGGATTTTTTACCGTTGGCGGTCGACCGGCCCGGTCGACCGTTAGCTGTTAGAAGTTCTGACAGACTCCAACAGCTATATTTTTCTGGACAGCTTTTTGTTGGGATTCTCCCCAACCACTCTTTTGACCCTTGTAACCTAGTTTTTCATCCTCTATAAATAGAGGAAGGTTTCAAGAAGTTTAATACAAGATTTACAAGCAAAAGTCAAAGTTTTCAAAAGCTTAGCCTTTAGCAAAAGATTTTCAATTGAGCCAAAATTTCCAACCCTTTTCTTGAAGCAATCCTCTACTTCTCTCTAGTCTTTGTGCACTACACAATCCCAAAGTATTATCTCATCATCTTGGTTATAGGATTGTGCAAGTGAGCTTTTTGATCAAGTGTGATCAACCTTTCTTCATTGTGAGAAGTTGTAGAGGCATCGGCCTCAAGCGAGCGGGTGTGCTTCAAGTGGGTGTTGCGGCACCGCGAGAGATAGGACAAGTGTGTCCTTGTATTGACGATCCAGTGGGATCACCAATAGTGGAAATCCTTCAAGTGTGAAGGCGGGGACGTAGAGCGTGGCTCGAACCTCGAAAAAATCCTTGCGTTTGCGATTGCCCACATTTTCTCTAAACTCTATCTCTCTCTTACTTGCTCTACTAAATTGCTTATTTACTTGCAAGTTATTTAATTGTGCTCATTGTTTTAAATAGTTTTAAATTCCGCATTATTGTCATTTCATATAGCCATCACCTATTCACCCCCCTCTAGGTGATTTCAATTGGTATCAGAGCCAAACCCTTACACTTGGTTTAACCACCTTTGGGAGATCCTTATAGTTGGCTATATCTATTTGTTGCATTTTCATTTGTTGTGCACTCTATATTTATTTTCATGGCATCAGTTGATTTTTCTAGCATCAAGTCCCCACCCAAATTTGATGGCTTGAACTTCCCTATTTGGAAGGTCAAGATGAACCTCTTTCTTAAATCCCTACGAGTTAGAATAGCTAGGGCCATTACCAAGAAATTTGTAGAACCTATCACCGATGAGAAATCATGGTCCGAGGATACCACCAAAAACTATGAGGCTAATGCTAGGGCTCAATATGTTTTAACCCAAGCCCTTAATGAAGATGACCTATCACGCATCATAAATTGTAAATCGGCATTTGAGGTTTGGAATGTTTTGATTGTGACTCATGAGGGAACGTCCCAAGTCAAAAGATCCAAGATTGACTTGCTTCGTTCTCAATATGAGAACTTTTATATGCTTGAGAATGAATGTATTGATGACATGCTCACCCGTTTCACCAAGATAACTAATGCCTTATCTTCTTTAGGTGACACGATCGACAATGACCAAAAGATTCGGAAGGTCATTAGAGCTCTTCCCAAAGCTTGGGAAGTCAAGGCAACTACCCTCAAGGAGCTCAACGATTGGGAGGAGATGGACTTCTCCCGCTTCATTGGCAATCTCAAAACCCATGAGATGGAGATGAAGGTTAGAGAAGAAAGGGAGGCACCAAAGAAGAAAGCCCTCGCTTTCAAAGCCACTCCATCCAATCATGACGAGGAGGACTCATCGGAAGACTACGATGAGGATTTTGCCATGCTCATCCGGAAGGTGGGCAAGATGTTTTACAAGAAGGGGAGGCAAAGCAACTTCCGAAGAGGGAAACCTCAAGGAAGGTTTGAAAGAAAAAGAGAGGAGCCGGGTCCTTACTTCCATTGCAAGAAGATCGGAAATCTCATTGCCGATTGCCCCGCTCTCCAAGCCACAACCTCCAAGAATGGGCCAAAGAAGAAGAAAGTAATGGTGGCCACTTGGGATGACACGGAGTCGGAATCCGAAAAGGAGATCGACGCCGCACACATGTGCTTTATGGCACATGGGGAGGATGCATCAAAGGTATATCTTGAAAACTTCATAGAAGATGATGAATTAACTATGGATGAGCTTGCTCAATTTTTTGAAGAGTTACAACATAGATATGAGATTTCACAATCTCAAAATAAGAAATTGAAAAAGGAAAATGATTCCTTTAAAAATAAATTTGAACATGTTTTAAAAGAGAAAAATGAGCTAGAAAATTCTTTTGAAAAGATGAAAAAGGACTTTGAAAATTATAAAATATCTACTAAAGGAAAAAGCCCCATTTCATCTTGTAACAGAAATGAATTTTTGGAATTTCAAAAACGAGTTGATGTTTTGGATTCAACTCTTAAAAAGTGTGCTTTTGATTTAAACAAATTTGCATTTAGGTTTCCCAAAGGAATAACCCAAGGGAAACACACTCACCATTAACATGCACGGAAACATGCACACACACATAAACATGCATTCATGTATGGTGGTGGTAGGATTTATGTTTGCACTCATTGTGACCGTAAAGGCCATTTGGAAAAATTTTGTTATGCTAAGCTAAACATGTCAAATAAACATGTTTGGGTTCGCCCAAGTACTAACCCTAAAGGACCCAAAAAGATATGAGTACCAAAAGACACACCAAATTTAGTTAATACAGGTGGGTCTCCTTCCTCCAAGACTTAGGGGGAGACGGTGCCCGGGTGGTGGATGCAACAACGCCTAACGAACATATCATCGCTTGCATCGCTATCATGGAGGCACCTATTTTGGAGAATGCCCTCAGGTTGGTAATTTCTCCACATAAAAGTTTTTTTTATATATATGCATAGGATTGTTAGTTTACCATTGTGCTATATTGATATGTGTTAGAGTAAACTTGCATTTCCATCATGCCTATATGTATGTTTTTGTTCTATCATGTTTTATGCCATATTTTTTTTGTCCACATGTCTAGATTTGATTATATATGTATCTTGTCAAAACTAAATTAACATTTTTAAAGCAAATAAATAGAGATGGCAATTACGCGCCTCAACTCATATCTAGAGGAATCTCGAGGAGAAGTACAGAACCCTTCACGGGGTATTCGGCTTCAACATCTCTAAAATTGGGCTTTATTTATAAATAAAATAAATAATAAAATAGGTATAAAGTTTTGTTGATTTTTTTTTGACCAATATGATTAAAAATATGTTTAAACACTTTTTGATGAGAATATACCTTACTGTTATTTTAAAATATAAGATAATTTTTTTTAAAAAAACTGGTCTGCTTCTGTCAGTTTTGGGCAAGACCGGTCGACCGGAGCGGTCGACCGACCTAGCCTGGAAGATTTTTTTTTCACTCTTTCTAAGCCGGCCGACCGGGCGGTCGTCCGACTGAGATGGACTTGCTCTCGGTTAATTTCGGTCGACCGGACCGGTCGACCGGGCGACGGGAAATCTATTTTTTATCCGACCCTATTTAAAGCCCTAACTCTCATTTTTCTCTCTCTCACCTCCGCCGACCTCTCACTTTTCCTCTCTCAAAACCCTAAAAACCTCTCTCCAAACATTTCCACTCCAATCCAACCCTAAAACCTTCTAAAAATTCCTGGATCTTCACTCTCAGGTCCAGATCTATGTATATTTTCAAGGAATTTCGGATTTTGGCCTCTTGATCATCTCTATTTCAAGGTAAAAATTGTTTTTTTCTTAGATCTTGCATCTATTCTTGTTATCTATCCAGATCTTACCTTTCATCTAGTTTAGATCAAGCTTTTACCTTGTCTACTTTGTGGATTTTGACCTAGATCTAATTTTTAACCTAAAAATGCCTAAGAGATCTAGATCTGAGAAGGGTAAATCCATAGCCCCTTCTTCCTCTAGCAAATCCAAACCTCCTTTTGTTTCCTCCGAATGAGAACATTGCTATATTCTTCTTTCGGAGAAAACTATAATTTCTGGTAGATGTGTGGTTCTCTAAGATTTTGAACACCTGAATATACCCCATATTTTGAGGAACAATTCTCTTGATCAATTCATGTCCATTAAGGAACCTGTTTACACCTCACTCATTCCATATTTCTACACCAACTTGTCTTATAAGGGTAATAGGGTTAGGTCTAGAGTTTTTGGGAGAGACATTGACATCTCTCTTCAAGAGTTTGCTGATCTTCTGCATCTCTCCTGTGAGGGAGTTGATATCTATTCCTTTGACCTTCAAGATTTTGAGTATCCGGCCGGTGAGTCTGCGCTCACCGCGTCAACTTTGCTCCACGGGGATGACAACCCCGGTCTAGTGAGAAATGAGGAAGTGAGATACTACACTCACCGCTCAAGTTCTCGCTAAGTTTGTCTTTTACAACCTCCTGCCCAAATCAGGAGAATTTAGTCACGCTAGGGGATCTGTCCCATTGATTGTCTTTTGCCTTCTGCGAGGCATCAAGATTAACATCCCCAGGCTCATCATTTCCCACATGACCTCAGATCACATTCATATCCCCTATAGGCACTTGCCTTATGGGATGATCATTTCTTATCTGTTGAGGCAGCTCAACTTTGATTTATCTTCAGTGAGGCCCTCTGAACCCTCCATTGACATAAACAGCTCACTCCTGAAGAGGATGCAAGCTGGGACGCGTCATCCTGCTCCCCAGCAGCAGCGTATTCCTCCTGCTGGTCATGTCCTAGGGGCCTCTTCTGCTTCGGGATCATCTATTCCCTCTGATCTCCAGTCCTTCTTTTCTTCTGAGTTACGAGCTCAGTTACAAGAGCATCGTACCCAGATTTTCGCTGAGATCAGCAGCACCACACTCAGATATCTGCGGAGATTGCGGCACGTCGTGAGGAGATGACCGCTCGCTACCATGATCTTCGCAATGACATGGGCTACTTTGCTGATTCCATACGTTACATGGAATCACAATTTGGCACACTCTATGTGAAGTATGATATGCGAGCTCCAGATCCCACGGCGTATGCACGACCGCTTCCTTCCTCCGGCCCTCCATTTCCGGCCAGGCCTCCTACCGCTCCTTTAGCACCACAGCCAGCTGTTGCTGCGATTGATTCTGAGGAGGAGGATACTGATGATGAGGCTGATGATGATGATGGTGATGAGGAGGTTGCTGCGGGTGATGAGGACGACTCGTCTGAGGAGGACGATTCTGACGATGAGGAGTGATTTCCCCTTTGTTGATGATGTCAAAAAGGGGGAGAGATATTTATGAGACTCTTTGGGCTGTAGTACTTTATTTTGTATTTTTGTGTATTTTGGGGTGTAGTATTTTGTTTTCTTATGGACATGTATTGTGTGGACATGTGTTTTATGGTTATATATGGTTAGATGTTTTGTATGAACATGAGTTACTATTTTATGGCATCCTTTTATTGCATATGTGTATTTATGCATGGTTGATTGGCATGTGTTTCATTTCCATATACTATATGTGTTTATGCCTGAGTATCTCTTTGATATATGCATGTGTTGAGGGGAGCTTCACTTGAAGTCTCCACCCAAAATATTTGTGATAACTATATATGTTTTGTCATCATCAAAAAGGGGGAGATTGTTGGCCCAAAGGCCATTAGCCCGACATTTTGATGATAACAAACCATATTTAGTTATGTTTTTAACAATTTTGTTTATATAAGTTTCAGGTAAAAATAATAGTTGATTTGACGGCTCCAACTCAAGACTCACGCTTTTGGACGCCGCAAAGAATTTGGATCCCCGAGCCTAGCACAATAGAAGTGCTCCCGATCAAACAAGAAGAAGAAACTCAAGATTTGTAATTTTCTTTTTAGTTTTTATTTTTAGATGATTTTGTCAAAACCTAGATGATAGAGGTAGAATATTTGGGATTATCACACACACACTTCTAGTATTGCTTCATAACTTCAAAATATTTTTATAACAAAATTTCTAACTTAGTTTTTGGAAAAATAATGTTTGGAAAAATCAGTTTTTAGAAAAATCATTTTTCATTTTACCAAAAAGGATTTCATCAAATAAAGTTCTAACATGTTTGGTTGTTGATCTATGATCACACTCTAAGTTTTATAAGTCCTAAAACCTTGTTTTATAAATCCTTGACCAAAATGTTTTTAACAAAAAATCCCTTCTCTCTTTAGCAGACTCTGGAAAAGAGTTCTGGCAGAGTCCGGTCGACCGACCCAGTCGACCGACGTGCACGCTGTGCATGTGTGCACGTCGGCCGACCGAGCAAACTTGGTTTGCTCTCTGTTTTTCTTCGGCCGACCGCAACGGTCGACTGACAGAGAGAGTTGCTCTCTGGATTTGGTCTCGGTCGGCCGCCCAGTCGACCGACCTCCCCAACGGTCGGATTTTTTACCGTTGGCGGTCGACCGGCCCGGTCGACCGTTAGCTGTCAGAAGTTCTGACAGACTCTAACAGCTATATTTTTCTGGACAGCTTTTTGTTGGGATTCTCCCCAACCACTCTTTTGCCCCTTATAACCTAGTTTTTCATCCTCTATAAATAGAGGAAGGTTTCAAGAAGTTTAATACAAGATTTACAAGTAAAAATCAAAGTTTTCAAAAGCTTAGCCTTTAGCAAAAGATTTTCAATTGAGCCAAAATTTTCAACCCTTTTCTTGAAGCAATCCTCTACTTCTCTCTAGTCTTTGTGCACTACACAATCCTAAAGTATTATCTCATCATCTTACTTATAGGATTGTGCAAGTGAGCTTTTTGATCAAGTGTGATCAACCTTTCTTCATTGTGAGAAGTTGTAGAGGCATCGGCCTCAAGCGAGCGGGTGTGCTCCAAGTGGGTGTTGCGGCACCGCGAGAGATAGGACAAGTGTGTCCATGTATTGACAATCCAGTGGGATCACCAATAGTAGAAATCCTTCAAGTGTGAAGGCGGGGACGTAGAGCGTGGCTCGAACCTCGGAAAAATCCTTGTGTTTGCGATTGTCCACATTTTCTCTAAACTCTATCTCTCTCTTACTTGCTCTACTAAATTGCTTATTTAATTGCAAGTTATTTAATTGTGCTCATTGTTTTAAATAGTTTTAAATTCTGCATTATTGTCATTTCATATAGCCATCACCTATTCACCCCCCTCTAGGTGATTTCAAGTAGGTCGACCGATCATTGCTACGATCGACCTGTCAGTCTACCGCACTAAGGCTCTATCTGTGCATCTCGGTCAATCGCCGATTGACCGAGCTAGGCTTCGGTCGATCGGTCGGTTGACCGCATGCAGCCCAAAAACCGACATATGAGGGTTTAAAAATCAACTTCAAAAACTCATAAAAGTCCAATAAATTTCACAAAAATAAGTTCATATAAATACTTTGAATTTTAAATATGTGTGATCAAAAAACAACACATATTACAAATAATTGAACTATTTTTTAGGCCTAGAAATTTAGGCAAAAATCAAAGATCGTATTTTCCAAAATCCAAACTTTGAAATGAAAATCCAATTTTTCTATAAACTTGTATAAATATAAAAACAAGATATTGAAACACATTTGAAGTATGATGTGTATGGATAGAATCCAATACACATTGTAAATGATATATACTTATTTTTTGATAATAAATACCAAAATAAATTTTGATAAAAAAACAAAACTTAAAAATATGAACTAGATACATCAAAATAAGTTTTTCTAAACATATCAAGCATGAATGCATATGGATAAAATTCAATACACATAAAAACCAAGTAAACTTGTTTGATGAAATATATTCATGAAATGGAAAGATGTAGACATGATAATCCGAAGCACTGTAGAATGTCTAAAAATCACTGAGAATAAGTCATCAGAAAGTAGAGTTTATACTCCAGACGCGAGACCAATCAGAGCCACTCGTGCAATGTCAAAACGCATATGCCCTATGCTAGCGAAGTTGGTGGTTTAATATATGCAATGGTGTGTACAAGGCCCGACTTGTCACAAACTGTCTCAATGATAAGCAAATATATGCACGATCCCGGGAGGGGTCATTGGGAGGCAGTAGAGTGGATTCTGTGGTACATTAATGGCACGATAGATATTGGTTTGAAATTCAAGAAGGATGTTGCTAGTAAGCAGGATTGTATCAAATATGTTGATTTCGACTACGTTGGAGACCTCGACAAACGTCGGTCCACAACGAGATATGTGTTTACATTGTCCCAAGTACCGGCCAGCTGCGCTCTACTCTACAATCTACTATCGCATTGTCTACTGCGAAAGCCGAGTATATGGCCATGACAGAAGCTATGAAGGATACAATTTGACTTCAAGGGTTGCTTAACGACTTGAAGATTGATCAGGATCTGTTGAAGATCAATTGTGATACTATGAATGCTATCTATTTGGCAAAGAACCAAGTATATCATGCAAGGACAAAGCATATTTATGTCAGGTTCCACTTTGTTCGGGAGATTATTAATAAAAATGACATCGAATTACAGAAAATTCACACAAAGGAGAATCCCGCTGATATTCTTACCAAAGTTGTTCTGCAAGAAAGTTTGTACATTGCAAAGAGTCATTCTATATCCTTCCAGTTGTGTGAGCTCAGTGGAGCCCATTTGGATGAACTACGTGTGGCTTAACCCGTTGGGCGTGGATGCATAGGTAACCACAATGGTACAGCCAATTTGGAGTCGACATGGTGCTTTATTGTGTTCGGCTCAGACTTGAGAAATTTTCACCGAGGTGGAGAATTGTGAGGAGAGAAGGTAATATCATGTTGATAGAGTTTTTTTAACTTTGTAGGAGTTTAGCCAAAAATTGATGCAATCAATGGTGTCAAATATGAAAGCGTATCAGTCGTATCAATGGTGGCCTAATCGACTAAGTATTGGGCCTACTCGACTAATGATACATATAGAGAGTTAGCAAATCTGTTTCATTACAGCTAGTTGACTAATACATGTATTAGTCAACTAATAGGAGTAACTAGTCGACTTATAGTCGACTAATGCCAATGCACGGCCTGTTTCCAAATCTAATTCAGAATTCGTTTTTGATCCGAATTAGGTGTTTATGGTTTCCTTTTCTTTGTGGTTTCTTTGGCTATATATAGAAGGGTATTGTCTCAATATTTGTGACCTGTAATTGATTAATTCAATAAGAACTCTCTTTCCTTTTGCTCTGAGGACGTAGGCAAATTGCCGAACCTCGTTAAATCTTGTGTTCTCTCTTTCTTTCTTTTGTTTACTTGATCGTGTGATTGGTGACTATTCTCTGGTGTTGTTGTTCTCTGTTACTTGGATTCCAACAATAAGTGTTGCGGGATCTTGGTGTTCGTCAACGTACATGGTATTACGGTTACCCAAATTGAGATTTTTTTGTAATAACAGAAGAAAAACTCATATTAATTCTTTATGGTTAAGTCAGCTTGTCAATAAGGACTGACTCGCTATTGAAGGTCTGTGTGAGTAAATCAAGGAAATTTCTGGTTCAAGACGGTATAATTTTTTCTTTTTGCACGAAAAGAAATAATATTTATAGTTATATCAATCTACTTTTTTTTCTCTTTCAAAAGGATATAAAAATCAAATTGTTGTGGTCAAGGAGACTACAGGTATGCAACGCAAATGACATAAATTGCAGTGGTAATGCAAGGAATTCAATTATAGTAGCTCATTTAAAACCAGACTATTGTCCTTCTTATGAAAAAGAGAAAAAAGAAAAGACATATATGATGTATTCCCTTCAAGTTAAAATGGCTTCTTGTTGTGGGTTGTGATGTGCACTCATTAGATGCAACTGCGAGTCTATATGAGTTTCCTTAACATTGTATTTACCTCCTTTTGTTCTTTGTCCAAATTCATCCTCTTAATCTTCATGAATTTTGATCTCATACTTCATTTCTGCCCCCCCACTGATGCAAGAGTATGCTTATTGTACCTTCTTTCTTCCTGTTCTAGTAATTGAGATGTTTTTCTCTTACCCAAGCATCATTTCTTATATTGATAACTTGCCCATTCCCTAGTTTTTCAAAAAGTTTGATCACCTAGTGCTGCCACCATGCATTTCTTCAGTTTTTTCCAAGCCCCGCTGGAGTTTTTATTGTTTTTTGTGATCATATTTAGCTTTAATGAATTGTAACCAAGTTGTTATAGGGGTACTGAAGTACTTTGGAAGCTTGCTTGTCCAGGAGCGCTCTACATAAATTCCTTGCTCCCTTTGAACCCTAACCTTCAATGTTCTGAACATGAAGGCGTTGCATGCATAATCTGACATATCATATTGACTGTGATATCAATAGTTGATAGCGGAGATCCCCACTGATGATTTCAAGCATGTCATATGATCGATTATCTTGAGTACACAAGATGAATATTAAAAGATATATAAAAAAAAAGAAGCACGACGATTTAACGTGGTTCGTTTCAAATTTGACCTATGTCCACAGGGAGAGAACTTGAGATAGTTTTATTAATAAATGTGGTATAAAGAGATCTAAACTTCCTCTTGATCCCACAAGAGTATTCGCCTTCCTCTTGAATTTACACCAAGATTACATGAGTATACATTCTCTCTCTGTGTATTTGCGCGTTGTCCCTCTCTTTCTTGACTTTTTGGGGCCTTTTTTATTTTTTAGGACCTTATATTGTTGTTCACCACAACTTTCTTCTGTTCTTCTGCTCTTTTTTTGCACCTAAATTCTATGTTACAATTTTTATTTATAAAATTTTACAATACAACTCCTATATGAACTCTAAGATGACCTTAGCCATTGAATGCTTAAAAATCTTGATCAATCCTATTTGGATTTGATCTCCTCAATTTATAAGAATTCTACACCCTTAGACTCTAAAAACAAACATTCACTGAATATAATCTGAATTCTATTCGAACTCCACCAGAAGAAGAAACCCGCAGGCGCCTGAAAGAAAACTGCTCACGCAGAACCGCCTTGTGTTGGATATTCTGCTTAACAAGAATCAATCTGACAACTAATCAAGATCACTGAGATATCAACAATCTAATTGGCCAGGTCGGCAAATATCAGGTGGGAGGTTTTCCGTTCAATAGAACGTTCCTTAATTTAAGAACCACCTTTCAATTTCCTTCCTTGGTTTAAGCACCAATTAGACTGAATCCAAGTCAGTCTCGATATACTGTAAAGTATATTTCCTGTATAAAGGACTTAGTCCACTTATACAGTATCACTTAGACTGAATCTAAGTCAATCTCGATATACTGTAGAGTATATCCCCTGTATAAAGGACTTAATCCACTTATACAGTATTTGAAGTGAGGTACGCTTAGAGCGAATCTCCTTAAGACAATTACGTCCCCCGCACCGGTGCTAACGGGATAATGGACGCTGGTCTCCCAAGATACAACACTTCTTCACGGTATTTGGATAGCACTACCAAATCACCGTACGGTCGAACCGTAGTCAACCAGTACCTACACAGGATTATAAAAGCAGCGGTATAATGACAAATTTCAAATGAATATTTGCATTACTCTTTTTGGAGGAGCACCCACTGTTAAGGATGAAGGAAGGTAGAAGAATATCTTTCTTCAGAAGTACCAGATTCAGACAACAATTCTTATAAAAGAATCTGTTGAATTTTCTGATTCCTCTTTCAGAATAATTTGGCAGAATCTCCTTTTTAGGAAGTTGCTTTGGATTCCCACTTCACGCTGGAAGTCGCGGATTCCCACTTCGCTGGAAGTCGCTCTGGAAGTCGTGGATTCCCACTTTGCTGGAGCCCAGTTCAGAACTTAATTCAGAACTGTAGAGAGAGAGAGAACTTTCTGTTTGGTGTGTCTGAGAATGAACCTCTGGAGCGCTATTTATAGCGCTCCGGAAGGGTATTCTCGTCCGCCAAAAAGACAACAGTTGCGACGGTTCGGATAGAACCGTCGCAACCGATCATCCGCCCAACCGCACGGTCGGTTTTCCGACAGCGGTTGGCGAACGGTTCGGATCTGTTCGCGCGGATACCCGTTGGCGGGTGGTTCGAATCCTTTCGCGGGCGGGCTGGAGACGTTCGGCCCATACCTACGGACCCTGATTCAAAAAGAACCAGGCCAGGTAGGGAACCCGAACCCGAACCCAGACCCAAGCCCAAGCCCAAGCCCGGCGCCGGCCGGCCGGCCGCCGTCGCCGCCAACGGTGGCGCGCATGCGCGCACGTACGTATGTACGTGCATAGTTCCCTCCTTTTCGCGCGCGAAAACTCCAAGTACCCAAAGGGCACACCCTTTGTTCTCATTTTTCTCTATTTATACCCCATAGGCTTCCATCACACGGCCAATGTGGGACTAAATGCTTGTAGCTAACTTTAGTCCCTTTTGACTTTGAATTAGGCAATCTTTGGACTTGAATATCTCATTCATTCGAAGTCGGAATTGAACATGTGAATATACCACGTTCATCACAAATGGAAGGAGAACACACTCCAACCATCATCCGGTTGATTCGATCAACGGATCTCGCCATAATTCAACTCGAAGATTCACCTTTATATTCTTCAATTCCAACACCTTGATTAATCGATTTATCATTCGGACTAGTCGACTAATCCCTTCCATTAGTCGACTAATAAAACTTATTAGTTGACTACTGTATAATACTTTCTCTCTGTATCGCCCAATTAGTCGACTTGGTACTTCTGATTAGTTAACTAATGTTCTTATTAGTCGATTGTACACTCGACTAACCTATCTTGATCTGTTTCATTTCTTCTCTCCAAATCATCAGATTGGATCTTTTTTGAACAATCATCTCTTCTTGAAATAAGACAAAATTCTATCAGAAATGATGGTGTTGTGTTCAATACTAATCTTGCTAGTCTCAACCTACTAGCACAAAGAAGTTTTCATAAGTGTTTTCATTAAATCCTTATTAATAAAACGAGAGATCTACTACTGAGTTCACAAACCTACTAGGACAGAAGAAGAAAAATTTTGACTTCCATTGTACTAGTGTTTGATGCCATCTCGATTCTCGGGTGGCAATTGTAATTTTCGAAAAAAAATCAATTAGTTAGCTTGGGTTGGGCTGGAGCTTAAATTAGACACTCTGAGCCCAACAACTAATTCCTGTCCCTTAGTTCTGAGCGGACAATAACTGAGGCCCATCTCCAACTATATGGGCTGTTTGTTTCGTGATAAAAGGCGTAGAAGTCCGTAATTTGTAAATGATTTACAACTCAATTAAACTACGGCGTTTGTTTGGACCGTAATTCGCAAAAAACTTACGTAACTCAACTAACACTCACTTGCAACCCAGTTACCACTCACTTACAGCCCAGTTACAGTTAATTTTGTGGTCATACAAATTTGTATTATTTTTTATATTAATATTATTTTTTAATATTTATTTGCAGTATTAAAATTTTTAAAATCACCAAATAGTTAATTTTGTGGTGAACTTTTTTATTTACGATTTATACATTACAACAACCAAACACCACAAAATATAATACACTTTCCCACTTTACAATTTATATTACCAACCAAATACCATAAAACTTACATGCATGTAACTCATTTATAACTGTAAAAGATTTTACCAATTACGACTTACGAATTACAGTCAGTTACGACAACCAAACAGACCCTATGTAACTTTTTAACACGCTTGTTATCTATTTATTTTTAGTTGTTTTTTTCTTCGAGAAAATTTGGAGGTGCTTTTAGTGACCCGCGTCGTCTCTACTAAAGGAAGCATCTTGTTTTTTGATGACCTTGTGAGTGAGTCGGCACTTATATACGGGACCTTATGGTGGAGCTTGCTCTTGACTTCCAAATAGCAAGATATTTCTTTCAACTATTAACTAATTTCTAATGTGATATGACGTTTTCTGTATAAAATACTGATTAAATTAAGGCCCAATTTATTAAACAAAAATTTTATTTTTAGAACAAGGGACTTGGTAATAATTTGTTGTTTTAACCAATAAAAATTTGTTGGTGATTAAATATTAATATATTAGGATACAATGGGTGTTTTATTTTCCTTTTCTTTTGTTCTTTTCATGTTGTTTTTTTTTTTTTTTCCCCCATGGGAGAGGGTATACGAACACTAACATTTCCAACAAAATCGGCAAATAAACATTAATCCATAAATTGTCATTTCTTTGGAGTTGGTTCTCCTAAAAAAGTTTCAAGTTCAAGTGTTAGTTATGCCATTTAACTAAAACCAATAACAAATAGAAAAAATGCATTAAAACTTATTGGTGGTGAGACATGAAAGCTCGATGAGAGGGAAGTCACGTCTTCATCATTAAAAAAAAAAAAAGTTGTTAAGAGAAAAGGAATAAATTGAAAGAACAGAAAAACATTTAAAATATAAAAAATAAAAGAAACAAAAAGTAATAAAATAAAAAATAAAAAAATAATATCTATGCTACTATAAAAGAACCAGGTGGAATGTGCCCAGGGGTGTTTGGATGCAAGGAAGTGGGCGGAAGTAAGGAAATGATGAAGTATAATTGCTTACTTCCCTATCTATCCAAACACCGGAAAAGGAAAATAAGAAAATTCCTTTTCCTTCTCTCTTTTCTCTTTTACACAGCCATTTCCTCACTTCCAAAGTGCTACAGTTAATTTTGTGATCATGTAAATCTCATTTATAATAAGTTGTAGCACAAAACAGTTAATTTTTTTATCATGTAAATCTCACTTGCATTCTAATTACAGTCTATTTTTATTTTTCTTAATTAATTTTTATTTTAATATTATTTTGCGGTCAACTTTGTGGTCAACTTTTTCACTTTCACTTTCACATTACCATCCAAACACCAGAAAAAACATAACATTTTCCAAATCACACTTCCTAATAACATCCAAACACCAGAAAACTTACTAACCAATTCCCAAGTTCCAAAGGGAACTATTACCAATTCCTCACTTCCTTACTTCCTCGCTTCCACCGTCAACCAAACAGGACCAAAAGTGAAAAAATTAATTATTTTATTTAAAAACTTTAGGTATAACATTATTAGACCTAAATATTTTAGAAATTTTTATTTTTTGAACTGGTACATATAGATTCAAATTTTAATATCTTTTTGAGCTCAACAATCTCAATCTCGATAGTTTTGTTGTTTCCTGTAATTTCTATCTTATCTCTCAACAACATCCTCTCTTTCGCCCTCTTTCTCATCATGATTCAAATCTTCCTTTACATTTTAATTTGAAACCACTCACTTAGCAATTAATGTGCAAGTCATGTTATAGTGAGAGATAATCTAAAGTGTCTAAATAATTATATACAATTACAAATTTAAAAAAGGGAAATTTTGCTGCAACCTCTTATGTCAAATTATAATTAGGATAAAACTCAGTTTCATATTTTATTCACTTCAGCCACCTCTTTTTTTAAACTAACCACGTGTGTTCAGTTCAAATGCAGGAGCGCTCTTGAGCGGTGAAAGACGCAAATGTCCCGTAATAAATGCTTCAAAAAAAAGTGGACCACTTAAAAAATGCGGACTGCTGGTATATAGAGGACTGCAACCATGATCATAGTCCTTACATAAAAAATTTCATTTCCGAGGACTGCGACCATGATCGCAGTCCTAAAAAAATGCCCTATTTCTGATGACTGTGATCACAATCGCAGTCTTTTTTATTAGTGCATGTTTCTGAGTCTATATGAGAATGTGATCATGATCGCAGTTCTCTTTATTAGAACTTCCACCATGATCGCAGTTGTAACTCTCATTCCCGAAATGCGTACTTAGATACATATTCAGATTTTTTTTTACCGTATTTTTCGATTTACTTCTCGTAATTGTTTTTATTTGATAATTATTTATGCGATTGTTTTACATTGGATCCGGATTCGTGGACTCAAAATCAGTCTTAATCTGAACTGGGGACCTGATCCTAGTGTATTACTCGATTTACTCTTTCCAGTAGTCAGATTTGACCGGTTTCAGTTTCAAACATTGTTTACCAATATTTTAGATTTTTTGTGATTTTCTAAAAAAATTTCAAATTATTTTGCAAGATCTTCAAAATTGGTGTCAGCCTGTATCACTAGTCAATTCCATAATTTTAAATTTTTAAAAGGAGTTGAATTTTTAAAATCCACTTTCACATTATTTCTTAAAATCACATTTTCTATTTTAATAAATTTTTGAAGATTTTTCTGAATTATCAAAACTCGACTGGATTTAATGTCAGCCTGTATCACCAATTGATTTCAGGATTTTAATTTGAAAAAGAGGTTTAATTTCTAAAAAATGATTTCATATTATTCCTTAGAATGATGTTTTCTACCTCTAGGTATTTTTTTAATTTTTCTGAATTAGTCAATATTTTTTGATATTAAATAATATTATTGTTTTTAGAATCTTTCCCTTCTTTCTTTTCTTTTTCTTTTCCTTTCATTGGTTTCCGCCCATCACCGTACCACCCACTTGCTACCCACGTGGAGCCTGCCCCCATCACTCCCCCTCACATCACTCTCTCTCTCTCTCTCTCTCTCTCTCTCATTTTCCTCTTTCTCTCTTCTTTTTCTTCTTTTCCTTCTCTCCTCTCCCTCACCCGTCCTCCTGGCAACAGTCGCCGCCCAGGCTAACGCCGCCGCCCATCGCGCCGCCGATCTCCAATGGCACCCCAGTGACGGCAATCGAGCCCTGCAGCCATTCCCCCTATCTTCCTCTCCTCTCTCTATTCCTTTCTCTCTCACTCTTTTTCTCTTTTTCTCTCTCCCCCTCTTCTAGATCGGCCACCACCGCCTAGATCCATCGCCCGCCGTCGCCTCCTCCGAACATTGAACCCCTTGGCTCTGCCACCAACCTCCCCATTCTCTTCTTTCTCTTTTTGTTCTTTTCTTTTTTTTTTCTTCTCCTCTTTTCTCCTTTCTTTTTTTTCTTATTTTCCTTTTTCCCTCTCCTTCTCCTCCCCCTCTGGCTATGGCCGCGGTAGCAAAACCATCGCCGCCTGCCTGACCGGCCGCCGCCTGCCTGACTGGCCGCCGGAGCAGCCAACCCCTTCTTCCTCTTTCATTTTCTTCTTCTTCCTTCCTCTTTCTTCTTCTTCTTCTTCCTCCTTTTCTTTCCCTCCTCTTTTTTCTCTCTCTTCTTTCTTTCTCCTCCCTCACTCTCTCTCCTCTGTGGGCCCCCGCCAGCCATGGTTGTCGTCGGCCATGGCTAGCCAGCTACTCCTCTCCCTCCTTTTCTCTTTCCTAGCTCTCTCTTCTTTCTCTCTAGCTCTTTCTCTCTCTACAAAATACTCTCTCCTCGTGATGGTGGGTGTGTCGTGTCCGTTCACGTATATTTGGAGTTTCGGGATTTTACGGTGTTTTTTGATATTTTAGGCGAGTGTTTTCGCTTTATTCTGGTTTTCCCGCTTCGTCAATTTGATATGTATTTTTGGGGAATTTATGCATTTGTATTGCCCCATTGTATTTGTATTTCTGTATCTCGTGTTTGCATATGGTCGAGTGCGTAGGACTGCACTTGTATTATACCTGTGATGAATGCTTGTATTAGTGTAATTTACTCCCTGTACATATACACTGCCTGTGATTGTTTGGTAGAGAAAAAATTGAAGATCGAGAAGTAAATTCTTTATTTGATAGTAAAGAAAGTTACAGTGGATCAATAATCCTCTTACAAGAGAGGGAGATATTCAAGCTTGAGTCTCCCCTTTGTTTAGTGCCGGGTTCTTGATATGGCGGTGAAAAGTGAATCTTATTTTTCGTTAACCAAGTGAACGTCATAACCTTTGGGAATTTTTCTTGGATGGTAGACGAAGTAACACAGCTTCTATCCACCAGGGATCTCAAAGAGATTGTAGGCAAAAACTAACTTGTACGCAGCACGTTGTTAGAAAAGTTGAACTCTCTCTTTCTTTTTTCTTTCCCGTTCTTTCGACCTTTTTTTTTCTCCACAGCAAACTGGGTTATTTATAGGGGTTTCAGGGGGTGAACGTGTCCCCTAAAAACACTCTATAATGGGGATTAACTCCCTCACTACGTGGGCAGTAAGTGACCCAGTAATGAGGGCAGTTATAACTGAGACGCAGGTTTTGAGCCTTGCGTTCTGCTACTGAAGTAATGCTTGAGGGACGCGGGTTTCTAGCTCTGGTCAAGCTTCGCGTGAGACGCGGGCTTTGCACTCTGCATCTTGGCACTGTAATAATATTGAGACGCGGGTTTCAACCCTCGCGTCTATGGTCCTCGCAGTGATACTGAGACGCGGGTTTCAACCCTCACGTTTTGGTGCTGCGCTGGTGGCCATAATTAACTTTGCATCTGGAATTTGGATTCTGCTTTTAAATGACTTGACTTCAGTGATTTTAGACAGCCTACAGAACGCCCTCCAAAGTTTTCGATATTCCGCGGTTGACTGGGACGGATTTCGAAATACTTTGGATTCGGGTTGAATGCATACTTCTCATGATTAGACTGATCATCATTTGAGATACTCTGAGCTTGATCGCATCTGGAATATGGTCTTCATGAGTGTACTATAAAACCCTTTGAAGCCGCCAGATATGATCGTGGCGAGTGTCTAGATACGCAGTCTAGACCTCCTCAGTGCTCTGAGCTAGTTATTGGTATACTTTAAATCAGGGGTGAACAGTCATCTGCTTGTGCCAGTGTACTATTGAACTGATTCGCAGAAGTAAAGACTGAATGCAAGTCTTATAGACGTAGGGATCATGTTGCTTTAAAAGACGCAGTCCTCACTTGAGTGGGGACGCATCTATTAGTTTGCTGAAGAAACGCGGCTCTTGGAGAAACGCAATCTTTGAGATGAAGACACAGCTCTCTACCTGTTTAATTAGGCACAGCCTTGGCCTTGCTGAAGAGGCGGGGGACGCGGTTTTTGTTGAATCCGTGTTTTGTGCGCGTAGCCATCTGTCCAGCGAAATTGAGGGGACATCTTTCCTTTGGCGCGCGAATTTTGCGTTGCATTTAATATGCACACCATGCGTCGGGTAGGGATTAGGCATCGAGCCAAGCCCCGCATATCTTTGGGGATCACTGTGCCTATAAAAGACAACAGTCTTTCAAAAGTCATTATTAGACTCTTCTTCTTCACCGAGCATTACATTTAGGGTTAAGAAAAGCTTGAAGCTTTTTCTATTTTCACCGTCTTCAACACTGATTTTACGGTCGAAATGACACCAAAAGCTAAGCATGTGGCTTCGTCCTCGAGCACCGCTGCTCCTGAGACTCCGATGGGCGTTTCTTCCACGCAGGAGGCTCCTATTTCAGGTAGTAAAACCATCTGATTTGGTTTTCATCATTGAAGGGGCTTAAAGAGTTCTTTTAACTCTTAAGTCTCTTTTGAATGTGAACCGCCAACGCGGGCTCATGCCCGTGTTTGATCTTCAGACGCAGTTCTTGAGTTGATAGACAAGACACAGGTTTGACAACCTCTGCGTCTTCACTTCATCAAATTGAGTCCGTATCTGTTCGTCGAACGTAGGCTTCGTTGAACCGCGCGTATTGGACTCAATGCTCAGAAAATTTGCAAGTGTGGGGAGTTCAGACGTGGACCTTTTTTTGTGATTCTCGCGTCTTGTAAGATTAGACGCAAGTTTTACTGAATCTCGCGTCTGAGTCCGATACTTAGAAAATTTTTTCTAAGTTCTGAGTTTTGAAATGCAGGCTACATGCAAGCCTCGCATTTTTGAGTCTAGACGTGGATTTTGCTGATTTTCGCGTCTGGGCTCATTCTTGCGTTTGAATTTCAAGCACTTAGCCATTTTCTTTTAGATTTCTGACTAAGTGTCATTTCCATTGCAGTGCGATACTCTTCCAGTCCTCTGTCCAAGAAGTGTCATTTTGGGCACGTAGGTGGCGCCGATAGAAATTTGACCTTCGTGTTTCAGAAAACTGCTCCTGTGACTTCTGCTAAATCAAAGGAGCGAAGGGAGAGGGTCATCAAGGCTAGTATGGTGACCCTTCGGGAAATTATCTCTGATGTATTGTTTGAGACGGATTCCCGTACTTTGTTACGGAAGCCTGCTTTCCTCTTTGGTGATGACATCGACGAGAATTATAGGATTTTGCATGATGGAGATTACAAGTGGCTCTGTTAAATAGGGAACAGGCGGTTCTTTCTTCCCAACATGAAGAGGATGTATCCCTTGTCCTATCTACAGCACATGTCTGTTCATCGTGCGATGGATTGGGATTTTTCCCGATTTGTCTCTGGCGTCTCTCTTGGCAGATTAGGTGCCAAGAAAGTATATTCTGCAGGCCATGGGAAAGATATTTTCAGTTTATTTCCCGGATTAGTTAGGCCTGAGTATCCGAAGGGAGAAACCCCACAGCTTGGCGCTACTTTCATCAACCAGTTTATGAAAGTTAGGGGTGATTTTCCTGTCGACTTTCGTCCGCTCAGGTGGGTTCATTCCACCAACAAATCCTGGTGGGGTAGGATGGTTGGATTTGTGCTTGTTGAGCTCGGAGCTCTGCTGCAGCAGGTGGGGCTATATCACTCGGTCAGGGCCGTACAGTATAGCCTCCCGCAAAGTTCCCACAATTTTTATGGTGTCCTGGAGCATTATAACCCTTTGACAGGCACATTTTTTTACTCCAGTCGGAGAAATGGGGCTCACTCTTCATGAACTGTATGAAGTCTCAGGGCTTGTTATGGGAGATGCCCCTTATGAAGAATACGTCTCGACTTCTGAGGAGCTTCATCTTCTGAAGAAAGAGAATCCTCAGGTATATGAGACGTATTGAGAAGTGCTGTGTCACTTCCACATCTACGGCCAAATATCCTCCTGGAGGAACAGGGGTGTCAAGCAGATGTCCTGGGCGAGCTATCTGTTCAATGGCATAAATGAGAAGGATAGCCCGGTGACTAGTCTGGCCCCTTGCACTGACAAGAAAATTGCTGAGAGGATCGATGCCTCTGTAAGCTCTTACACTACTGAGTCGAATGAGGATACTTTCAGACCTGATACGGTCTTTGAAAGTTTTCATCACCAGGCCCGAGTTCCCATTTCTGACCGGGCTCTATTGGCAGACTTCCTCATGCTGTGGTTGAAATGTTGTGTGGTGCCAACACTGCCACATGAAGTAATTATTGCCGATGTAGTATACCCGGCAGTTTTGCTTGCCTACGGAAGGTCTATCGCCCTCCTTCCAAAAATAGTGGCCGGAATTCAAAGTGGGTTACGTGCTCTGGTTAAAAGCCTGTGCCAAGTGGAGGCCGTTGTCGACTCCGAGGGCAGGCCAGAGGTTGATTCGGAGGGAAGGCCGAGAGTGAAGACCCCTAACCCCAGGATCGAACTTCCATATACGTACTTGATGGCTTGGTACGTTATGTACTGCCCTTCATTGATGACGGCGGTGCCTCTTTCTGCAGGTTTTGTTTCCTTTGTGCAGAAGCTAAAAAATTCGAGCTGGTCTTACTATTACATGTTCTATGTTGGAAATGTATTCTGAACGCTTCAAAGTATCATCTAGATCGTTGCTTCCCCGAGATTGCTGGTGCATCTTATGGAGATAAATTTGCCGATCTTGCGGGACCAGATGATTTCACAAGGCTGCCATCGGGAGTCTTCTGGTGGCTGATTAATATTCGGCCTGGATATCTGATCTTCCGGCAAGAGAATTCATGTACGATCGAGCCTTACATGCCCAGTCGTTTCGCTCGACAGTTCGGCTATGATCAATTGTATATCGGCAACCCCAATGCTAACCTCTCCTTCAGCGGGAATTTATTTGAAGGTGCTCGGGCATGGTACTACAACGTGGCCGGTGGGACAAAAGCTATTTTCAGCCTTCCTCACAAGACGCCTAATTATTATACCAGCCTCAGCTTCTGTACCTGGTACTCCCTGGCTAGTAGGATGCCTGGTTTCAGAATAAACACCTCTTGCATTATGAGCATCAAGGCATCTTATAAGGATAAGTTAGAATCCAGCAAACGTATGCGAGGTATGAACGAATATCAGGCAGCCGAGAAGGAAACAGGAGGGGAAGCAGGGATGGGACCAAAGGCAGCAGGACCCAAGGGGCAGCCCGTTAAAAAGAGTCAGCAGGCTGTGTCCAAACGTTCCCACAGTTATGTTTCCAAGGCAAGCCTATCCCAAAGAAAGCTAGGAGGGAATCGGAGGCTGAAGATTCAATGCCCAAGGTAGTTCCTTCTAGTGTTGAGGAGCAGAGGGAGGAAGAGGAAGATGAAGAGGAGGTCCCCATTCTTCGTCCTCGCGGTCTACGCAGCAGGGGCCCCGTGATTTTGAAAGAGGGGGGAAGTTACGGGTGAGCCTGTCATGGCTGAAGAGGTCAAGTGACCCAAAGCTGACTTGGTAGTGAGGGATGACGTTGAGATTCCGGGGGTCTCAACTCAGCCTGGGCCTTCTTCAGCTCATGGAAGAAAGGTGGAGGTGCAACAGCCTGGGTCTCCTAGTGTATTGATACCTACCTCGCAGGTTGTCGATCCCAGCCCTACTATTGGGGTACTCAGCGGTAAGGTCTCGATTGCTGAAACCTTTTGTGTTCAACTACCGTCTTCGTCGTTCGAAGAACAAGGATATTATTCTGGCGAAGAAGTCGATTTTGGCGATGAACCCGCTTTTCCTAATATGAGCAAATTCTCGCATATCTCGGAGGAAGAGATACAGGGATGTGACCATGTGACGGTTTCGCCGATAGCAATGATTATTGTTACTGAAGGTATTTTCTTTATCTTCTTGAACCGGTTTCTCCTCAAGTTAAGGAAGAGTTCTGACATTTCCTTTTGATTTTCTTCTACAAGGCTGGCTGTCGATAGTGAAGCCACAACTTCTTCTCATATTGAAGAGATGATCCAAGAGCTGGCCCAGCAGGAGGGCCTTGAGGCTCCTGTTACTGGAATGCCTCAAGAGAGTGCGACCGTCGAGGTCAGGGAGGCTTCAGCCCCACACGACCTATCCAGAAATTTGTCGTTTTCAGATCCTCAACTTGGTAAGAGAATACTGACGCATTAGATATTCTCCTTTTTATTGTTATCACTGACATTTTAATGGTATGATTTGCAGAGAGCATTGGGGTAGCTCAAGTAGAGGATCCTGCGGCAAGCATTGGCGTAGAAGATAGCACAGTTCAAACTTCGGCCGGGGAACCCAATGCCGTAGGGTTTGATGTTGCTTCTGTTGCAGTGGAAACTGCTACGACAATAACTGTCCCAGAGGTATTGGTAACTACCTCAGTATCTGACGAACCTATCATCGGCCTCACCCCTGCACAATTGGTTCCCGTCTCTCATCCTGTCATGGAAAGGGCGTCCGGGAGTACATCAGCAGGGTTATCTCCAGCTAACGATATTATGGAAGAGCTAGCACGTCAAATGGTGCAACAATTTTTTACTTCCATGAGATCTTGTGTTGACCTGATCCTTTCTGGGGGCAGTTCTTTCGAGTTTGCCCGAATACTTCTCGAAAATCAGATCGAGAACATTGGTGATACTGGGAGTCCTTCGCAGACTAGGGCATGCCTGATGTTGGTTGAGCAGCTGGGGAACCACCTGAAGGAGCTCAAGACTCTGGAGAATGCTGGCTCAGTAGATGAGTCTCGGACGACACTGAGTAAGCTCCTTGCCGCTCAGGAACATGAGCGAAAGGAGATGGAGGAACAAATAGCTGAAGAGGCCCGCCATCTCGAGCATTTTCAAGCTGACCACCAACGACTGATTGGCGATTCAAGGGAATCTGAAGTCGTCATCCAGAGTGCAGAGCAAGTTATCACCACTACTCGGATTACTATTGCCAGGGCGCAAGCCTTAATTGAGGCCAACGCCCTTGATTGAGGCCAACGAGCAGAAACTTGTTGCTGCTAGAAAAAGGCTGGAAGAGCTCGAGAATGCCAGGGCATAGGTTCAAGAAAACCTCTCTGCTCATTCCTCCAAGTTGGAGTCTCTTCAGGCGCTACTGGCTACGAAGAGATTTTTGTCTGAAGAGGAGTTGCGGGTCTAAGCTCTAATGGAGGCTGAAAGGGCACGTCAGCAGAGATGCATCGCCTCCGGAAAAAATCCGTTCTTTGACGAAGCAGGATTATTGACCTTCTTCTCTTTTTTTTTGTATATATATATATATATATATATATTATATATATATATATATTTTTATATATATATATATATATATATATATTATATAACCCCATTTGTCAAACAAGAGTGTCTGTATTACTTTTATCATTTTTGAATCAAATAATAAAAGTCTTTCAAGTTTTGTTTCATCTTTATCTTTGCTGGCCATAGTAGATGAACTCGGTTTTCATAACTTTAATCCTTGGCTGTTTGTGAAAACGCAGTCTTTAGTTGTTTTTATGAATAATAAACTCAGGCTGAACTGAGTTCTTGAGTGAGACGCGGTTCTCATTTGTAGTGGAGACGCGATTCTAGGAGGCGCGATTCTGGGAGGCGCGACTCTGACTCGTTAACGGAGATGCCGTTCAGGCTCATCAAGGAAGACGCGCGAACCTTTCTTTTTGATAAGGATGTGGCTTTATGGAAGGACGCGGATCAATGGACGCGGCCCTTGATTCTGTCAGGATGCGGCATTCAGGATGTTGTGGAGACGCGGTCTTAGGCTCCTTAAGACTGACGCATAGATCTCAGCTAGTTGATGGGGACACGACACTGGCTCAATAGAGACGCAACTCTGGTCCCTTGATAGGGCGCAGACTCGGGCTGTGCTGAGTTTATGATGGAGCTGTGACGTTCACCTTGCAATGGAATCGCAGTTCTGGGCTCCTCGAGAATGACGAGGGTTTTCTCTGGTTTTGAGGACGCAGACTTTAGGACGCAGCTTTTAAGTCTTGTGAATTAGTGTG
Organism: Agave tequilana; assembly: GCA_038442645.1. Lineage (NCBI taxonomy): Eukaryota > Viridiplantae > Streptophyta > Magnoliopsida > Asparagales > Asparagaceae > Agave > Agave tequilana. Next base: position 203,990 of record JAVJIF010032604.1, read on the forward strand.
AACTCAAGACGTAATTGTTGGCCCATAAGGTTACACTCTCCAAATGTTTAGAGTTTTGATGATAACAAACCAAATAAGAGCTATATGGTGCTAATTAGTTTGTTAAGATAAGTTTCAGGTTTGTACCATATTTGGAGACCATTGCTTAGCTATTGCAAGAAATTCTAGGTTCATGAAGCAAAGAAGGCACATTGCACATTAAGGAAGGAACATAGAAGAGAAGGCACTAGCAAGGCTTAGCATGGATCAAGACTTCAAGATTGCTTTAGAAGTCTTTAATAGATTTGTTTTTAGTTTTAGTTTTGTTAAAGAATAGTGAATAGGTTTGAAGCGCCATCACACACGTTTTTGCGCACATCTTATTTCTAAGTTTATTTCATATAAATTATACAAAAATATTTTGATACAAAACCCTCTGCATACAAATCCATATTTATGTTTTATACTTATTCCTATTTAAAACATCTTTTGATAAAAATGTTTATCTCCTCAAAAATCTATTTGAAACTTGTATTTTGGCCTGAGCCGGTCGACGCCCCGGTCGACCTTGCCTGTGTCAGGTTTTGCCGGTCGACCGCCAGAGTCGACCGTGGTTCTGGCAAATGCACGTATCAGTGTGCACGTTTCACGGTCGACCGTGACGGTCGACCGAGACCTGCCTGACTGTAACACTTTGCTCTCTGTTTGTTTGGGTCGACCGGGCCGGTCGACCGTAGACTGCAACGGCTATTTTTTTTTGTACTAGCGGTCGACCGGGCGTCAACCGGACTAGCCGTTTGAACAGTAACAGCTAGTTTTCTGAGCAGATCTGTTTTTGTCCTTTTCTCACTTAAGTGAGTTTAAATGACTTGTTTTGGGTTTAATACCTTCTGATTAGCCTTAAAAATGTTTTATATCTAAACCCTAGCCCTCTCCTATAAATAGGGGTGTTTGGGGAGATATTGGATTACCTATTGATTACAAGAAAAATTCAAAAGTTTAAGGCATTCAAAAGAGCTTAGTTTCTTGGTTTTTGTGCTGAAATTCTCTCTCAATTTCTGAAGTATTTTCAAGAATTCTCTGATTTCATTTTCTTTTCTCTTTGCACACAAGAGCGTCATTCCTACTCATTGTTCTCTAAGGACCTTTGTAAGGGAGAGAATTTTGAAAGAGAAAGTTTGTGGTCTTTTGACTACCAAGAGAGATTGCTTGTACTTGAGATTGTGGAGTTGGGTACTCCGGTGTATTTGTGACATCTTTGTGATAGTAGAAGTGGTTGGAATCCTTCTGGGGAAGGCGGGAAGTAGAGCTGGGTGCTCGAACCTCGATAACAATTCTTTGTGTTTGCGTTTGGTTTACTTTCCTTGTTCTTGCACTACTTTCATTGCTCTTATTACTTGCTCTCTACTTTCATTGCTATATTCACTTGCTTTGTGAGATTGTTGCATCATAAATTTTAAATTGTGCATTGATTAGCATTATCACCTATTCACCCCCCTCTAGGTGATTTTCAATTGGTATCAGAGCTTGAACTCTAGGTTTTGGCTTAACATCCATAGAGATATCCTTAAAATTTGCTAATCAACATTTGCATTCCATTTGTCACTCACTAGTAAATATGGCCGATAACATCAAAACCCCTCCTAAATTTGATGGACGCAACTTTCCTATTTGGAAGGTTAGGATGACTATCTTTTTGCAATCCTTAGGTACCTTAATAGCTAAATCTTTGACCAAACCCTATGTTGCACCCGATAGTGATGAGAGCACATGGACCGACTTCAACTTTAGAGAATATGAGGCTAACTCCAAGGCCCAAAACTCCCTATTAACCGCCTTGAATGAGGATGACCTTACACGGGTAATTCATTGCCAATCCGCTTATGAGATTTGGCAACATCTATTGGTCACACACGAAGGGACTTCACAAGTCAAGAGAGCTAAGATAGATCTCTTGAGGTCCCAATATGAGTCTTTTAAAATGATTGATGATGAATCTATTGATTGTATGATTACTCGATTTACTAAAATCACCAATGGTCTTTCTTCTTTAGGTGATGACATCTCCAATGACCAAAGGTGCGAAAAGTGATTCGGGCACTTCCTACATCATGGGAGATCAAGGCCACCACCTTAAAAGAATTGAACGACAAGGATGAGATGGACCTCATTAGTCTCATTGGGAACCTAAAAACCCATGAGATAGAAAAGAAAGCAAGAGAAGAGGCCGCTCCACTAAAGAAGAAATCCATAGCCTTCAAGTCTTCGTCCACCCTTGAAGACGATGAAGAAGATGAAGAAGAAGATAAGGAGCTATCACTACTTGTTCGCAATGTGAAGAGAATGTACCGGAGGAACAAGCTCAACTTCCGAAAGAAATTTGAAGGCAAAGAGGAGAGAAGAATTATATGCTACAATTGCCGAAAGCCCGGACACATCATGGCGGATTGCCCGGAGTTCAAGAAGAAGATGACCTCCTCCTTCAAGCCAAAGAAATCGGAAGAAAAGAAAGCGTACAAGGCAACTTGGGATTCGGAAAGCGAGTCCGAGAAGAGGCGGATATAGCGAATATGTGTTTCATGGCAAACACACCAAAGGTAACCCCTCAACCTCTTGATGATGAAGATGATGAATTAAGTAAGGAAGTTCTTGTTCATGCCTTTGTTGAACTTTCCGAAACTTATGATAATAAGAAGATTGAATGTTTTAAATGGCAAAAAGAAGTTGCTTTTCTCAAAAATCAACTTGCTATGGTTTCTAAAGAAAATGATGATATTTCTTCTAATCTTATCTCTATTCAAAATGAGTTTAATGCCTACAAGGTTTCTTGTAAGGAAAATCTCCCATTGTTGATGAAAAAGAAATTTCCTCTTTAAAAACTAAAATGGTTGATTTTGAAAAAGTTTTGAAAGATTGTGCTTTTAACACCAAGAAACTTAAAGAAAAATTTTCTAAAAAGCACACCTCTCATTCTAAAGATTCACATGTTAAGTCTACTCATGCTCACACTACACATAACACTTCTCATGCTAAATCTTTTCATGCTCACAATTCCCATGCTCACAAATCACACACTCACTATGGTTTTAAATATGGTAGAGTGTATAGATGCACATATTGTGGTAAGAATGGGCATTTAGCTAAATTTTGTTATGACCAAGTTATAGATCAAATAATCTTGTTTGGGTTAATGAAACTAACCCTTTAGGACCCAAGAAAATGTGGGTACCAAAATCAAGTCCTAAATTATTTGATGTAGGTACACACCAAGGCTCCAAGACGTAGGGAGCGGTGGTACCTTGATAGTGGTTGTTCAAGACACATGACGTGGGACATCAATAACTTTACAACCCTATCAAGGTACGAGGAAGGTGGCTCCGTCACCTTCGGGGATGACTCCAAAGGCACTATCATCGGTATAGGTAACATTCAAATTGGTTCATCTCCTACTATAGAAAATGTTGTACTTGTTGATGGTTTGAAACACAATTTGCTTAGTATTAGTCAATTTTGTGATCGTGGACTTAAAGTTGTTTTTGATGATACTTCTTGCAAGATTTTTGATATTAAATCCAATGATTGTATTCTTACCGGTTTCGTGATGATAATGTTTATATCATTGACATGCTTAATGTGGAATGTTCTACTAAATGCTTAAATGCTTTTGATGAAAATTCTTGGCTTTAGCATAGAAGATTAGGACATGCATCTTTTGACCATCTTTCTAGGATTAATTCAAAGGAATTGGTGAAGGGTATACCTTGCTTGAAGTTTGAGAAAGACCGCATTTGTGGTGCGTGCCAACTTGGGAAACAAACCAAGTTTTCCTTCAAACCAATTAAGGATATCATGTCAACTAGGCCTTTAGAATTAATTCATATGGATCTTTTTGGACCTACTAAAACTAAGAGCTTAAATGGTAGTAGATTTGCATTTGTTTTGGTTGATGATTTTTCCCGTTTCACTTGGGTTTTCTTATTAGAACACAAAGATCAAACTTTTTCTCGTTTTAAGATTTTTCGAAAAAGAGTTGAAAAAGAAAAGGGTTTTTCGATTTTGAGAATAAGGAGTGATAGAGGTGGTGAGTTTGTTAACCAACTCTTCATGACTTATTGTGATGAAAAGGGAATTAAGCATGAAATGTCTTGTCCTAGAACTCCACAACAAAATAGAGTGGTAGAAAGAAAAATAGAACACTTCAAGAGATGGCTAAGACAATGATAAGTGAGTATGACCTCCCTCAATATCTATGGGCCGAGGCCGTAAACACCGCATGCTATATATCAAACCGTATTTATTTGTGTAAAAATTCTTCCAAAACATCTTTTGAAATGTATCACTCTAGAAAACCTAATGTTGCATATTTCAAAGTTTTTGGTTGCAAGTGTTTTGTTTTGAACACTAAAGATAACTTGGGTAAATTTGATGCTAAGGCTTATGAAGCAATCTTTGTTGGATATTCTACAACTAGTAAAGCTTATAGAGTATTCAATAGATCTTCACTTACCATTGAAGAATCCATGCATGTTAAATTTGAAGAATCTAATGTGGTTGTTGAGAATGTTGTAGAGATTGACCCATTAGGTGTAGACATGGAGAGACTATCCTTGAAGGACTCACCCGCTCAAGAAGAAAAGCTAGAATCAATTGGTGATGTTCAAGAGGATAAAGAGGAAAGCTCTCAACCGCTTCCTAAAGCTTGGAGATACGCTACAAATCATCCAAGGAGCTCATCTTAGGTGATGCATCTAAAGGGGTAACAACTCGCTCCAAACTCCATGACCTATGTGGTAACTTTGCTTTCATTTCTCATTTTGAACCCAAAAGCATCCTCGAAGCCGAGGCGGACTCATATTGGTTGCTAGCCATGCAAGAGGAACTCAATCAATTTGAGCGCAACCAAGTTTGGCACCTTGTTCCTAGGCCCCACGATAGACCAATAATTGGCACTAAGTGGATCTTTAGAAACAAGATGGATGAGTCCGAAAATGTGATTAGGAATAAGGCTAGGTTAGTGGCCCAAGGTTACACTCAAGTTGAGGGAATTGACTTTGAGGAGACCTTTGCACCCGTAGCACGGCTTGAAGCCATACGGATGACACTAGCTTTTACATCTTTCAAAAATTTTAAACTTTTTCAAATGGATGTGAAAAGTGCATTTTTGAATGGTTTTATAAATGAAGAAGTTTATGTTGCTTAACCTCCCGTTTTGTTGATCATGTTCATCCTGATTTTGTTTTTAAACTTGATAAAGCTTTGTATGGATTGAAACAAGCTCCAAGAGCTTGGTATGAAAGGCTTTCTAGTTTTCTCATTTCAAATGATTTTATTAAAGGCAAAGTAGATACAATACTATTCACTAAGCATGTTGATAATGATATTTTGATTGTGTAAATTTATGTTGATGATATAATTTTTGGTTCTACTAATGAGTTTTTATGCAAGGAATTTGAAAAGGTTATGCAATGTGAATTTGAAATGTCTTCAATGGGTGAGCTTAATTTCTTTCTTGGACTCCAAATCAAGCAATTGCAAGATGGGAACTTCATATGTCAAGCCAAATACGCAAAGAAACTCGTAAAGAAGTTTGGACTTGAAGACTCAAAGGTTTATAACACTCCCATGGCAACTACCACCAAGCTTGATAAGGATGACCAAGGTAAAAATGTTGATATTAAATTATATAGAAGCATGATAGGTAGTCTTTTGTATTTAACGGCAAGTAGGCCGGACATCATGTTTAGTGTGTGTCTTTGTGCTAGATTTCAATCGTGTCCCAAAGAGTCTCATCTTTTTGCGGTAAAACGCATTTATTCGTTATATTAGGGAACGATTGGAATGGGTCTATGGTATCCGAAAACCGGAGATTTCTCAATGACGGGTTATTCGGATGCCGACTCTGCGGGTTGTAGAGTAGATAGAAAGAGTACTAGTGGGACATGTCAATTTCTTGGTAATTGTCTTGTTTCATGGTCCTCTAGGAAACAAAATTCCGTAGCTCTCTCAACCGCCGAGGCGGAGTATGTTGCCGCGGGGGCTTGTTGTGCACAAGTCCTTTGGATGAAACATACTCTCCTTGATTATGATTTGCATTTTGACCATATAAAAATATTTTGTGATAATACTAGTACTATACATATGACAAAGAATGCAAATCAACATAGTAAGACCAAGCACATTGAGATTAGATATCACTTTCTTAGAGATCATTTTGAGAAAGGAGATATAGATATTGATTATGTTTCTGCGGATTTGCAACTAGCCGATATTTTCACTAAACCACTTGATTTTGCTAGATTTTCCTTCATTTGTGGTGAACTTAATGTTTGTGTTATTGAATAAAAATGTTTTCATAACCCTTTTTGATGTATGACAAAAAGGGGGAGAATGAGTTTTTATGATAGAAATATGAGTTCATATGGTTTTGGTTCCATATGAGTTTATATGAGTTTATACATGTTTAATTAGTTTTCATGATTTCTATGAGTTTATGCATGTTTAATTAGTTTTCATGATTTCTTGTTTTTGAGTTTAAGTATTTTGGCAAGCATTCTTTGATTTTCAATCATATGGTTTTTTTTTTTTTTTTTTTTTGATGATCTTTGCTTGCACCTTACATTATTTTTATGATAGCATGATTTGAGGGGGAGCTTTCTCCTCCCCCATATTTTTATTTATAGCCTATTTGTTTTGTCATCATCAAAAAGGGGGAGATTGTTGGCCCATAAGGTTACACTCTCCAAATGTTTAGAGTTTTGATGATAACAAACCAAATAAGAGTTATATGGTACTAATTAGTTTGTTAAGATAAGTTTCAGGTTTGTACCATATTTGGAGACCATTGCTTAGCTATTGCAAGAAATTCTAGGTTCATGAAGTAAAGAAGGCACATTGCACATCAAGGAAGGAACATAGAAGAGAAGGCACTAGAAAGGCTTAGCACGGATCAAGACTTCAAGATTGCTTTAGAAGTCTTTAATAGATTTGTTTTAGTTTTAGTTTTGTTAAAGAATAGTGAATAGGTTTGAAGCTCCATCACACACGTTTTGCGCACATCTTATTTCTAAGTTTATTTCATATAAATTATACAAAATATTTTGATACAAAACCCTCTGCATACAAATCCATATTTATGTTTTATACTTATTCCTATTTAAAACATCTTTTGATAAAATGTTTATCTCCTCAAAAATCTGTTTGAAACTTGTGTTTTGGCCTGAGCCGGTCGACCGCCCCGGTCGACCTTGCCTGTGTCAGGTTTTGCCGGTCGACCGCCAGAGTCGACCGTGGTTCTGGCAGATGCACGTATCAGTGTGCACGTTTCACGGTCGACCGTGACGGTCGACTGAGACCTGCCTGACTGTAACACTTTGCTCTCTGTTTGTTTGGGTCGACCGGGCCGGTCGACCGTAGACTGCAACGGCTATTTTTTTTTTTGTACTAGCGGTCGACCGGGCGGTCGACCGGACTAGCCGTTTGAACAGTAACGGCTAGTTTTCTGAGCAGATCTGTTTTTGTCCTTTTCTCACTTAAGTGAGTTTAAATGACTTGTTTTGGGTTTAATACCTTCTGATTAGCCTTAAAAATGTTTTATATCTAAACCCTAGCCCTCTCCTATAAATAGGGGTGTTTGGGAGAGATTGGATTACCTATTGATTACAAGAAAAATTCAAAAGTTTAAGGCATTCAAAGAGCTTGGTTTCTTGGTTTTTGTGCTGAAATTCTCTCTCAATTTCTGAAGTATTTTCAAGAATTCTCTGATTTCATTTTCTTTTCTCTTTGCACACAAGAGCGTCATTCCTACTCATTGTTCTCTAAGGACCTTTGTAAGGGAAGAGAATTTTGAAAGAGAAAGTTTGTGGTCTTTTGACTACCAAGAGAGATTGCTTGTACTTGAGATGTGGAGTTGGGTACTCTGGTGTATTTGTGACATCTTTGTGATAGTGGAAGTGGTTGGAATCCTTCTGGGGAAGGCGGGGAAGTAGAGCTGGGTGCTCGAACCTCGATAACAATTCTTTGTGTTTGCGTTTGGTTTACTTTCCTTGTTCTTGCACTACTTTCATTGCTCTTATTACTTGCTCTCTACTTTCATTGCTATATTCACTTGCTTTGTGAGATTGTTGCATCATAAATTTTAAATTGCGCATTGATTAGCATTATCACCTATTCACCCCCCTCTAGGTGATTTTCAATAATTCGGTGAACCCAGCTTGCTGAGGAAATACGACTTTGGACCACTTCAGAAGACGCGGTTGTGGCCCCTTCAGTAGGAATGAAAGGAACGCAGCCTTCGGGTTCATGAAAGGACGCGACCTTTGAGTTTGCGCCTGACGCAGCCTCCTAAGCGTCACATGCAGCCCGTCTTAAAGATCTGGTCGGATCTTAAATGCCAAGTCGGCGTTGACGATTGGGGACTTGTGTCCTCCTATGTTTCCCGAAACGGCAATCCACGCGTCAGCTCCTTATTCGACTTTGACGTTCATGCAGGAATTAAGGATGATGGCTGTACCCCCTGATCCCCGGTGTACGTATCACCGTATCAGTACGCAATACGACGTACAAAACTTGATTTGACCTCCGTGGTAGTCCGATTGAGCTGATTTCAGTTTCAAAAATCATTTTTCAATATTTTAGATTTTTCAGGATTTTCTAGAATTTTTTGGATTATTTTGAAAAATCTCCGTAGTCGGTGTCGACCGACACCGATAATCAGCTCTCCGATTTTTATTTCACAAACGGAGTAGACTTTTGAGAATCGGCTTTCATCATGTGTCTTAAAATCGTGTTATCTACGTTAGAGTATTTTTGGGGATTTTTCTGAATTTATCGAAAATCCGGCCAAACCGGTGTCGCCCAGTATCGGGACAGCTTCCGAATTTTTAATTGGCAAACCAGATTGAATTTCGCCAAACCGTTTTCATACTACGTCTCAGGATACTATTTCCTATTTCTGTAATTTTTGGGCACCGTTCGGATTTAGTCGAATTTTGGGCCGAATTAAATAATATTATTTTATTAATTTTAAAACCTTCTCTTTTCTTTTCTTTTTCTTTCCTTTCTCTGGAAGCCTCCTCCACCGCCATCACTTCCACCGCCTTCCCCTGTGTTAAAACCCTCCCTCTCTCTCTCTAACTCTCTCTCTAATTCTTCCACTCTCTCTAATTAAACTCCCTAACCATCTCTCCCTCTCTCTGCGCGACCTAACAAGGGGCGAATCCCGACCAGGCCGCCGGCCGCCGCCCGACTGCGCCACCCCTCTCCTCCTTCCTCTTCTTCTTCTTCTTCTTTTCTTTCCTTTTCTTTTCTCTATTTCTTTCTCTCCACCTCTCTGTTTCCCTCTCCCTCACTCTCTCTCTCCCCTCTTTCTCTCTCCCCTGCCGCCGTCGTGGGCTGCGGGAGACGCCGCCGGCGTGGGCCGTGGAGGGCGCCGCCGGCGTGGGCCGCGGCGGGCGCAGCAGCAGCACACGACTTGGCCGGCCCCTGGCCGGGCTGGCCGGTGCGCCCGCCGCGGCCCACGCCGGCGGCGTCTCCCGCAGCCCACGACGGCGGCAGGGGAGAGAGAAAGAGGGGAGAGAGAGAGTGAGGGAGAGGGAAACAGAGAGGTGGAGAGAAAGAAATAGAGAAAAGAAAATGAAAGAAAAGAAGAAGAAGAAGAGGAAGGAGGAGAGGGGTGGCGCGGTCGATTGGGGGCGCGGCGGCGGCCGGCGGCGGCGGCCGGCGGCCTGGTCGGGATTCGCCCCTTGTTAGGTCGCGCAGAGAGAGGGAGAGATGGTTAGGGAGTTTAATTAGAGAGAGTGGAAGAATTAGAGAGAGTTAGAGAGAGAGGGTGGATTTTAACGCAGGGGGAAGGCAGTGGAAGTGATGGCGGTGGAGGAGGCTTCCAGAGAAAGGAAAGAAAAAGAAAAGAGAAGAGAAGGTTTTAAAATTAATAAAATAATATTATTTAATTCGGCCCAAAATTCGACTAACTCCGAACGGTGCCCAAAAATTAAAGAAAATAGGAATATTATCCTGAGACGTAGTATAAAAACGGTTTGGCAAAATTCAATCTGGTTTGCTAATTAAAAATCTCGGAAGCTGTTCCCGATACCGGGTGACACCGGTTTGGCCGGATTTTTGATAAATTCAGAAAAATCCCCAAAAATACTCTAATGTAGATAACACGATTTTAAGATATATGGTGAAAGGTGATTCTCAAAAGTCTACTCCGTTTGTGAAATAAAAATCGGAGAGCTGATTATCGGTGTCGGTCGACACCGACTACGGAGATTTTCAAAATAATCCAAAAAAATTCTAGAAAATCTTAAAAAATCTAAAATATTGAAAAATGATTTTTGAAACTGAAATCAGCTTAATCGGACTACCACGGAGGTCAAATCAAGTTTTGTACGTCGTATCGCGTACTGATACGGTGATACGTACACCGGGGATCAGGGGGTTACAATGGCTCTGATTTTTACGCCATTAATTGTAAGCCTCATGGCTTGCCTATAAATAGGACTCATTCCCTTAACAGTCCATTGCTTAGACTGTTTCCCTTAAGAGCATGCGCTCTGAGGGCCTTCGTCTTGACTTGTCCTTCTTCCCTTTAAGAGGATTTGTTCCAATGAACAGTAAGAATTCAAAGCTTTCATACTTTCCTTTAATCTTTTCCAAAGATTATCGCTGTCAAATGATTTCAAGATCAAAATGCATCTCTTAAGTACCTTTTATGGTTGCGCTTTGATGCATAAAGTTCAACCTCTAGAGGGTTCTCCTTCGGGTAAGAACCGCTTATCGCCATGAAATACTCAATCCCGCTGAATTTCTGTTTTCTTGCCCCTCAAAGAGATTCGATCTCTTGATCTTCTCTGGAAGTCTGATTGATGCGCCCGTTATTCGGAAGTCGCGTCTTTTAGACTTCTTGATGATGTACGAGTCGATTGACTTTAGATTTTAACTCAAAATCCTTTGAATGCGAGTGTGATGAACTCTGTACTTGGATCTTGAGACGCGAGCTTTGTATACAAAGCCCGCGTTTGAGGTTCTTGATTTAAAGAATCTTATTCTTTTGTGGCCCTTGGACTTGGATGTGGCAACTCCCGTTTCTCAAACGCGGGTGTGGCGACTTCTGCGTCTGGTCTACCTTGCGTCTCGTATTTTAGACGCGGGTCTGAAATCAGACCGCGTTCAGATCTGTGCGCGTCTAAAGTCCACAACTTCAACCGCGTCCGCCCCTAAACTTTTCTGTTTCTGACTTAATAGAATTTTAGGCCTTCTGCACCGGTCATCCCCGCGTCTAAAGTTTACAACTACAATCACGTTTGCCCTTCAGCTTTTCTGTTTCTATCTTAACAGAATTTTAACCTTCTGGTTTTTATTTCTTGCGGGCAATTTTAGTCAGTCTTTTGCATCTTCGATGGACCCTTGGGAGAATATTTCGACCAGCGAACTTATTCGATGGTTGAGCACTGGAGAAATCAAGGCTCCTGTTCATGGGGGAGGAGGATTTACGCGACTGATGACATCCGTCAAGACCTTATTGGACATGATGCACCGGCAGTGCCCCCGGGTTTGTCATGGTCACAGTGGGTATGGTGGTGGGTATGATCTTCTTGCAGGTCACGGAAAAGAGGACGTCACCTGTAAGGTCTCGGATCTTCCCTTCACCAATCTTACCCCCAGAAGTGACATCGATGAAAAACTCATGCTCATTAGATGACTTTCTGGTGGTAGAGATGTTCATCAGCGAAGGATCATGGCCCACCTAGTTGATCGGGTGGAATCAGAAGGTTCTGCTGCATTTCGACCTCAAGAAACACTATTGTTCTCGGTCGGCGATGAGCTCCTTCAATGTTTACATCATGCATCATGATGTAACCAGCATCCGATCATCTCAACAGTGCTCAACCTTTCTTCGGCGCTCTTCCAAACATCTTGTATTTGGAGTAGTGTAATACCTTAAGGAGTGAATACAACCTTTTACTGAGAGAGAGGGACTTCTTTGTACTTCTTTATTGTAGCACTCAATCTTATTGTATAAGAGAGCGTCTTGTATCACTTTCATATGTTTGAATATAAATAAAAGTGACACTTTTTCTTGTCTTCTTCTATTGTCTTAAATTCCTTTTTCGCATTGAAAATCAGGCAAATAGAAGTAAAGAATCTTTGACTTGCTAAAAATATGTGATAATCTTAATGAGTCAAAATTTGAGAAAAATCCTGTTTCAGGAATTTAAGAATGCCGTCAGAGGTGTGATATTAACTTGATAGGAGTAAGATGGTTCTTGTGACTTGCCAATCTATAAATGATAATGACAAGTGGAATTTGTACCCCCACGGAGGATGAATTTTCATCAGAGGTTTGGTATTAACTTGACTAAGACCCAGCTGGGGATTTATGAAAACACTGTTAACAGTGTAATGTTAACTAACAATGTTTTTAAGTGGACTTATTATTCTGTTGATAAGAATAACAAGTGAGACTAGACTCACGGGGAATCTAGGAGAACCTTTACCGTTAGAGGTGTGATATTAACTTAACGGGTTGAATTAAATCTTATCAGAAGTGTGATGTTAACTTGATAAGGGTGTGAGTCAGAGGTGTAATATTAACTTAACTCAAGAGTGTTTCAGCTTCATTTGGGAAAACTGAAAGTGTCACTGTCATAGGTGTAATGTTTAACTTGACAGTGAGGGTAATGCTTGAGGTGTAATTTTGAACTTGACATTGGTCATCTCGACTTCGACAAGGAAGTTCGAGGGAAAGTCATGGCCATAGGTGTATTGTTGAACTTAGCAATGAACTGGACGCTAGAGGTGTGATGTTAAACTCAGCATCACTCATCTAAGCTTCGATATGTAAGCTTGAGGAAAAGTAACTGTCAGAGGTTTAATATTGAACTTGGCAGCAACTCAATCACTGTTAGAAGTATAGTGTTAAACTTAACAGTAATTTGTCAGAGGTGTATTGTTAACCTGACAGTAATAAATTTGCGATATGAGCAATTTTGAGGATTTATCATTCTATTGATTAGAATTGATAAGTGAAGTTTAAAATGTCAGAGGTGTAATGTTAACTTAACAAATTCGAAGACTTGTCATTCCATGTAGAGGAGAGACAAATAAGGTTTGTACTCGCTAGGGAGTATTGAAATTTTTATTGCCAGAGGTATAGTGTTAACGTAGCAATGATTGTATTTTGCGGACCTACTATTCTGTGGATGATAATTGGTATAGGATTTTGGTAGAAAGAGTGGAATCAAATCCACTAGGATTTTTAGCAAACCCCCAGCTATCAACGGATTTGGTGTGCCTTTACCAACTACCGTTTGAGTTGGGCTAGCCATACTATTTCCCTCAGCATGATGAGTTGTCGAAGACTTATGTTGGGCTTAAGTCAACATTTTCCTCTATCCTTAGCCGTCGGAATCTTCGGATGTTAATCAAGAGAGTAGCTAATACTAAAACTCAAGTTTCGCATTTTGTTTCTTTCTCAATGTTTACATCATGCATCATGATGCAGCCAATGCTCAATTAGTTTGACACTGATCTACCGTGATGTGATCTAGTAATGGAAAGAGGCTTTTCTTGGATCTGGAGTTTGATCAGAGGTGTAATAACTTGATCGAAGGAAGAGTGCTATCAAGGATAGTATTTCTTCAAGAATCTGCCATCGATTGGTATCATGAGTGTATCACCGTTTGAGGTTATGATGCGATATGCTCCATTTGAGTAGACTGACTCCACTACAAATGGTTCTTCCCATTTGGGTTGAAATTTTTCTTTTGTCTTATGTGTCATTACCAGGGGTCTTCTGACAGCTAAGACAAGGTCATCTTTCTTGAAAGTTCGCTCCTTAACTTTCTTGTTGAAGGCTTTAGTAATTCGAGCTTGGTAGAGCTCAATTTGTTGCTGGGCTTGCAGACGTTTATTGTCTAAAGCCTCCAGTTTTTAGAGTCGCGGTCGATGCTTCTCCTCATTTGTCATCTCTGCTGTCAGGGCGACACGTAGAGATGAAATTTGGATTTCTAATGGAAGTACGGCTTCACACCCATAAACCAAAGAGAATGGTGTAGCTTTCGTTGGGGTTCGAACTGTCGTGCGATAGGCCCATAAGCATTCACCTAATTTGTCGTCCCAATCACGTTGACTTTTCGAGACAAATTTCTTAAGAAGCTTACCAATAGTCTTGTTGAAAGCTTCTGCAAGGCCGTTAGCGGCTAGGTAGTATGCTGTTGAGGACACACTCTGGATCCTGAACTTGTTACTCAAAGCGCCTGGCTGTCTCCTCAGGAGTATTTGTCATGTATATGAAGGCTTCCTTCTCTATGGAAGAGTTCGAAGCCTGTGACTCTGCAACAGAAGAATGTGAGTCATTTACTTCGATGTCCCGAGCCAGGGCACTGTAATTGATCGGGGCAATCGCTCCAATCCGAGTGCGAGTGTGCCGGTACACTCCTTCTGGTTCCGTGTCAGACTCGTCTGAGCTGACCACTGGTTGTTTTTTCCTACTCCTGCTTGCCATATTTGCAGTGATTTCAGGGTACTCTGTGTCAGAGAAGGTCCTCCTCCTGTGGGAGCGATATCTTTTGGCAGATCGGAAAGTTAGGGTCGACTGTCTGGATATCGACTGTCGGCTCGCATGGGAATTGCAACGACACTCAGAGAGCATTACCGTGATAAGCCGTTCACAGCAACACGATGGAATGATCAAATTAGCACTCCTCTTCTTTGTCAAATAATCTCTTAGGTCCATGGAAGGGAATCGAAGAGATTAGCCTCGGATTGTCGAGGGCTTTTCAGCTTCCGAGAGCTATTCTTGCTTCGCAAAGCTGAGATGCGAGGTTCTAAGACGCGGAGCTCACGTCCTGTAAAATGAACGCAACTCTCGCGTTTTGGCTCCGAAACGCGAGTCTTTCGCCTCTGCTGAGAAGAGACGCAGCTCTCGCGTTGCTGATTGTCGCATCTGGGTAGCGACGCTTGAGAAACGCAGGCCTCCTGGGTCCCTCGTATAAATATGAGGCGCGGGCCTCGTGTCTCGGATGAAGAGCACGAACCTCGCGCTGTTGATCGCTGCATTTGAGAAGCGGAGCTTCAGAAACGCGAGTTTGGCGAACCTCACCTTTAGGTTTTCAAACATGGACTTCACATGTCTGACATGATTCAGAAGAAACACGTGCTTGAACCCTGCGTCCTACCTCTGTTGGTCAGACAGTTGTTTCAGCTTGTAGTTGACGCGCATGCCATCTTTGTCGTTGCTCAGCATTCCGGTTACGTCGCATGGGTTGATGGGAACCCCCAGTAACCTAGCGCTGAGGAAGGGGATGGGCATGAACGGGCTGAACATCAGCAATGTTAACCACGCGAGTCTCATGGGAGACGTTGACGCGGGCGTTACGTATGATGCGGTTAGCCACGACATCCTTCTTGTCAGTCGCGTCTGAGGGGATCTCAGAGCGGACTCGAGAGCAAGTCCCCGAGGAGACTTTGCGGTAGACTCGCGCCTTAGGGCTCTTGGAGCCGGAAGAGAGGAACTCTTCATACTTTGCCTGGTCGAACTCCATGACAAGTGATTCGACCATTTTTCCTATATATGTGACGTCGCCTTGCGCCACAACTTGCTCGTCAGTAGAGAAAATCGTCCCCAGCAGAGTCGCCATCTCTTGTTTGGTGGAGGAAAAATTGAAGATCGAGAAGTAAATTCTTTATTTGATAGTAAAGAAAGTTACAGCGGATCAATAATCCTCTTACAAGAGAGGGGAGATATTCAAGCTTGAGTCTCCCCTTTGTTTAGTGCTGGGTTCTTAATGTGGCGGTGGAAAGTGAATCTTATTTTTCGTTGACCAGGTGAACATCAGAACCTTTTGGGAATTCTCCTTGGATAGAAGACGAAGTAACACAGCTTCGGTTCACCAGGGATCTCAAAGAGATTGTAGGCAAAAACTAACTTGTACGCAGCAAGTTGTTAGAAGAGTTGAACTCTCTCTTTCCTTTTTCTTTCCCGTTCTTTCGACCTTTTTTTTCTCCACAGCAAATTGAGCTATTTATAGAGGTTTCAGGGGGTGAACGTGTCCCCTAAAAACACTCCATAATGAGGGTTAACTCCCTCACTACGTGGGCAGTAAGTGACCCAGTAATGAGGGCAGTTATAACTGAGACGCTAGTTTTGAGTCTTGCATTCTGCTACTGAAGTAATGCTTGAGGGACGCGGGTTTCTAGCTCTGCGTCAAGCTTCGCGTGAGACGCGGGCTGGTGGCCATGATTAACCTTGCATCTGGAGTTTGGATTCTACTTTTGGATGACTTGTCTTCAGTGATTTTAGACAGCCTACAGTGATATACTTTATTATTGCTTTATAACATGCGTGGCTGACCTTGCGTGGCCGTTTAGCTTCTGGGCTCTCTGCTCGGTCTCCTGGCCTTATCAGCTTCTGGGATCTACACTCAGCCTCCGGGCTTTACCACTCCACAGATAGTCTAGTTATAACCATGTTTATATGTGTGCTCGTGTGCTACTAACACTTATGCAGGTACTTACTTGGCCTTCGGGTCCTTCGGCCCTTTAGTCTCTCACCCACTTCCTCAAAATAGGAAGTGGGTTCAGACTGTCAGGTCTTTCGGCCACCCCTGGTAGTTGAGTTTAACGCTCAACGTTTTATCGCTAGATTCGCTCGAGTAAGAGTTATGTCATGCACGCCTAGTGCAGTGGTTAGGCACTTTTCTCGTCCATGTGTATAGCTTCATCGTGCGCTTTAGCGATGAAATGCTGCTTGTTAATCTTGTTCCATCTTGCTTAGCTTCATTCGGATGTTCACTTGTCTTCTCACTATTTTTATTTCTACTTTGCTTAGCCTCCGGGCTTTACCACTTTACTAATAGCTTAGTTATTACCTATTACTGTGTTTACATGTGTGTGTTTGGTACTAACACCTCTGTAAGTACTTGTTTGGCCTTACGACCCTTCAGCCCTTTGGGCTCTTACCTACTTTCTCGAAACAGAGAGTGCGTTCAGACTGTCAGGTCACTCAGCTACACCAGGTAGGCGGATCAGCTCTCAATGCTTTGTCGCTAACTCCGTTCGAGCGTAGTTACACCGTGAGCGCGGTGCGGTAGAATAGCGTTCACATGCTCACTCCATCGTATGCGCTTAGCGGTGCCGCGAGCGGTAATCACGTCGAACGTAATGGCGTCTAGTGTTGTGCGTTAACTTCGCTCCAGCTCTGCTTAGCTCCGTTTGGATGTTCGCTTGCTTGCTTGTCCGCATACCTGCTTGATAATTTAACTACTATTCCTTTCTTGATGGTTGTAAAGAGTTTGAACCATTACTTATATTCTCTTTTAAAACTATATTGTTTTCCTGTATTTTTTCCGATCTCCAGTATCAGTATTGTTTTCCTATATTGTACTGATCCCTGTATCGGTATTATTTTTCTGTATTTGTACCGATCACCTGTGTAGGTACCATTTTCCTATTTTGTGATACACGATAGTTGATATCTATCAGGCTAATTACTTGACATGCTATTACTTATTATGTAGATCACTTGACACCTACTTGCTATCACCTGTCATGCTATTACTTGACACCTACCTACATGCTATCACCTGACATTTGTATATTATCTCTGTCACCTGTCCTGCTTAACACGTGACTTGTGATTATCATGTTACGAGAATCCTGTAACTACTATCATGTATTATATACAGTGACATGTATCTCTAGTATGTACTCTTGTACTCCTGAATTTCTAAACGTGACTACTCCTGCTATTCCCGTAAATGATAATTACATAATAAATTATAAAAAGGACTACTTATATCGGGTAAAGGAAAAACTGATGGACTTCAAGTGGTGAATATGTTTATAGTGGTATTAGTTATATTGTGCAATTAAAACTTTTGATTCAACCTGAGGGCCTCCAGGTGTTTCGAGGGGAGTGACGACTCCCTACCTCTTATTATATTCCTGAATCGGCGTATAATAAGACCCACTTCTTGTACATCTTGCGGCGGTTTCGTACACTAGCAATAGAACACCCTGGACCGTGGTCTTGGGCATGCACGGGACTCATTGTAAACATAACTCGTTGGCTTCGTCATCAGTTTTCAATAGCAACCTCAACTTACTCATATATGGATGTATGTAGGATGGAACG
Source organism: Agave tequilana (assembly GCA_038442645.1). Classification (NCBI taxonomy): domain Eukaryota; kingdom Viridiplantae; phylum Streptophyta; class Magnoliopsida; order Asparagales; family Asparagaceae; genus Agave; species Agave tequilana. The sequence goes on from JAVJIF010032604.1 coordinate 222,105, forward strand.
TACGCCTATACACATACTTATATATATGGGTCGGACGAGTGATAATAACAAAGTGCTAATATAATAATCCATTGTAATGTTTTGCAATTCGGGTCGTATATACTCAGATTATGGTAACATGGGGCATAAAGTATATAGATGAGGGTTTTCTTTTTTGGATTATTCCTTTAACGTACTGGTCTCATGAAGCCATTAATTGAGCTTGTATCACGGATTTTGCCTGTACTCGATTTTATTCAGTTTTATCAGTTTTCATCGATTTTATGTTGTTTTCTTAGTCTAAGAGACAATCCGGGTTATATGAAACCAGGATATGGTGATGTGAGATATAAAGTATATTTATGAGGGTTTGAATTATTCCTTCAATGTAGTATTCTCATGGATCGGTAATTTGAGCTTATATAACCGGTTTTGTCACATTTACTTGCTGTCTCATTGTCTGCTCCTGTATGCCTGTGCTCACGACACATTTTTCATATACATGCTCTTTGACTTAGATTTATTGATACACATGTGCTTATCTATGCACGCCAGTTCGCACTCACTTGTCACTCGTTGGGGGAGTTTCTGACTCCCCTGGACTTGATGTTCAGATCTTGGAGTTTGAATTGTGGTGAACTTTCTGATGATCAGAGTTGCGCAATGGTAGCATCTTGGATTAGCAGTTGACCGTTCAGGCCCTATCCTTTCAAGCCCCCTGTTCGTCTCTTGAGTTTTTTCTTTTGTAACTCGTAAGCATTTTTGTACTATTCATAATTATATATCTCTTTATATTCTCACATTTGCGCCTATCAGTGATGTAATATTCTTTTAATATTGTGTCATATCCTGTGATAACTTTGTAATTGTACTCATATGTTAGAATGTATAATGTGCCACGCAATTTCTTGCTCTGATTCTTATCTATACTGATCTTAGCGTACATATGTGAGGATATTTTCAACCTGTATATATACGTCGCAGTAACGTCTCCATACCCGCTGGGTCGGAGCGTTACAACAATCCTCACAAAAATGACATGTTATGAGTTTTTATAGGCGTGCAACCATAACCGCGGCCCTATTTAATCACAATACTAAAAAATGCATTGTTTTTTAGTCTTTATGGACCATGACCATCATGAGTCATAATCCTCGTTTCAGCATCGCCATAATCAACAGATCATGGTCACACCATTCACTAGCATCAAATAACCCCCAATGCTTCCAGATCTAAATATCACATCGATCACAAACACAAATAAAACTCATCACGAGCACAAACAAACGAGATATGCAAAAGGTCGATCCCAGAAAAATTTGGTCCGGGGCTCTCTACCCCCTTCCAATCCCCAAGACGACTTGATTGCGCAGGATGGTTCGTTAATTACTCTGCATCAGGGTCAGGATTGAGGGGGAGAGCAATATCGGGAGCGATAAGAATGAGTAAGAGGAAATAAAAATATATAAATAAGTGGTGGTGGGAGAAATCTATTTATGCTAATGTGAATGAGGCTGTAGCGAATAAAATTATGAAGTTGAGGTCTTTTTTCTAATTATGAAGCAAAGTAGGTGATTGTAGCGAAATTGTCCTCTCTACCCATGATTAAAGAAATAAAACTCAAACTTTTTGCATTCAATCAAGTTCAGATAAAATCTTATCAGTTTTTAAAATGATTGAAAATATTAGCATATTCTTTTTTATATCTTTTTTTTTTTGGATAAGCACAATGGCTAATTAGATTTTTTTTTTTTTTAGATCTAGGTCCTTAACAAATCACTTATTTGAATATTTTTCTTTAATAATATTATATTTGAATATTAGTCTCCTATAAACTTATATTTCACTTTTATAAGTCCTTTCAACTAAATATTTTTTTCAAATTAAAAAATATTTTATTACTCTCTAATTATGCTGGCACTTGTTCTTTATTAACTCTTCTTCCTCTACTGTATTGATCCAAATTATCCAACAACCCTTTTGTCATTTTTGTCTTTGTTTTATTGATTTTTATTACTTATACTTATCTTCTTGTAAAGAATTTTCTTCTAAAGGTTTTGCTCAGTGCCATTTGATAGACTCTTTCACCCAACTACAAAAGCCCGGACAATTGTATAATTTAACATTCTAATTAGATTTTTATCATGCTTGCTTGAGATTTGGAGGAAATAAATAGTAAATGACTAATATTAAGTAAACATCATATTGTGGGGGAGTAATATTCAAATATGAACTTGTTAGGGACTAATATCTAAATATAAAATTTGGTAAGGATCTAAATCCTAAAAACCCTTTTTTATCTCATACAACATATAATCTCATGCTTAAATTCATATAAGCATTAGTTGAAATATTTTCTTACTACCTTGTGGTATAGATAAATCAAATAGGTTTACAATGTATAATACAATATTTATATAAAAAATTATTTAATAATACTAATCAACATAAGATAATTATAAACTATTATTTTTTTTAAAAATCTTATTTTAACACACATAGCGCGTGCCCGGTATACTAGTATTGTGAAAAATCAAATCATCTTACCGAGGTAATGACTCAGTCATGGAAACCAAGAAGCGAATCTAAACCTCATTTCTATATTCTTCAAAAAAAAAAAAAAAAAAAAAAAGAAAAAGCCTCATCTCTTTCACAATTAATCTAGATTAAGGTTTTTTTTTAAAAAAAATCCTTAATCGACCTCCCCGAAAATTATTCCAAAATCGATATATGACATGTCACGTTAGCGTGAGAGCAGTTCGCACAACCGGTGTGGCGCACACGCTGTCAGGGTCTTTTTGCTTCATCTAGGGTTGAAAACCGCAGACGGAGCAAATTATTTTTACATGTGTATTGCTTTGTCCTGCGTTGCAAAATTATTTTTTAAAAATTTTTTCTCTCCTCTCTTGCTCTCTCCTCATCTAACGCACTCACCAAGCACGGTGGCACGACGAGGCTGGCGACCCTGCTGCTGCTGGGTTGCGATGGCGAGGAGGGCGGCGACAACGACAAGCAACCCTGGTAGCCGCCGCGCTTTTCGCAATCGAAAACCAGCAACAGTAGGGCTCGTCGCCGTCGACCTCATCATCATCGACCTCATCGTGCGCCGTCCCTGGTGGATGCGTTAGAGGAGGACAGAAAGGTGAATTTTTTTTAAAAAAAAATTTATTTGTCGAGGGTTGGCAACCCGACAAAGCAAAATAAGCAAAATTCAGGAAAAAAAGAATATTGCTTTGTCCAGGGTTGGCAACCTGCGAACAAAGCAATACACAAGAAAAAATATAGGTTCATCCATGGTTGGTTGTCAAACCGGACAAACAAAAAACCGATCACGACATGCATGGGTGCCACATTGGCGGGGCGAATCGTCTCGCCGCCAATGTGGCTCCGACGTGACATGTCAGAGGTCGATTTTGAAATAAGTTTAGAGAAAGTTTTATTTTTGAAAATTATTCATTAATAGAGGTTTTTTTTTTGAAAAAATGTCCTCAGATTAATGCGGTACAAAAATTTTGACAAAGATTCCGTGAAACATAGATCTCAAAACTCCGCTTGCGATTAGGCAAAGGGCCTGCTTGGCTGGGAAACAAAATGTGGAACTAGCAGTGGGGTCTATTCGATTAGTTTTTCTTGAGAAAATTAGTTGGCGGGCCCCACACTCTCATTTTTTCATTTTAGTGTTTTGCATAGAAAGAGAAATGAAAAATTTTGCTAACAATTTGTCAATATCAGTGTCATTTTTTTTTTGTTTCTGAAAATTATAAACAAATATGATTTTTAAGTCTGAGGAAACACTGCCCGGGAGGCTCGTTACATCTATTTGTTTTTTCATCTCATTTTCTGGTTTCCAAAACAGGTTTACCGTACCCCGGAAACACCCAATCAAACGCGAACTGTGGGTCCCAAAAAAAGATCTCATTTACACCCAGCTCCGCGCACCCGCTCGCTTGCTCGCGCTATTATGTGGTAACTTACACCACGGAACACGATATCCGAACGCTTGCTTCGTCGTCTTCGCCTGAAACGAGAGCTAAGATTTAGCGAAGAGAAAGGCGTCTCCTAACGATAACGCCGAAACCGCGAATCGTGAATTTTACTTTTTTTTAAAAATGGTAGAATTCCTTTTTCCATCGCTTCCTCTTTTGATCAAATTCATTGCAATTTGATCCTAGGGTTCTTTCGAGCTTCGTCGATGTGAAGGCCAATTTTGCGGGGATTGCTGATCGCGTGGAATCTTCTCTCTTGACCGTGTATTCCTTCGCAGGTTCTTCCTTTTTTGCCTATTTACGAGGAAAGCTTTATATATTTCTCAGCTTGATAGCTTTTTTGGTTATACGGTCGTTCGTTCTTTACTCTATTTCTTAATTTCTTTGCTTCTTATTATACAATTTAAGGCAACAATTGCAATGAGGGTTATGATCACATATTTCACAATTGTGATAGCATTGCTGGGATTTATTCCCTTATCTGTTCATAATATCAGTTATGTATTATCAGTCAGCAGTTTCAGGCTGGGTACTAGGATCGTATGCCAGTATTCGAGAGAATTAAAAACTAGTTTCTTATTCGAGGATGTATAGAATGAACGCATACAAGGGATCGTGGGTGCAGATGTGTTGGGGGGCACTGGTCTGCCACGAATGTGTGCGGAGCCACGCGAAGGTTGGCTAAGACCAGTGTGCGTGGATGCAATGGGAAAATGAGGCCGCTAGGATTTCACAGCCTCACGGGGATCTAATACCATGTCAGTTATCAACTGCATTGTATTGGGTTCAAAGGGCGGCGAGAGTATTTTAAACAACTTTAGGATTTGTACTATATAAAGAAAATAGAAATATTAAAATATATATACAATCTTAAACCTCCTCCAAAACTCATAATCTGAGCGGGGAAAAGAATACTTCAACTGAGGGATAGGTTTTGCTTTCGCGAAGAGATTGGCAATATGATGATTTGAGGACATAAAAGAAAAAATCCAAGCAAATTATATGTATGTGCCTTGCAAACAAAATGAGAGTCAACCATTTAATAAGTTTTGTGCACTCATTGAGCATGGATTGGTTGTAATGTGAATAACACTTTGATTGTCAATGTGAATAACACAGGATTGTATGCTCATAAAACATGGGAAGAGGTACTGGCAGGTCAATGCCCATATCACACAAAATCTTTGCAACCACATGTGTTCTGCGATAGTATCCACTATAGCATGATACTCAACTTCAGTGCAACATATCTTGTCTTTTACATGTGCCAAGATATAAGAGAAGAACCCAATAAGATACAAATCGAATAACGAGCAGCGAGTATCAGGCTCATGAGCTCATCCAGCATATGTAATAAGGGCAAGAGAAGAATCACATTAGAACATAAGTAAACGAGTTAAGGTGCCATGAAAACACAGACGGCCTCAAAGAAGAGCTGCGTAATGATCAAGGTAGGAGAACTAACAAATCGACTCAATGGTTGCACTCTACATGAGCAATTGTATGGTCTAGTAACGGTGAGATTGATCATTCCACCAACAATTCTCGATATCCAATAGGTTGAGGTAGAGGATCACCATCAATGTTTTGAAGACTTAAGTTTAGTTTTATGGAGCAGCAGCAGCAAAGCAAAGGAGTAAACAAGTGCCAGAAAAATGCAGTATTTTTATATTTACAAAAAAAGTAACCTCAGGGAGGATAAGCAACAATAATGCCTAAGAAATAACATAAGAATCCTAGGCCCATCTCAAACTGATTGTAAAGATACTGCTTCAAGGAAGCAATGCTATAATAGAAG